>BCKF01000001.1:3417397-3438563 GCA_001600515.1 Yarrowia sp. JCM 30694
AAACACGAAAACTCAGGGTGGGGTTCATGTTTTGGAACAAAAAAAAAAAAAAAAAAAAAAACCCTCCATTCAACCACCAGTTGTTAACTCGTTATACATCACACTCTTCGTACTCTCAGCCTTCGGCTTCGAGTACTCATACTCACTCTCTTCAAAGGATGCACCAACCACTTCCTGTCCAACCCCAAATCCCCCAAATCTCTTCCCACCTCCACCGTCTCCACCGCAATCTTCTCCAGCGGCCCCGTGGCCTTGACTCCACCCAGAACCACCTCAATAACCCCGATTTTTCCTCCTAGATCAACATTTCCCGATACTTTCGACACTGCAATCTCCAGCCCTTTTGTCTCCACGGGCTCCTCAACGATCCTAAGCAGTTTAGGAGGAGGAGCATGCACTGGAGGAGGGAGGGAAGTGTTTTTGGAGGCGTTGACAGCATCAATGACGGGTTCAAAGAGGGTAGTAAGCTGCTCAATGAGCGGTAGAGCAATGTTGAACTCGACTTTGTCCACTGAGACGACAGACTGCTCAAAGGCGACTCCCTTGATGTGGATATCAACGAAAGAAATGCGAGAAACCGACACTTTGCCGTTACTGAATCGAACAGGCATAATGTACAGTTTGTGGCCACCAACAGAGAAGTCGAACGTGTTGGTTTGGACGGTGACGTTCAGAGGAGAAGATGGTTTTGACGGTGTCTTCGGCTGCTTTGATTCAACGAGTGATACCAGGTTCATGACTAGAGTGACAACATCAACGAGATCGGTAACAGCAAAATCAGCTTTGGCTTTCTTTGGTAGGACCAGCGTGAACGACTCTGGAGACGCCTTCAACAAAATATCAGCATCTGAATCACCTTCAGTCTCTCCATCAAAACCAAAAACACGTTTTTCACCTCGTTTCACCTCACAAACACCAATCTGCAGCTTGTGAAACTCTCCAGACGATGCAGTAATGCCCGAAACCGAAAACACCAGCTCCTCTTTGGCAAACCTCCACCCATCACCAAGCTGACTAACCGAAGCAGAAACAGACTTGACACTGAGATTCAAATCCACTTTTGTCCCTCCCTCCTCAACGTCACGTGACTTTTTCCCTCCACTCCCCAGCTTGACCAGCGACAGCACCACCTTTGGAAACAAGTCCAAACTCACCCTCACCTCCCCAACATCACAACTGACCCTCATTTCCTCCCCTAGAAACACCAGCACGTCTATAGTGTCGATGTAAAACACCCCCACAAGCGGATCAGACGCAAATCCGAGGTTTCCCGACTCTGCTATCGCACTCATGTAAATACTGCTGGCTTCTTCGTGTGAAAAAATGGTCGATTGAAGCAGCGATTTTTTGGCGTCTGAAAACGAGTCTGAATCGGACTCGGACTCGCTTGTGAAGCCTGTCGTCGCGTGAGCAGTAGTCTGAGGCTCACTCACCCTCTCCACCACACTCACCTTGACGCCTCTCACCTGTAGCGCCATCTCCTGGCCTCCTTTAGGCCGCAATCTCACCTCCTCCACCACCACGTCCATCTTGTCGTCTGCCCCCACAAACAAGGTCACGTGCACGTTCGTCACGTCCACCGTCAGCTGACTCAGCACTGTTTGTGTCACTTTCTTGACCAGTGCTTCAGATACCCCCGATCCTCCCATCCCCAATAATGGCGGCTCTTCGGCGGAATCCTCCTCCATCAGGATACTAGCAGCCAGATCTGCCGTCGTCCTCTCCAGAAACTCCTCCACGTGTTCTGTGGCCGTCTCCACATCCATCTGTTTCATACTCGCTGTAATATGTACCCCGTCCACTTTGACGGCAATACCAGCACCCCCCAAGAGTCGCATCTCCACAGAAACCTCGTCGATGGACCCAGAACGCATGTACATGCCTGCTGGCAGGTTGAGTCGGTCTGGATCGAGCTTGACGTTGTTTAACGCTGCTTTTTGGGCCGTGCCGAGCGAAATGTCCATGTTTTCCAGCTCGAGGTCCGAGAAGAGCGCGAGGCGGTTCAGGACGTAGTGAAACGCCCGTTTCTGGACGTTTGGCAGCCAGTTCATGTATGTTGTTGTGAAGTGTAAGAGGAGAAAAGGTGCATTATCATGTGGGCCAAAGTTTAATTACACCCAAGGCAACGATAAGGTGAGATGTAACTATCTTGTTGGGAGGGGGGGAGGAGTGTAGGATGGGATGTAGGGGTGGTGGAGAGAAGCCAGTAAGGGGAAAGTGAATGTTTTTTCGTGCTTAGTAAGATGGTGGGGTTGATTAGTCAGCTGGGGTTTTGATGGGGTGAACAAAGTCATCCTCTCAGCCAGTCAGATGACGCTTATTAAGACAAAGTTTCATACCAAGGAGCTAATCTTGCATGACGGGAGGAGCGTGTAGGGCGTTGTGGGGTGGCTGGGGGGTGAAGGAGGGGGTTATTGAGGTGGTGAGAGTGTGGGGAGCGTGTGTGGGGTGTTTTTTTGGAGGGTCGGTTTTTTTTTGTTAAGAAGATTCTAAGTAGTTTTGTTGAGGAGTGGGAGGTGGTATATGAGTATTGGTGAGTGTATTTAGTTGGGTTTAGAGGTGTTGGGAGGGGTCATTACTTGACTACTACGAACGCTCAGTTCGAGTCTTGTGTGAGTTAGAGGCCAATAAGCAGATTAGAACCTAGGTTTTTAGTTGAAAATCACGTTACACCGATTGAATCAGCTAGTTTCTAACCTCTGAGTTGTAAATATGTGGGCTTTAAGTCATATAATTGAAACCAGCTAAAGCACTAAGCAGTGAGATGTCTGTTGTGTGTCAGATTCTACAAGTAGATGCTTATTAGAATGGTGTTTTTATGATTGGCTCTTATGGAACAGTACAGTATAAAGCACTGTTCAATTTAGAGTGAGCTGAATAACGGTACAGGTATCGTACTTCCTGTAACATACCATAGACCTCCAGAAACTGAAACACTACATTGCTGGTACGACATGAAGCTGTGTATCAAACTAGTGTCTCGTAAAACGCACCTTTTTAGTACCCACACACCAATTACAACTCATGTCTTACTCTACAAGTATCATAAGTGTTAAGTAAGCAAGTAGAGGACTTACTATGGACTGTATGCTTACTAAACAAAATGTCACTCAAGATACTGATACTTGTATACAAAATGAACATTGTAATATCTCTTCAAAACCCAAAGCACCTCGAAACGGCTAGCACATGCGGAAGGTAGTTGCGAGACTACTGGGGCTAGAACCTCGTATGCCGAACTGCGTGGAGGTTTATGCCAAGGCTAGGAATACGAGATACGAGCGATCTAGACAGGGGAAGAGGGGAAGGATTAGGCGGGTTTTGAAAGCAGGTATTAACGAAAAGAGCAGAAAATCGATGAAAATGAACCGTTTTGGGTGTATCTTCTCGGATAGTGGTCGTAGAGAGGTTTCAGTAGTACCAGTGGAATCGCAAGATTCAGGGGATCATTTTGACACCGAATAAAGGCACATTTCCCAGCGGAATCCAGTCGGAGATTTGAAAGACAATAGTCAGTCGTTTAGTAACACCCGGCTTATTTAGGCTTGGGTTGAAGAAAACGAACATGTCTCTCCTGGGCTGAGTTTGAGGGCAAGACCTACCAAACTTGGTATATCATATATTCATATCTGTATCATCCACTACACCAAATATCTAAGCGCTACCTCACTCCAACCTCGAAATAATCAACTCGTCCTGTTCTCTACCACCTCCAAATAAAGTTTAGATTGTTGAGTTTATGGACAGTCATTTTTATTTAAGCAAATTCCACTGACCTTATATATGCCATACCAGTACTGTCATACAACTCATATTTTTTCACCTCATCCAATCACGTTCCAAAATTCGTCTCGATTAATAAGCACCCGTCTGTGTTACATTTCTTAACCCTAACCGCAACTCAATTTCTCTTCCTCCCAGCGTCATATTTCAGAGTGCAACTATTGCAGCACACCATTCACGATATTTCAACATCCACACCTTATGAGCGAACCGTCTTCCACACAATCGTTACCGTACACGCGCGGGTACGACCGGGTGATTATCGACTCACATGACCTGGCTCAAACCGGTCGAGTATCTGATGCTGACCTGCTTCTTGCTCTTTCTCACATCATGTCTCGTTCAGTAGACAACATTCGACATAGACTGGAGTACCTGAGTGGTCTGGATGAGCAACAGACCAAGCGAATTCGACTGGCTAGGTACCCCAGCACTATTGACTGGGAGTCTTTGTTCACTTTTCTGTCTGACAAAAACTGGGACTCGTTGAAATCTAGTTCGAATTCAAGGGAAGATGTTTGGGTGCAGTTTGACCCGATTGAGGATGTGCTGGTGCTCAATCACGTGTACACCTCTCCGTCTTTACACGATGCCATTGAGCTACTGGGTCAACAGTATCCTCATCGGTTGAAACGTAACTGGCAGACTAGGTATGCTTTATTGAAGAGTCAGTACACTGCCAGTCAGCTGGAAACTCGTATGGAGGATGCTCAACGTGAATTCCAACCTGAGGTGACGTTGGCTCATTTTCAGTCGAAATTTCCGAGATTTTACTCTACTGACGGAGATGAAACTCGACCTTGGTTTGATGAAGATGACAAGGAGGATGATGAGGGAGATGCAGATGGACCGTCTACTATGTTCTCGAGCTCGGAGGATAAGTTGATCCTCGATACGGAGGCTTTACTGGCAGAAAAAGGCGTTTCTGATCGGCTTTTGTTGAAAATTCTCGAATTTTCGCTCTCAATCGGCCCTCACACGATCAGAAAGCATCTTTCCGAACTCAGACAGGAGCCTGAAATGGTCACACTAGCGCTGAAAGAGTCGTCGTTGCCTGAAAACGTCAATTGGAAGGATTTTTCCTCTGCAATTGAGAATTTGACCTCTGACTCAACCACAGAAGCTCTGGACTGGCCCAAAATCACCTCATCTGTCTCGTGGAACGCTGGCACCTTCTCTGAACACGAAGACCGGTGTCTTCTTGCTCATCTGGAAGTTGCAGCTACGATTTTCGATGGTGCTCGTGCAGTTCATCGCAAGTACCCTCACAAGACTCTCCAGCAGTGGCACAAGCGGTACTATGTTCTGCTGGCCGAAAAAGGGCGCATCTCGAGCTTTACTCGGCAAGCTGCGGCTGCTTTTTCAGAAACTGACTGTGAAGAACGCTTTTTGAGCTTGTTCCCGGACGTTTACGAGGTTTCTGAGGGAAAATTCCGAATCAGAGGGGAACATCAAGTCGAGGAGGTGATTCCTGAACCGGTAGCGGCTCAGGCTGTTCCGATACAGACTCAGACGTTGACTCAAGGGTATGATACGTCCAAGTTTACTAGAACTCAAGATAAGGTGATTTATGCGGCGAATAAAACAGCTACAGAGAACAACGTCACTATTGAGGTCCTTGTTCAGACTGTATCGTATGTTTTGAACCGTGATCCTGAACTTGTTCGTCAGAGGCTTGTTACTATCACTACTGAAATGTCAGCTAACGAAATCGCTCGTCTTCAACGTCACAATTACCCCTACGGAATTGACTGGGCTCAAATTAAAGACTTTTTGATTTCTGCTCAGAGCAAGCCCAAAGAAGCTGTTGATTGGGACGAGTTGTATACTCGGTCACGTGCTTTCAACGTGAAAAAGCGGCTTGACGATAAAGAGCGAAAAGCCCTGCTGGCTATTGCTCACTCGGAAAAAACACCCATTGCTGCCATGACCAAACTGCACTCGTTGTATCCTCATCGGTCTAGACACGCCTGGAGTGATTCTTGGAGGATTCTCAAGAACAAACCAAACTACACTGAAGAGGTTCAAGCTGCGATGCAGGAGTACGATCATGAAGTGTTCCAGGCGCATTTCAAAAAATCCTTCCCCGAGTATTATGGAGCTAAAGAGGTGGTTCGAACTGTGGTTGATAACAATCATAATCCCAAAGGTAAACCTCGAGCTGAGGGTTCTCGGTATCCTCTTAAACCGTTGAAAAAGAAGCAGGTTCAAGCTGATGAGCCCAATGCCGAGTCGGAAAAATCGTTACCTGTAGCTCCTTCTGCAGAGGTGAAGAAGCCGAGGAAGAAGAGAACCAAGCTTCTTAAAGATGAAGCTGAGCAGTTGAGAGCTGAGGATTTGATCAGAACAGTGGTTCAAGATGCTGTTGATGCTGGAAATGTTGATCCTCAAGATCCAGCTGCTGCTGATGGTTTGAGACCGAGAAAGAAGAGAAAGGCTGCGGCTCAGATTGGTTCTCTAGCTGAAGAGGTGGAAGAGGAGCCGATGGAGATGATGATGGATCTGAGTGTGGATTCGATTAATGAGGAGGACTTGTTGAGAGCTGTGCAGAATGCGACCGAGTTGATGGAACCGAATGTCGTGGATGTGGCTGTGGCAGCTGCTGCCATGAGTGAGGGGGGGTTGAAGAAGGAGAAGGATACGTTGTTTGTTCCGGAGGTGGAGGAGGAGGAGGAGGAGGAGATTTACGAGTAATCGAGCGAAGCGAGATTATTCGGAAATCTCTGACGACTTTTTCAATCGAGCGACTTGTTTGGAACAATCTCGCTTCGCTCGATTGTTATAGACACTGTAATATATATACTGTACTTTTATGGACTCAGAATGATCGTAGAACGACGCTGGTTACCGTGGTGTACTTTGTTTGTGTGTAGTGTTGGTATTGATGGAGATGGTGGCCAAAGAGTGGATCATCTAAGTGGTCAGCGGGGATTTTAAACCTTCTAGCAAATGGATGTTTACTTAAGGTTAACAAAATACCCAACTAAAAAAGTGCTTTGGGGGTCTCTTTTACACGTTCCAGACATGCCGCTGATACGAAGTTTTTTGTATTAAGCTATTTAAGGCATGGGATTTTATAATCCATACTAATCTCAGGATGTGCTAGTACAAAATTTTGAGCTGTACGCCTCCAAAGTCTTGATATTACTTGACATTTGGAATTTACTCAGCTTCTCCCAAAAGCTTAACCAAAGTGTAACTGAGTGTGACTGGAGTGTCCAACTTTGGCATTTGAAGCTCGTCATTCACACGTTTCGGACATAACCCAGCGTTCAATTTAGCTTACAAAATGTGCAGTGAGATAAATGAACACTCTCGCCCAATATTAGCTGTGGGCTTTGGTTCAAACAAGCTGATTGGGTGATAGGCCATATATACAATTACCACTTCAAGGCTACAAGTCCTGAACCAACCCTCATATAATGTTAGAATAAAAGTCGTGGGAGTTTTACGTAATACAGTTCTTATGTAGAATAGAGCACAAGTAGAATAAAATTCAAGGCGGCTGTTCCCAAGTGCTGAGTAGTGTATCTGTTAGGTTTTTAGTTGATGGAAAATCATGTGTGATTACTACAGTAACATTGGGAGGAAACCATAATCCCACATCATGATAAGGAAAATTGATAACCATACCAATTTGACCATGAAAAATCATGATAAATCATTATAAACCATTATAAACTATGATAAATCATGACAATTCATTTCTAATCATGACAACCCATTTTTAATCATGACAAACCACTAAAAATCATGATTAAATCTGACATATGATTATCCAATCCTTTGTTAAAAGACAAGAGTTGTTTTCGATGCCCTCCAAACCTGGGAATTGGGGTTCTTATATCCTATTTTATTTAAAATCCGAGTAAATAATTTGATTTCCAAATAAATCATTTAATTTCCAGATAAATCAATATTAGGAAGGATTGTCAGTTCTTCTTTCAATCAACCAAAATCCTAACAAACACCACCTGTTAAAGTGAGGGTTTTCGATTCGCAGAATCAAGGTTCAAGCACATGTCCCAATTCTGTTGGTCGTGCTTTATCGGAGTGACAATGCTGTATGCACAGTATTACTGTACTGATTATGTTGATAAACAGATACTGCCAAAACTGGTTATATATTACTGAATAACGAATTCCGAGTAATTATGTATTTTTTGTTATCTACGGTATGTGAGAGTCATCATTTTCAATTCTGTCAATGGAAGAAAGGGACCTTTTATTTAATTCCGAAAAAATCCAACTTTGGTCAGTTGACCCAAAAAGGCCGAAAAAATCCAACTCTGATCAGTTGACCCAAATTTTAGACCTCTTTCTGTAAGACCAATCGGGGAAGGGGATCGTCAGAGCGAAGCTTAATCTGGAGTTAGCCGAGAGTGTTGTGAAATAACGGTAATGCATTCAATACTTACCTGGAGTTAGCCGAGAGTGTTGTGAAATAACGGTAGCCTCCAATTACGGGGAGGCCACCTCTCTAAATACTCCAGGATCTTTACATAATTTGCACACTAATGTACTACTAGTGTGAGTGGTGCTCACAGCTACGCCCAACGCGCTGAGGGTTGCCAGTTACCCGGCAGTTACCCTACTGGCTTAGTCAGTCTGAACTTACACTTTCAACATTAATTGCGGGCTAAGTTTCTCACTCCCAAAACGAACTTGCAGTCAGAGAATTGACCCAGAATTGAGTCCGTTTGATGTTTGTTTTGCTCTAAAAAAATGCGACTGGAAAATAAAAAAAAACATGTGGGAAATCTCTCATGCGACTAAAAGTACGATAGGTAGATACACCGTAAGAGGAAGGAACTATTGTAAACAAAGAATCAATTGCAACTATGATAACCATTGAATTCATGACAAATAATGACCAATCATGACTAATTCTTTGTGTGTCCATTTTGAGAAACCCCAACAACAGCTGCCCCAACAATTGGACATTTATTCGGTCTTATGATCCCCACTGTGACAGCTGAAACAAAGAACCAAGACAGGGTAAGACCACAACATTGGATGTTAGAGTTCGACTATCACTATTTCTTTGTTCTCCAAATTCATATAAATAGTCGTCCTTTCCCCCGTCTTCCTTTCTCTTCCACACCACTCTCAGCACATTACTCAGCACACTCTCAGCACACTCTCACACAACTCCAATACTCTTAGTACCTAATTGACCAAGTGTATTACAACTATTCACAGGACTTGACTCTTATATATTATTAAGCAGTCAAAGAAAAAATAAGAAGAAAAAAAGAATAAAAAAAAAGAATTAAAAAAAAGAAATATTTCAAAGTCCCCAAACAAACTTCCCCAAACAAACATCGCCAAACAAACATCGCCAAACAAACACCGCCAAACAAACACCCCCCCCCCCCCCCCCCAAACTTTAATCAATAACAACATTCCAGAATGCCTGCCATCTCCAGAATGAACTTGATCCCCACCTACGAAGACTCCTCTGCGTCTGAGGATCTCTTTGCAGGACGTCGCTTCTCATGCACGGCAAACAACGCCGCGTGCGTCTCTGCATGCGTCCCTGGTGCACCTTATCGGCAAGGTAAGGAAACCTTATCTGAGCCCTCCCTCAAGACTCTGCGAGACTCTCTCTTGGACAAACTTCCCACAGACGACATTGACGAGTGTCAACGGGCTCTCAAGGGCGCTCTCGTCGAGCTGGCCAAACGCTCCAACTCGTGTATTCTCTGTCGATACCTGAAGCAGAGACCCAGTGCCGCCCGACACTCGATTGAGGACTGTCGTCTCAGCAAGGCTCTCAGTGCTCCTGGAGAAAACTGGGAACATGCCATTGTGTCTGGAGTGGCCGGAGACCGAATCCAGCGGTTCCTCAAGTCCACTCCGAAACAAGGCCGAGTCTCTAAGCCTTCTCGAGTCTCCAGCCGAGTCCTAGACAACCGAGTCCACGAGTCCGTCGAAGAGTTTCTTGCCGACATCTACCCTGCTTACATCAAGCCTGAAGGTGCTCCACTGCGCAAGCCTGACATCTGTCTGGACGACGACTACATCCGTGCGGCTTTGGGCATTGCCTGGCTCATGGACACTGGATGTGAGGGTATTGCCGGAGTAACTAGCCATGTTAAATTCCTGGTCAACCTCAGACCAGGCACAGCACTCGTCCATTTCGGAGGAATCGAACATGTAGCCACCCAAATGGGGGACATCCCGCTTGGCAATAATGAGTTTATTCGAGGAGTTTACCATCTGCCTACACTTTCCCCCTTTGTCAACATTCTCAACCCGTCCAAGATCATTTCGTCGTCTGGAAAGAACCGACAGCTGTTTTGGACAAGAGACGAAACCGAACTCATTGAAACTGCAGGCACCAAAATGGACCCCACCAAGTTTCAGGTCATCACCAAGAACTCCATGAGCTATATTGTGATTCCAGTGAGTGACCCTGAGTTTAACTTGGAAGCCTTGTGGCAGCAGCAGAAGACTCAGCGCCAGAAGACTCAGCGATTGATCACCAACACCAGCAACACTAACTAACGAGGCAGAGGCCTTTTTTCAGCGTACGACAAAAAAAAAAAAAAAAATTCAGACGACAACAGCCACAGAGCTCAAGACCATCGACAATGCGTACTGTAGTTTATGTAGCTTATATAGCTTCTATAGGACGGTGCTGGTTACCGTCACCTTTTGTAACTCTCTAGTTTTAACTCTTACTCGAACGGTATAAACTAACAAACAGCACGATAAACAGACTGGCACGGCACTTGTTGATCTGGCCAAGTTTTTTTTTTTTTTTTCTTTTTCTTTTTTAAAAAAAAAATAATAAAAAATCAACCATAAATTACAGCTATAGTACAGCTATGAATACTGTTGGTGAGTCTGGACTAAATCCAATCACTTCTTGCCAGGTGGATATAACCAGAGCGGTGTCTTTTTTCTGCAGTCAGACCATGTCGTCATCATCGACTTAGTGATCAATATCGTCAACGGTGGGAACTTACTTAAGGTTAACAAAAAAGCCAACTAAAAAAGTGCTCTGGGGGTGGCAACTGCACGTTCCAGACACGCCTTTGATATGGGCTTTTTGCAGGACACACGCAAAGGACCAGAATGTCCGAATTTACAATAATCTCACTTATTGCCAGTACAAAATTCCGAGTTGTGCGCTCCTAGAGTTCCTCAATTACTTGGCATTTTAGATTTACTTTACTCCTCCCAAAAGCTTAACCAGTGTAACTGAGTGAGCCCAATACAAAACCAAAAACACTCCCTACACCCCAATATTCAAGCTACAACTCTCAAACCACTACCAATCTACTCCCCTTCTCCCCCTCTATCTTCTAATATACAATCTCATTAACATTCTATACACTAAACCTCCCACTTCTTCCCTCTCCATCCTTCTCTCTTGACCTGAAACACCCACCGTACACCTCCAATCAACATCAACAACAGCCAAACCATGAAAAAGCCCAAGGCAAACCACTGCTGACTAGTCACCACCTTTTGCATCATGCCTACAAGATTTTCCAAACTTGTAGCAATTGTAGTTTTGGTTTCTAGAGGCGCGAAACCAGGTAATGAGGTCACGTGAGCATCAGAAAGCGACGCAACGGCCGCTTTAGCGTCAATTTCCATTTTTCGGCTTGTTGCTGGAGCAACAGCAGCCCGAGTTTTGTCCAAAACCGATTTCAAAAATTTATCTTTGTTGAAATACCCAATCACGTCGGTCTTAGTCAGCCCGAATCGTTTGGAAACGGCGCTTGCAAGGTCACTCTCCAGCTTACTAAGCGTGTCCTGCACCTTAGTAAGCAATTCTTTCTCGTAAGAAGCACATTCCGTTTGAAGGTTGGTTTGTAAGCCCTCCAAATAAATGTTAGCAGAGTCAATAAGCCGGGTAATGTCTGAAGAAATGTTGTGTAGTGTAGCAACAGTCGGTTCAACGGGAATTGAACTGTTGACTTTTTTCTGAACAGCTTTGAAAGCAGGCGCAGGTGTTGGAGTAGAGAAGATGGCCATGTAGTCGACTGATGAGTATGTCTGGGTGGTAGTGTCACGTGAGTTGTCGTTTAAGTCACGTTTTTGCTTACTAAGCATATCATGTGACTCATAACCTGTATCACGTGCCTCGGCAAAGCCTCGGCCCGTAAGTACCCTATGCTCATTGACCTGCTTACCAACATCTACCACGTGACCGTACTTTTCATTGTTCACGTGACCATCATTCATATTAGTAACAAACTCCACTTCCGCGCCTCCACTAATCCTCAGACTGCTTAGTAAGGACAAATCGCAGATGCAGGATACAGCCACGGCAACAGTGATGATCGACAGGGCAGAAAAGTGGTGGGAGAAGGGGATGAGATCACGTGATTTTCTGATTCTGTCACGTGAGTGACGTAGTTGAGTACCCACCTTTGTGTCACTTAGAGTGAGTTTTCTCAAGTAAGTCGTTTTCTCAATCTTCCTCTTTCTGACTAAGCTGTACAGTTCCAGGAAGCACGTGATCAACAAGAAGAGTAAGGAAAATCCAACAAAAACACCAATAATAACTCCACTCTTTTTGTTGACTCCAGTTTCCATTTTTTCAAAGTGGTTTTTGATCTCCTCTTCCTTGGTGCACAACTGGAACGAAGAAAACAGCTGATTGTAGGACGAGTTTTGCAGCTGTTTAGAAACCGACTTCGCAGTAGGCATATTCAGAGCGAGCTTTCTCAATCCCGAGTTGAAATTTTCAAAATCCGACAAAAGTGCGTTTTTTGCAGACGAAAACGGGCCGTCAAAAGTCTCGGAAACGTCTTTTGGAGAGGAAAAGAGAGGTAGGAAGTCTGTCAAAAATTCCTTGGTGAAGTTGATGTTTTTCAAGCCGTCTAATGAGAGTTTCGAAGTGTTGTCTGACTTTTCGAAACCGAAAATCGGATTACTAAGAAGATTAGCAGACAGAGAAGAAAGACTGCTTTCAAACAGAGTAATATTAGCCTGAAGAGGCTGTAACTCACGTGACAGCATCTCCTGAGCATCCTTTGCATTTCCCATACTCTCATTCTTAGTCAGCTTTACCCCAAAGTCCACAGTTTTCAAAATACTGCTGACATAATCATCCTTCAACTGGCTCAACAAACCACCCAGCCACTCGGGAGACTTCATAGTAACGTCACTCTGGGGTAGAAGATCACGTGCCAGAGATCCCACGTGACTAGCAGCTTGTCCCGTGACACTAGAGTACAAAAGGTTTGGTCCAAAGTGCGTTGTAGCAGCGTACGTGTTTAGAGTAGCACAGGCTGTTTGAGAGTAGATTTGCGAGTCTGTGATTCCGTAGTTGAGGATGATTGTGGTCACGTGAGTTTTGAGAAGGATTAGTAAGCATGCCAGACATAGGGTGAAGAGGATTCGTGAGGCTCGCTGTGAACGGCTGCGAGGAGTAGGTGCAGGGGGAGGTAAGTCACGTGACTCATGATTACGTGTTTCGTTTTGGGTTACGTAATCATATACCTCACGTGACTCGCTGCCCTTGAAGTCACGTGACTCGTAGGGATTCTCCTTGACCATGGAGTACATGGACGACGGCACTCGAGGAGCTGCAGTCAGAGTAGCGTTGTCAGTGTCACGTGACCAGTCCATAGTGCTCATGTCACGTGACGAGTCGTGAGACTCGTCAAATTTAATGTCACGTGACTTTTCATCCAGCACGTCACGTGCCACCTCCCTCTGATCATCGTCAAAATCTCCATCCCTCCATTCCTTGCCTCTCTGAGCTCGCATAAAGTCCTCGTAAACTCCCAGCATGCCTCGCTGCTCAGGTGATTCGAGATCACGTGGGTTTTCAGGCTCACGTGACTCATAACCTGTGGTTTTGTGTACTTGCGAAAAGTACTGGTTGACGTCGACGGAGGGAGTTGTGGGAAGGTCTCCGGAAGACTGTGAGTCACGTGCAGTGTATTCACGTGACTTGAATACGTCATGCTGACTAAGACTTTGCTTTCTTTGTAAGCTCTCACGTGAGTCGTTACCTCTGAGGTTCTTGAAGAACCGCGAGAACCGAGAATCGCCCTTTGGAGAGTCGCCAGGACTGTCTTGAGATAGTGGGAGGGTCATGTGATATGGTAGTGACATTGTCGAGGTGGTGTGAGGTTTGAGGAGGGTATGATGGGGGAAATTTTGGGGTTTCAGGGAGTTATATATGTGGTTTGAGGCTGTTTCAGGGGGTGTATCTGGGGCTGTTCAAGATTCAGAGGTGATTGGAAAAGGGAAAAGGTACTAGGAGGGTGTATATGAGCTGGCGAAATGGATTGGAGGTGGTTTGGGGGTAGTTAGATGTGTTCTGGGATAGTTATAATTTATTTTGATTTTTTGGGTATTTTTGGATTTTTTTGAGAAAATCTAAAATTTCGGGGTAAAATCGGAAAAAAATCAGGTGGGTCATTTCGGCGATTTCCTGTCGATTGGTGCACCTCGCATTATGATTGGATCATTACTGGTGGAGCTGTGGTGCCGTAAAGTTCAGCTTTTCGGTGTGGCAGACCGTGCATATTAAAGTCGCCTGATGAGGTTGGGGCTGGAAAGAGGCCGGATTGGGTAATGTAATTAGTTGTGAATGAAAACCACGTGAGTTGAATAAGGGTCACGTGATTGTGTTGTAGGTCACGTGACTTGAGAGGGGGGTGCGACATTATGAAAAAATGTAATGGCTTTGATAGGAGGGTTGGGGTGATGGCTTGTATCAGCTTGACATGACAATGGGAGCAAGTTACATGCCAAGTGTTGGAGTATATGCATGGAAGGTGATACAATGGGGTTGTGTTTGTGTCGATAGAGATATTATTAGATGTGTCTGAACCTGAATATTATATATCATTGTGCTGATATGGTGTGTTCTGAGGTCTTGTAGAGGTCTTGTAAAGAAGACTGTATCATCTTTTAGCTAAGCCCTAAGTGAAGCAGCCCCAATTTTAAGATAAGGTGGCTGTGTGGTTCGTATACAGTATGTTAGCTAGCTACAGTAATTAGAAGACCTCTAACCATAGTTCTTCATAGTCATACGTTCATAGATCGAATGTTGTATTATTCATTGATTGTAAGCTGTGGATCTTCACTCATAAGATACTTCAATGAGATTGCTTCAGACAGACAAGCCCCAAGTTCTACAGTATATCAGCATTCAGACATGTTTGGCTCATTAGAAGCTCCTTGACTGTACCTATGGAATCGTCTAACTCTCATATCTCTGGCATATCCCTACAGTCCTATATTATCAAACGGAATAATGATATCTGTCTGACAAGTTATGGGAATTTTGTTACTATAGTTCTATTCAACTCCCCCAGTCGTTCTCATCACGTGGGTGCATTTTGTTCTCGTTTTGACCAAGGTTTGAGTGAGTTGCATAATACGGAAATACTAAAAATTGTACCATTTAGAATAGCCACAGTACAATGTAAAGAGATATTGGTACCAAACGAACGCCCCAGAACTGGCTATTACTATTCCGTTCCTCATTTTGCTCTACCGTTCCTGGTGGTCGAGATATCGTTGAAAAACTCCTACCTCCTCAAAACTGTAGATAACTGAAATTTAAAACTCATCCCACCATCTTCCTACCATCCTAAACCCCCTCGAATCATCCCCTTTCCCCACTCTTACCTCCAACCCCCTCAAAACCCCCTCCCTTCATCCCATCTCATCTCCCCAAACTCTAACCCCCATTAACCTTCCTTGATTATGCTGCATGACACTCTTCACCTCCATTACTTATCACCACTAGCACATCACTACGACACATCCAACTACACCACAGCATCACCAATTATACACACAACAACAACCCTAACCCTCAAACAACAACCCTAGAACTCGCACAAACAACAGTCACTCGAATTCGAACATGGACAGACCCTTCACCCGCCCTCTCTCCACAGCAGACATTTCCACCTCTCTAGCCGACCTCTTCAAACAACCACACCCGTCCAACAACTCGGAAATCCTCGGGCTTTTGTACCACTTGGCGGAAACGTGTTCAAAAAACATTGGTGTGGTACATAGAGGAATCACATGTGACGGATGTGGCACTAGTCCGATAGTGGGTACGAGATATCATTGCAGTGAATGTGTGGATGTGGATCTGTGTCAGTACTGTGTGGTGTTGAGAAAGCATCAATGGAGTCACGTGTTGGTGAAGATTAAGATTCCCGCGCCGTTGAAGTATTCTCCGCAGTGGGTGTGTGAGGGATGGGTGGGGTGCGACAATACCAGAATTACGCGCAAGATCACGGGCGAAGCACGTGATCTTGCACGTGATGATGGTATTGGAGCAGCTCACCAGTCACGTGACATCTCAATTGAGTCACGTGACCAAAAACCCCTCCCCCAAGGCCCTGATCCAGCCCTTGGAGATGTTGGGTCACGTGATTCTGGGACACGTGACGTTGGATCTGAGTCACGCGACACCACACGTGACGTGGACCTCCTCATCCACGCCTCACGTGATCTCGACGACTTGTCGGAGACTGAAAAACACACCATCTCAGCGTTATCTGGAATCGAGCCGAATGCCGTTCAAAAAGCCTGGCAAAAGTTTTTCGTCTTGTGTGATGAGAACACGACCAGTGAAGGAAATGACAAAAATGGGTCCAAAAACGATGAGTTTTGCTCAAAAAACGACTCATTTAGATCCTCCAAGTTCTTCATTTCGCACTCAAAACTCATCGCTACCTATACAATCGTGTCAGACACCACTGACGCGACTCAGGACAACATTGTCCTTCTCTACAACCGCTCACGTGACCCTGAAAGGATCTCCTTTATGGACTTTCTCACTGTCGAACATTGGATGGACTCGACAGCTCCTCATTGTGAGCTGGATCTCGTTGCTGGCTTTTTTAATCTCCATCAAGATGAACGAAAACGAGTGTCTCGAATGGCTCTCTTGCACTCTTTTTTGAAACTGTTCAATACAATTATCACTCAACAAATCTGGTGGGGAGCTAACGGTGAGTCACGTGAGCTAGAGGAGATTGTCACCGGTCCTGGTCCTGTTTCTGCCAAATTCCAGGAGTACAATGATTTCATTCGTCAGCGCTACTTTGAGAGAAAACCGTTTCCTAAAGAGACTAATGCACATTCAGATATGGGAACAAAGTACCTGGAGCCTCCTCACGTGGTGGGCGGGTCAGGAGATCATGTGTCACGTGATACACCGTCTGAAGCGCTGCATGCTCATTTTGGCGGTCATTACCAGTTGTTACAGGAGATGATTGGTATGACATGTGGTACTGAGCTGATGAACCCGTTGTTGAAGGTGTTGAAGTCACGTGGAGTGATTGATAAGAAGACAAGGCATGTCAAGGGCGATATTCATGTGTTGGCGAGTGATCAGGAGGCCATGTTGTTGATTAGTAGGATTGCTGGGTTGATTAGGAAGCTGAGGGGTTAGCGAAGCGAAGAGTAATCACGAAGCGAAGAATAATCACGAAGTGATTATGATGAGCTGACGTGATTATGATGAGCAAACGTGATTATGATGAGCAAACGTGATTATTTGCACGAGTGCTGTTCTTTCGTTTTAAACAAGTGATTGGTGGACCTAGGTGAAATGCATTTAGTTCAGAGATGTTACGGTTAACGTCGCTAATACATAATAGAATGAATGTTAGAACTGAACGATTAAAAGTAGATACAAGTAGTAACTGTTGTACTGATAAGGATGTTTATACTGGTGGATGTGGTTCTTGTACCAACAAAGGTCTAAACACCCTCCACTTAGACTACGATATTAATTCATCGTGGCTCCAAATTTTGGACTGACCATATTCCCTTTTATGGCATATTTGTTGGCAACTCGTGATTCGCCATCTTTTGCACTCTTCAGAATCTCGCTAAGATCCCTGGAACACTGTGAACTGACCCCCAGGTGGGTTTTTAGACTAACAAACCCAAAAAAAATCTTAACTAAAGGACCACCCAGAGAAATTGATGGAATCTCCAGGACACTCGGTAATTGCTATATTGTGATCTGAGAGCTTAGGTTTGGATATTTGGGGATTTAAAAACTCCTATTAACACTCAAGACACAGCAGATTAATACCATATGGTCTTGGGCTCCATTACAACCTCGAACTGTACACTCTAAACATAAGACTGAAGCAAAGGATACAGTAACTGCAGAAGACTGCAATCTTCGTATTCATAGCTGTAAGTATTACAACACAGCTTAAGCCTAGAATCATTATATGTACAAACAGTTCGCTCTTTGTGTAACAAGTTCAAATACATGTGTTACAGAGCCATACATGCCATATTGTCGGTTGATTAGTGCTGTGTAGAGAAACTACTGTACTACAATCTTCAATCCTATGTATCTCTCTATTCACCCCTTGTATTTCAGCACCTCTAAAAGCCACCTTAAAATCACAGCCTTACTCCCAACCTTCTCTCTAGCTACACCTTAAGCAACACTCAAAACAGTATTCACACGATCTATAGCTAGTCCACTCACCTTGGATATTCACATATTAATACATTAAATTACTGTAATTCTCTAAATAGTCTAGACGCTGGCAAAGAGTGTGTCAGCGTCTCATTAACCATTGGTATAACTAAAAGCAGCCTCTCAGACTACGTCTTCGATGCCGCAGGGAGGTGAGTCGCAGCCTCTCAGGCTACGCCTTCGATGCCGCGCTAGTGCTTCAGCGGACTACTAATCCCCGGGTTATGCCCCGCTGGACTAAACGGCGCCTGCCCCGGAGCAGGACTTCCCTGTGTACTCACCGAAGGACTCTGCACCGGCGTACTAGCCGTCGAATCGTCATCCGTCACGGGAATCGAATGCACCGGCGTGATATCCGGCAGGAACTGCTCGCCCTTCTCCCTCTTCTCAGCGGCATCCTGCAGCGCCAACAGAGCCTTGGCGACGGCAGCGTGGTCCGTCATCAGACCCACATGGCCTCGGTTGGTCTTCACCTTGGCCACCACCTTGAATCCAAACGGCTCGGGCATGTTCCACTTGGAATACACCACTCCGTCGCCAGAACCCAGGACAAAGTCGGAAAAGTCGCCCTTGTAAATACCCTCAAAGCCGTCCACTCTACAAGCCTTGAGAGTAGGCACTGTAGTTCCCACCACACACGCCAGAGGAGGGTACTCGTCCTTTCGGGCCTCGTCGTACCAAAACGACGCTCGCAGCTCCTTGGTTCGCTTGAGAGTTCGCTCCAGGTACCGGCAGGCGTCGTCATAGTCCACAGTGGGGATGTTGGCGTCGTTGTTACCGTTGGAGGAGCCCATAGTGACCAGACCAGAGTGGCCAGTGGCTACAGCCATAGCGTCGGCTCCAGATGTGGCAGCTTCAGGGTGCATGTTCTCGTAATGCTCCTTGTGCTCACGGGGGTGAGCAATAATGTCTGCCAGCTTGTGCAGCTTCTCGCCAGGGTGGAATCCATGGTGGTGGTGGTGTCCTCCAGCGCTTCCGGGCTTGAGCTTGGACATTTCGTTGCCCAGCTTGTGTTTCTGCTGGCACCGGATTCGGTGCTCTTCCGAAACACACGGCGAAAGAGCATACTTCTTCCACTGCTCGGGGTCGTAGAAGTCAATGTCGATTCGCTTGCCGGTGGTTTTGTCCACAAACAGCTGCTTGTCTTCGGGCAGAAAGACAAACGAAGATCGCATGAGGAAGTTGATCTGGGCAGTGAGGACCTTGGAGGAGAGAAGAACAGCGTCACCGTTCTTAATCGGGCCAATAATGGCAGGACACTCGGAAGGAGAGCCGAGATACAACACTCCCTTGAACAGATCAGGACGCAGCAACATGGCTTTATGCGTCACCAAACCACCCATGGAGTGAGCCATCACGGTGATCTTCTTGCCGCCGTTCTCGGCATAGATCTTCTCCAGAAACTCAATCAGCTTGTGGGCGTTGAAACCACAGTCCAGACGCCAATCGTAGCCAAAGTCGCGGATGCGGCACTTGGGGTTGTACGAGATCTTCTGGATGAGCCGCTTACTCAGATCAATGGGACCGATATGGGTCAGCATTCCATCGGGGTAGATGGTCTTCTCCATGTTTTGCTCGGCTTCATCGGAGGTGTCGACGGTGAGATCAATCTTTCGGAGATTGAATCCGACCTTGATGGGGATCCACACCCGTCGTTTGGTCTTGGTGTCTCGCAAAACAGATCCTCGGTATCCTCCCAGAATGACGAAATCTCCCTCGAGACCATTGAAAGCGTCATGCTTCGACAGCTTCTTCTTGTTGCCAATCTTGACGGAGTCGAGAACTGTAGGCATGGTGGCATTGCTGACAATCTTGTTGACCCGCACACTCTGCAGATCGTGCTTGTTGCCAAACAGCTTGTCCTCCTCCTCGGTGGTGATGGAGAGGTTTCGGTTGAGCTTCTGACGGATCTGAGCAATGGACTCGTGCTCGGCCTGGGTGGCAGAGTCCATTTTCGCCAGCTCTTCTTCATCCTCCTCCCGCTGGAAGACAGATCCAAACGTGGTAGCCCGCTTGATCTTCTTCTCCTTCTTGCCCTTTTTGTTCTCCTTGTTGGCCAGGGGGTTGGAGAACGGCATGCCAAACGTGAAAGTCTTGTGCTTGGACTTGTGCGTCAGCATATCCGGAGAATCTTCTCGGCGCGAGTCGGCAGTGTCGGATCGAACAATGCCAGACAGAGCACTGTGCTTGGGAGACAGCTGCTCGCCATCGGGTAAACTGCCGCCCATGGACATTGTGGATTTCGAGGGAGCTAGAGCCTCTTCTCGGCCTCGGTCCTCTGCTGCTCTGTGGTAGTGGTGATGATGGTGGTGGTGGATATGGTGGGCGCCGCCAATGATATCCTCATGGTGTTTCTGACGGTCCATGACCTCCTCGGCGTGGTCGACAAACTCGTCGTCCTCCTCCTCTTCCTCGCTCTCAATGTCGCTCATGGTGGAGTCGGACTCGACATCTTCGTCGGAACGCAGCTCGAGGTTCCCAGTGAAGCCTTGCTCGGCCCCTTCGGGATGGTGGTGGTCTTTGTGGGGGTTGAGGTGGGCGTGGTGGCCGTTGGAGTACTCTTCGGCGATTTGCCGGTCGACGGAGGTGTCGAGGGCGGATGTGGGGATGGGCACTGGGTTAATAACGGTAGCGAGGGCCGAAGGTCCGAGCGGACAACAACAAGAGCAATGGCAAATGAGCGAAGCGAGTGCAGCCATTCGCGAGTGGTCACACAACCAAGCAGTGAATCTCACAATGGGCGACATTATGAGATCCACAAGAGCGACAACATGATGAGAAACGAACATAAACGAACAAACAATGAGTAAAGCGTAGGCGTCGCTCGCTGAGAACTGTGAGCTGAGAGCCTTCAGACGAGCTGAGCACTGTGAGCTGAGAGCCTTCAGACGAGCTGAGCACTGTGAGCTGAGAGCCTTCAGACGAGCT
>BCKF01000001.1:3438578-3460469 GCA_001600515.1 Yarrowia sp. JCM 30694
TTCAGACGAGCTGAGCACTGTGAGCTGAGAGCCTTCAGACGAGCTGAGCACTGTGAGCTGAGAGCCTTCAGACGAGCTGAGCACTGTGAGCTGAGCCTTCAGAGCGAGCTGTGAGCTGAGAGCCTTCAGAGCGAGCTGTGAGCTGAGAGCCTTCAGAGCGAGCTGTGAGCTGAGAGCCTTCAGAGCGAGCCAAAACAAGTCACTGCGCTCCTTGTGGCTCACAAGGCTCACAATGAACATGAGCTTACCACACTGAGGAGGTATGTAGCTCAATGGCCATTGTAGCTCTCACAGTCACTTCAAGAGCTCACAGAGGCACTCCACGAGCTCACAAAGCCACTGAGAGAGCCACAGGAGCTGTATCATGTCGAAATGAGCTTCTGTGTCCCATTGTAGCTCCTAGAGTGTCTCTATCACTGTATCACTGCATCAACCTGGTAATATCAGGCCATATCTGAATAAAGTGACACAGAATCGCTTTGTCTCACTGCTGCTGGCTTTGTACTCATTGTATGTCGTTTTTGCTGTCGTTTTTGTCGTTTTTTTCTCTCATTTTGTCGAGTTTGTAGAAGGTAGAAAATAGTGGGGCCCACCTTGATATGGTCCACTCACCCACAACACTTGGCATGTCACATTTCACTTGGCGCTAGCCTTGTACCTGCCTTGACACTAGATTGCAGGTTGCATTAGTGCATGCTAGTGGATGACAGCCAAGTAAACGGAGCCCATATTGTAACAAGCTGGTTGACATCTGACAATGAGCATGCACCATCCAGGAACAGGAACGGCACTCAGATCATGTTACTTGTGTATGCCTCCTCCTGTTTGTGTCACTTCATATCCCCTTTGTGTCTCTAACACTCACTGTGTGTCTGCCGTATGATACTCACTTTTTTTCTGTTTGCCACGGCTGGGGTCAAAATGACGGATAACGGGCTTCTTGTATCGTCGACGGTTATATCGCGCTAGGGTTAGAGTTAAAGTCCGAATGATGGAGATAACGTAGAGGGGATGGTGTATACGCAATAGTGATGCTACAAAGCTTCAAAAGCTCGGAATAGACTCGCCAGACTCGGGGCTTTCGATTAAACCACCTCCGACGCAATTCACCCTCATATTGACCGAGTTACACTCGCTTTAAGAAAATCCCGCATAAAACACCTGCACGCCTTCTATACACAACCTCTAACTCTGTTAAGGAAAAAGTACGACACATCTGCCTGGTGCAATCTCCGAAACGGGCGTATGCGCTTTGCTTTTGAGCTAGCGGTGTATGTTGATTGTTTTGTCGGTCAACCCCGTATTTCCATCCTATCTTGTCCAATTTGCCTCCAAAAGACACGGGAGTTGCACAGCTAGAACCGCGAGATCTGTAGCATTCATCTGATACGGTTATTATCTCGTTTGCTTGTGTTGCCGTCCAAAGAGCCCTTCCAAACCATGGCCTTTAGACTTTAAGCACTGCGTTGATTTTGAGCCGAAATTAAAAACCTCTGCGGCTGTTTTATCATAAGCCGTGAGGTATTTCATGCAGTGACGAGTGTACAGGTTGGGTGTAGTGGAAGGTGTTTTTTCTACTCCGGTACTTTTCAATTCGGTATTTTTTTATTTCGGTGTTTATAGATTAATTTTTCTGGCGTCTCGTGATGGTCGGAAAAAGAAAATGAGAATCGTCAAAAAGGGTGGTGAATAAGAACATGCTTTTGGACTCAGACACTAATCATGTGAGCCGCTTGGGGGGATTATTCGGTAAGAAATGGAATAAATTAGTAAAAATAAAAATAAAATATGCATCGTATTCAGCGGCACGTGATCATCATGTGACAAAAATATCGTCCACTTCTACTTTCTGGAACACAACTTCCACCCTCCCAAAAGCAACGACTCTCAGTTCAGATAACCAGCCGCATCAATGTAACATTTAATATATAAAAGCCGTTCCAGAGCCTGTAAAAACACTGGAAAATACGCTAAAATGCCAGCCAGACAACCACGTGCTACAAGGGTAACACCATTTTCCCACGTTTTTTTCCAGCATTTTTTGGCTAAATAATAGCGTGGCTGGCTTAAACTCAGTCCGAAAAAGTCTTGTTTGCCGTAAGGTGGAGATGGATGCAGGGAACATCTTGGCATAACGGTGTAAGTTGGTGGATAGTGGGTTGATTTTATTTTTGAGACAAGATCTGGGTAGCTGGAAGAGAGGAGACTCCGTGGATATGTTCGATTTTGAAATTTAAGTACTTTTCGGCTCTACAGCTGGCTCTATAAGCTCTCCATTTAGCCTGTCCATGCAGAAGTTTACAGTGCCCTGTGCCATATAAACAAGGCGATAACGTTGGGGGTATAAAATGGGGAAAAATAAGCGAACAAATGAAATAATATCAGGAAAAATAAAATAAAAATACTGTCGTATTCGTCGGACCGTTGTGAGAAAGAATATTCCAACAGTTACTTGATTACTTAATTATCCACCATTTCATCGGCTATTTCTCCAACCTCGGTAAGTCCACGAAATTCAAAGCCCGAGTAACTTTGACGTTGGAGGTGTGTCAAATGACGAAGCCGTATAATATGAGACAGGCTGGAAGAGAGAAGAGATAATGCAGGGGAACTTTGATAGAGCTGGTGGAGGAGTGGCTGGGTTTGTGGGGGATTTTTATAGATGAGAATATAGAGAATAGGCTGGGGAGGATGGTACTGTTTTCAGAAATTGTTTTGGAGGAGTATCAAAGGAGATATGGCGTTTTTAGTGCTGAACAATGTTGATTTTGTCAATAGAGGCTTGAGATGGAATGGGAATCAAGTGGCTACTTTTTCTGATGATACTGTGCACGAATTGGGTGGTTTTCAGGCACCACCTGGTTTTCTAGTGTTCCTATTGAGCTAAACAGAGACGGCTTTTGATGATCACTTAGCATTCAACCTTGAGCTGAGAAATGATAGAAAAGTGCGCATATTAATACATCATTGGAATCAACTCAATAGTAGCTAACCAACCGTGCAACTCTCATATCTTTAGCATACCTGTGGCGTTCTCAAAGAACAATCCAACAGAATCATCCTCACTCAGTCAAACACTCCCAACTGAACGTCGAATTTATTAGTTCAAAGCTAACTAAAAAAAGTCCGCTGGGGGTCCCTTTAGCACCTTCAAGAGCACGTGCGGTAAAATCAAACATACTTGCAGCACCAAAAACATCCGCTAATTAATAATATGCCACAATATTCACCAATATATCCCAAACAAACCACCCAGAAGCAATCTCCCTCAGAGCATTACTTGGACATTTACACTTTTGTTACACCTCTCCCAAACCTTAACTACTACCAACTAAAACACCCTCCTCTCTGGCTCTGACACTCAATTAGCTCATTCAATACGCCTCTCGGCTTCATTATCTATAATACACATGCAATCCTCCCCTTGTCCTCTCCTCAGTCGTTAGTCGTCTGACCATAAATTAGTCTTGGCGTCGTTAAAGACATCTTTTCCACATCAACCCCACCCAACTTGTGAGTAACTCATGAGCAACTTGCTCCCAACCCCAAGTCTTCCTCCTCAACTCTCCTCCCCAACACTCAACAATGTCACAAAGCAAAGACACAAAAGTGCCACGGCACAAGTGAGTAATTGCCAACCTGCTAACCAGTCATTGTAGAACAGGACTCCTGTACGTGTGCCCGTACAGGCTGCTTTGTACTATGAGCACCATTGCCACGTACAACATCGTCGAGGTCACATAGCTCCGTTGCACTACGTGCAACATCGCCACGTGACTACTTCTTCCTCCTCTTCGGCTCCTCCTCGCCACTCGCCGGAGCCACCGCATCAGGATGCTTGCTCACAATGTCCTGCAAAAAATCAAACTGCTCCGTCTCCAGCACAGCCTGCTTGAGATGACTCGGACTCACTCTCTTGGAGTTTCTGATTCGTGCCTGATTGCACGTCTCCTCAATCAACGAGATCATAAACAGCTCCAGAGCCTTGGCAACAGCAGTAGGGGTGGCCTGGGCGACTTTTCCAATGTCGTCGTCGCTCTGCATGAGCTTCTTGATGCGCGCCACGGGGAAGCGCGTCTTGATTTCTCGAGGCTTGTCGATAGGCATGTCGTTGTGTGTCACGTGATGTGTAGCGAATATAAACTTTGGCCCGGCCAAAATTAGGGGACAAGCCCGTCTTAAATAAAAATTGCAGACCCAACCTAAGGTTAGGTTTGGTTGGGACCATGGCAAACCAAGAATGTACAACATTCAGGAGTTTGGCTGGTGGCAGCGCAGGAAGAAGATAAAATGATATCTTGAAGTCATCATCATGTTAAGGAGAGCTGTGGAAATCATCTGGTGCAATTTTTATGTTTGTGGCGTTACTAGATGTTGAGTTATGACGTTTTCGCCCAAAACTCCACTATTTTTCATCCAATTTTGTTCATCTCAATCGTAAACCAAAATAGACATCCTACCCATCCTATCAAGATACAATACTCATTGACTATACGATAGATCTGTCCAGTTGTATACCGTTGCATGTTCAAATCACCAAATATTTCCCAAATAAGGTTTAGATAATGTTTTCCCAACCTTATTAGACATGCATGATATGCACATTTTTTTAGATGTGGAGATTGCGACGTTTTTGCGAAGAAATCGGCGTAGAGAGTATTTGTGGGTGTCATAAGATACATTGAGATGTCAGGACCTCGGAGATATGTTTTATTTTCCATTTGCTCTCAAACTCATCGAGATATCAACGTTTTAAGATTTGACCACGTCTGCACGTAAATTGACATCTTGAGACATGCACTGTATTATCAGGAGATGAAACGGTAGAAAAGAAGGCTGTAAAGGAGGTTACGAGGTGTATGTCACGTGATCAGAGTGAGTTTTTCTTGATTATGTAATTTTGTTTCGTTGTAACGCGTTTTTCGAGGTTTTTCGGTGTATGCATGCTACAGAAGAGTGGAGACCTATCACGTGATGTGGTACATCTGAGGTAATACTTCATGCTGGTTTTATTAGATTTGCCAAATTATTTTGTCAACATTTAATATATACGTCAGACGGCATACATTATCATATTTGTGGCTTTACTTGAGCCACTACCCACCACCCCAAGTGTTCTGTTAAGTTTATGACACTCTCTACAAACTCTGTTGGGAGAACAACCCAATTACATCACCTCCCAACTAAACACCCTAACGGCATATCTCTACAACACCCTCTAATTCACCCTTCCCCTCCACAAATCCCACTCTATAACATACCATTCTACTCCCCTTGATCTCTTCTACACTCCTATACCCTCCAATAACCCGTAGCTACACTACACCACTCACTGCATTAAAAAACAATAAATTACTGACCAAAACTGACCAAAACTGACCAAAACTCCCTGTTCACTCCTTCTTCACTACCTCCCCACCAACCATCCCACTCCACCCAGTCCTCCTACCACCACCAGCTGAAAGAACCAAATCGCCGTTAACGAGACGGTAATGGCCATGAGAATAAGAGCGCCCCTAGCAGCCATTGTAGGGGCCTTGGAAATCGAAAAACCGAGGTCGGACATCATTTTTGGGTGGCTACGAGGCCAGAGAACCCCAGGGTGTTTTATACTTGGAGAGGGGTATCTTGGTTGTCGAGAATGTTGTGGTCATGTGATGAGTTAGTCTCAGGAGGAGGATGGTGGGGTGGAAATGGGAGTAAATGGAATTTGGAAGGTACTGGCGTGTTCTACGTCACGTGACGATTCCAGTACTACTCTCTGATTTCCATTTGCTCAACTTTTGACCGAGAAAAATTACCCCAAAAGACACATGCTAATTTCATAGGTTGACGACATCCTACATTAGCGCGTCCTAATTAAGAAAGAGGTTTGTGCGGCTGTAATATGGGCCAAAAAAATAAAATGAGACACAAAAAGAAAGAAAGGTCTTTTGTTTCTGTTTACGTCACGTGACAACACGTGTCTTTGTGTTACTTATAACAGGCTCGTTTTGACTCTAGGTACAGTATACGGCTGACGCTGCGGGTATGTAGTTGAGATGTGGTGGTGCTAAACACGTGATGTGTTAGTAAGCAATATACACGTGTGTATTAGTAAGCGCTTTTTTGTTTTCTTCAGCGTTACATCAAATGTAGCTTTGGTCATGGGATGACTCGATAGCCGAGAGATGGTTTGCTTGCTAACAGAGGTTATTAGTGATGGAGAGGGGTTACGGGGTCGAGAAGTAGTTCAAAAGATAGCCCTGAGTCGGGCGGTTGTAATGGTGTAAGAATATTGGCGACTTTGTAACCGGAAGGGTGTCTAAAGTGGGTATTAAGATAACTGTGAAATAACCATACTCTGAAGGCTATGAGAAAGTTAGGGAGATGAACGTTTGAGGAAATGCTCTTCTCGATTTGGGGATTCTGAATGTGTAGGAATATCTTAACTTTTGATTGTATACTTGCCAGTATGTACACCTTGGTAATTATGAAGAGGGTATGAAGAACCCATCTCAAGTACGCTATGCTAGAGGTTTTCTTCTGGAATTCAGTCAGAATATACTATCGACCGTGGTGATTCAATGTATGTGGAAATATTCTCATCATTTTATGTTTACCCATAGAAGTTGATACAGTCTGTAGTTATCGCAAGAAGTACTCTCAGAGATGCTACTTGATAGCTATCAAGATGAGCTTGTAACACAACATTCTCCTCAAATTTCTGATTCCAACCATATAGAAATATCCTCACCTTTATTGCTGTACCACCACTGACATACCTGTAAAGATATTTTGAGTACCACAAGTTAAGTCAAACACATCACCAAATTAAGAGTATTCTCAGACATAACTTTTGGGACACATCTGTATCTTTACCATCCACCTACAGAATGCTAGAAACATTCAACTGACACAATTCTCGGGTAAAAGATACTCCTCTTCCCTCTGATTCCAAATATCCAAAAACATCCACCCCGCTACATACATTTTTTCCCACTACACCCACACCAACTCAGACAACACTAGTTCAACTAAACACCAACTAAACACCGGCTAACTAAAATCCCACCCCTATTTTTTCACATTCCCATTACGTAACCACCTTTCAAATATGCTTACTAAGCCGTTAGGGTCACGTGACGCATAATACTTTCCCCACATAGTGTTCGCTTTTGTTGAGTAGAGATAATGCATGGTCCTGCACGTGCCTGAACCGTTCCTGAGTTGCTTGAACGGGGGTGTAGCACGTAATATAGGTGCTACAGTCACATGGAGGGTACTCACGTGATCGCACGGATCACGTGATCATTATTATACACTCAAAAATCCCGTCACGTGACTCGACCCGCCTCAAACCACCCTCCCCCTTGAGCCGAGGCTTAACTTTCATGTGGGGATTTTAAAGCGGGGTCCAACGGCGTGCATACGTGAAAAACGTGATTTCCGAATTTGCAAGTCACGTGAGAAGGAATATAGTCACGTGACAATAAAGTACAAAGCTTTACGGTCACGTGAGTAACTTTTTCATCTCCTGATGTCTACTCTCAGCTGACTCCACGGGTTTGAAAATGACCCAACATTATGTGAAAGTTTAGCGGGCAACGTGAAATTTGCCAAGCCTAGTGTTGAGGGTGATGTAGGCATGCTAGAGAGATTTTGAAAAGTGCATTTTGTTCGTCTAGGTCGTGCGATCACTAATATACCACTTGCAACACCCCAACTACCCCACATCCTCTGATACAAGCATAGTCCGAAAAACGACTTTCACTTTTTTAACGTTTGGGATCGATGACTTGTCCCAACACTCCACTAGTTTAGCGACTTGGCGGGGTACTGTGATTAGTAATAGGGATTATCTGGGTAAGTACTGGGTCAATCTGAATTTTAATAGTACCATTGGATTCCCCTGACTCTCACGATTCCAAATATCTACTCCAAATTCAAATCCGACCAGTATCCACCCCACCAACCTCCTCCAACCCAATAAGCTTAGAGGCATATAAACCCTTCCTCGTCCTCTCCTTCTACAACCACAATGTCGACGGTATTTGCAGACGGATCGTTGTTTTCCAACGTCCTCATCCTCGGAACCGGATTTTCCGGTCTCGCCACCTCCATCAAGCTCAGAACGTCCTGGAAAGAGGCCGATTTCCATCTCTATGACAGAGACCATTCTTGGGGAGGTACCTGGGCTGCCAACACGTATCCTGGGTGTGGAAGTGACATTCCTGCCATCTGGTACTGCTTAACATCCGATCCTAAAGGTGATTGGAGCAAAGCCTTCCCTCCACGAGACGAAATCTACGAGTATATTCATAAACTTGTTGAAAAGTACGAATTGCGGCACATGGCGACGTTTCGAACGGAAATTGAAGGCTGCCAGTGGAACGGCGACGAAAAACTGTGGTATGTGCGAGTTCGTTCACTCGAAACGGGCAAGAAATGGGTCCACAAGTGCCGAGTGCTGTTTACATGCAAGGGAGGACTGGTTGAGCCTAACAGAGTGCAAATTGAGGGTCTGTATACCGATTTCAAGGGTCCAGTCATGCACACGGCTCGATGGGATCACTCGGTGGACTATACAAACAAGAATGTGGTTGTTATCGGTAATGGATGTTCTGCTATTCAGGTTGTAGCAGCTATCCATGATCAGACCAAGACTCTCACTCAATTTGCTCGAACTCCTCAATGGATTACTCCTCGGCCTGAGTTTGTTCCTGGACGTGTCACTCGTTGGATTTTTACAAAGTTCCCTATAGTTTTGCATATCCTGAGAACTATCGTTTTTTTCGTCATTGAAGCGGCTTATCCAATGTTCAAGAAGGGATGGCTTGGAAGTTTTATCAGACGAGTACGAGCTAGCCATGCTACAGCCAATATCAAAAAACTCGCGCCTGAAAAGTACTGGAAGGTGCTGAAACCCGAGTACCAGTTTGCCTGCAAACGGCTCATTTTCGACTGTGGATACCTTGGACCTGCGTTGAATAACCCGAACGTGGAGTTGACGTTTGATCGAGTCGTTAAAGTCGAAGCCAACAAGGTGCTCACTAAAGATGGCAACTCTTATCCCGCTGATATCATCATTGACGCTACTGGTTTCGATCTCAGTGGAGGGTTTGTCAACATTCCCTTCACTGGAGAACATGGAGTCAATCTGGAAGAGTTTTGGGCTGGAGGACGAGTTTCAGCTTACGAAACTGTGCTTGTGCCAAACTTCCCCAACAACTTTCTCATTTTCGGACCCAACTCTGCCACTGGGCATAACTCGGTTCTGTTTGCCATTGAGAACGCGCTCAAGTTCTGTGAGAGTGTTGGTGTTAAGAAACTGATTTCTGGTGAAACTGATTATATCGGGGTTCGAACTGAGGCGTATGACAGATGGATCCATGATCTGGACGCTGCTCATTCTCAGGGATTGTTGCAGCAGGGTGGGTGTCAATCTTGGTACCTTGCTGATAACGGTAGAAACGCGACTACTTATCCCTGGTCTCAGCTCACTGCTTGGCTCAGAGCGAGATGGGTCGATAAGAACGCCATTGTCGTGGGAGATGGCCAGAAGAAGATTAAGTAGAGTAATGTGTTGAATATATGTAACAATTTGTAGACAAAAAAAAAAAAAAAAAAAAAAAAAAAAAAAATACCATAAAATCCACAATAATGAACGTATACAAAAAAAAAAAAAAAGAAAAAAAAACCAAGGCAAAAAAAAAAAAAAAAAAAAAAAAAAAAAAAAAAAAAAGACGGAGCTACTGTAGGATCATTTCACGGAAACGACGTATGTACGTACATGGGTTTTGTTCTCCGTAACGAATTTGATCTATTCGCAAATTTATACACCCCTCAGACGTATATTCATCCAACTATTACACCTATCCAAGGTTCATTGTAGTGTATCAAGACCACAAGTCAGGTTCGTCAGCTTTTGTCCTAGGTACATCTACTAACGTGAGATTTGTTCTCCCGATTGTGTTTAGTATTACTACAAAAATATATTCCTCCCATTCGTATATTCATCCCACAGCACTCGTCCAAAGTTGACAAGACTTCAAAAACTTATTTCGATCATGGCGGACTAACCAGGCATTTCACAACTACATACTCTCGCCTATCTTGTACTCCTTACTTTTCTCCACCTCCTGATACCAAACACTTCCCCCTAACCCTCCCCAATCGCCCACAAAACGCGTTTGAAAATCCCGATCACGTGACTTATTTTGCCGAAGATAGGCGCCCAACGAAAATTCAAGTAAATCCGCAATAGTTTAGTGGCTAGAATTTCCGCCTGTCAGAACAAGAAATTAAGTTCAGCACGCGGGGGACCGGAGTTCAATTCTCCGTTGCGGAGGTTTGGTTACGGCCATATCCTGGTGAAAATACGGCTTCCCGTCCGATCAGCCATAGTCAAGCACCAGAGAGCCTAGTTAGTATTGTAGTGGGAGACCATACGAGAATCCTGGGTGCTGTAATCTTTTTTAGAGCCATAAGCGAAGCGATGGCGGTAATACTTTTTGTTTTGTATGCTGGTCTTCTCTCTGCTGTGTTCTGCTGTGCTGTGTTGTATTACTTACGGCCCTCCCAACGACCATTTTGTTAAGGTTTAGTTGGTGACAAGTGCTGCCTTGATTTTTGAGCCGTACATCACATTTTTTAAAAACTTCGGATCTGAATGGACCAAGTGTAGTCTTAATTGGTACTGGAAGAATCTCCTGGATCTCACGAGTCTTCTAGTGTTGTCCGTTTTTCGCCTAGACCAATATCCATAGAGCTATGACCGATTGAAATTTCCCTCCACCAAATCCACCCAACCAACCCACATGTACTTCCTCATCAACAATTACCCTCCAAAACCCCTCCACCACGATTTCACCCCAAACATTTCCCATTTGCCACATTTGCCACCCAAAGAGACTGTACACTACACGCTTTACAGTGCATCTGTAGGGGCATGCACGCGTAAGTGACGTCTTGGAACATGTCTTTATTGTGCCCAAAACACCACCAAACAGAAAAACAAAACACATCATCATACTCCTCTCCTCTCTGCGATCATTTTCCACCTACTCCCATCTCTCTAGCACCCTTCCTTCCTCATCTCCTTTAATCCCACCAGTTACCCTACTCAATTAACACTTCGCGACGCGTCTGACTTTCTTCACTACCCTTTCACACCACAACATGACATCATTCGAGCTGACCAAGGGCTTTTTCGACGCCATTGAAAACGTGTCGGCCAAAAATGAGCTGCCCGAGAACCTGCGCACCCCTACGCTTCAGATTCTGCGAGATATGAGCGAGTTGGCGGGCAAAAACCGGTACAAGGTGACGCTTTTTGATGGCGATAAACCGGGCATGGTTTTTGGCGATGTGCACAATCTGCCCAAGGAACGACCGGGTAAATTCGATATTGTGCGTCTGAGCAACTTTGAGCTGGTTCAAGCGAAAAAGAGAGGTGTTGTGTATGTTCATCAGATGGATTTCTTGAGTCATGCTGATGAAGCTCTTGGATTGAACACTGAAGATGCTGGAGATGATACTCCTCCTCCTGCTCCTGTTGCTCCTCAGTCCAAACCCGCCACTCGACAGGCTTCTACTAATGAAGTTCCTTCAAAGGTTCAGAACCAGGGCTTTCCTGCTACAACTGTACCTATCGAACGTCTTTCGCCTTACCAAAACAAATGGGCTATCAAGGCTCGTGTGATGACCAAGGCTGATAAGAAGAAGTACACAAACGCCAAAGGAGACGGTCAGCTGTTCAATGTCACTTTTATCGATGAATCAGGCGAAATCAGAGCTACCGGTTTTAATGAAGAGGTTGACAAGTTTTACCCGCTGCTTCAGGAGGGTAAAGTGTACTACCTCACTCAATGCCGAGTGAGTATGGCCAACAAAAAGTTTTCCAGCGTGAAAAACGACTACGAATTGATGTTTTCACGTGATACGGTCATTGTGGAGGCCGATGAAGCTGAAGCAGCTGATATTCCGACTGCCAACTACTCGTTTGTGACTCTGGATCAACTTCAAAATGTCGAAGTTGGTGGAAATGTCGATGTTTTGGGAATTGTTCAAAACGTCGGTCCTCTTGAAGATGGAGTGGCTAAAGCTACAGGAAACCCCTACAAGCGACGAAACCTGACGCTTGGAGATAAATCCGGTTTCGCTACTCGACTCACGTTTTTCGGCGAAAAAGCTACTTCTTTCGACGAAAACACCCTTCCTCTGGGTACTGTGCTTGCTATTAAAGCTGCTCGAGTCGGAGACTTCAACGGAAGAAATCTGTCCACTTCCCATAGCTCCACCATCTCTGTGGAGCCTGCTATTGACGAAACTTATGCTTTGAAAAACTGGTATTCGTCTGAAGGTCAGCAAACGGCCTTCAAGCAGCTGCAGAGTGCTCCAGGCAACAGATCTGACCCTCCTACATCGATTGACGTTGTCACTTCGACTCTCGGTCAGTCGGAAAAACCCGATTATTACACCATTCAAGCGTGGATTGTTCATATCAAGACAAACAGCTTTGCATACCCTGCGTGTCAGACTCCAGACTGTAACAAGAAAGTGACTGACACGGGAGACGGCTGGATGTGTGAAAAATGCAACAAGTCCATGGACAAGCCGCAGTATCGGTACATTTTGTCGTTGAATGTGGGAGATGCTACTGGAAGTATGTGGTTGACGGCTTTTAATGAACCTGCTGAGCTGATTCTGGGTATGACTGCTGATGAACTGACCGAGATTCAGACGAACCAGAGTGATGAAGATGTTCAGGCGGCTGCTCAGAAGTGTACGAGCCAGATGTACGTGTTTAGATGTAGATCTAAGCAGGAGTTTTATAATGAGGAGAGTAAGGCGCGGCATCAGGTTATGAGTGCGGCGAGGGTGGATTACCAGAAGGAGGTGGAGGGGTTGGTGAAGGAGTTGGACCAATATTTGTAGGCGAGCGAAGCGAGGTCTAGAGGTACGAGTGTATGAGCGAAGCGAATACACGAGCACTGTATACTAATGATGTATACAGCATAGCTCAAACTGTACAGACGAGGGAGGATGGCATATAGTGATAATACGAAAGGATAGTTTGTATGATGTGGTCATCAACAACAACAACAACAACAACATAGTTTGTATGAAGTGAGTGTATGTTTTACCAAGTGCTTGTACGTAGCTACGATACTGTATAGAGTTATGAATATGGCTGTATGGCTTTGCTGTACAGGCCAACAATAGGTCATTTTTGGGATTATCTGGAATTGATATTGACGTGTTCTCTAGGGTCCCCTGATGTCCAATATGACTCTAGCTAAGGTCTCCAGACAGTTTTGAAGTTGCCTGTGTATTAATTATGTAATCCAACTAAATCAGTGATAACTCGTTGGGTATCCATGCTACAGAGATGAAAACTGTACCGTTAAAACCGTCTCGTTTTTGCGGTACTTTTGGTACCGGTGATGTTGTGTGACGTTTGAAATTGAAACTTCCACAAATGCAGTTCTGGAAATGGTTCGTGGAGATCATTTTATGACTTAATGAGGCTTCTTTTGAGGAATTTTAGTTTTCAATCGTCTTTGTTCTAACCTGAGAAATGATCGAAAAGTTACCCAGTATTAGGATGCAGCTCGTGAGCCCTGTTCTGGTCAAAATTTGAGCTTTCGGGTTTTTGAAAGTTGTGTTGTGGTCCTTGAGGTCCGGAGAGTACGATTATATACAGTAAGTGGTCGGTACCATACAGTTCTTGAACCTGTAGAGGTTAGTAAAGGACACGTGATTGTGTTATGTACATGTACAGTATCGTACGAGTACGAGAGCAAGCACACTTGGCATGTAACTGAGGGGCTGTCTGACCAGTCTGAAAGGCTGAATTTCGAACATGACCAAACTACGTCCGATTATAATTCTGAAAGCGGCATTGTAATTTCCGGAGCAAGGGCTTCAAAATGAACCACTTCCTACCTTTCTATGAATTATATTGACCGAGTTATCGGCAGCATAAGTCATCAGCTTCAGAGGACGAATTTAAGGTGCGTACATGTGGACATGGGATACGGATCTTTAATTTTGAGGTTGACTTTGGATGTACTTTTGGAGATGTTGCGGGGGTCTTATGGGGATGAAAAGAAGTACATTGGAATCTCCTAGTCAGGTGGATTACTATGGTATGTTTATATTTTCTGTAGAATGATCCAATGGCGAGTGACATATGCCCATTTGAGTCCCACAACCTTAGCTAAAAAGCAAACGACACTTGGCGTGTGATCCAAGGGTGGTGTTTGTATTTGTTGGCTGAGTTTTGGCTGGTTCGATTCTCCAGAGTCAGTGGATTTGGAATATATACTAATATCCACAGTTTGCCTACTTGGAACGCGAGATAAATGCTGCCAAAGTTGGAAACTCCAGTTACACTTTGTTGAGCTTTTGGGACAAGTTGAGTAAATTTAAAACGTCAAGTAATATCGAGACTTTGAGAGTGTTTAACTCGGAATTTTGTACTGCCATAACGTGAGATTATTATGTTTTCTGTAATTAAATGCCTAAATTAATGTATTACAAAACAAACCATATCATCTAGATGTCTGTAACGCCTAGTTGGCACCCCCAGAGCACTTTTTTAGTTGGCTTTTTTGTTAACCTTAAGTAAACCCGTGGAGCCTTCAAGATAGAGCTGTGAAAACAAAACACAGCAACATCATAAGATCTTACTTGGTGGTATACAGTATAAGAGTCTTGTTAATCTGTAAAGCTCTCAGGACAGTCTGAGAAGTTTTAGCCGCATTAACTTGTAGAAAGAAGTTATCAAATGCAGTAAAATCATGGCTGTTGGTTTTTATGGGGTGCATTCAGGGTTATACGTTAGATGCAGGGTATGAAGATGTTCAATATGGTGTCGTAATGAGTCATTGAACCACAAGCAGTTAACCATTAGTTGTTACCAATGAGTAGATGATAATTATGGTGCTTGTTCACTGTCTAATGGTATATATTGATGACAATTACAAGAAGCTGATTTATCAACTTCAATTACCTATAAACCAATAACCTCTTTCCAATAGGCTGCACCCTGATCACCGTATAGCTGTACGGCTATGTTCACCAATGCAGACATTTTAAGCGAGCACAAGTGAATACACAAATCCACTGTACCAGAAGAGTCATATTGCTATCTCTTTGTGTTGTATGTTTTTGTTTGAAGTTGTATTTCAGATCATACTGATAACTGTTAGCTTCACGTACGGCTGAGATCTACTGTAATCTCTATCTTAATCCTCACTCTAAACATAAGCTGACCATACGATCCTGAGAGTAAAACCAATGTCTCATATTATTCATGCTGACATATTCTCCTTCTGTGGTACCATTTTCATTTCTGTTTGTGTCTGTTTGTACGTTCCGCGTTCCGATTTTGCACCCTTATTTCCTCCGATGCATTGCTTTTTGTCCAACGGAACACACCGCAAATAGTGATGTTAACGCCGTACCAAAAGCCGTATTAACGCTAACGTCTAACGAACAAACACCGTTGAAAGCCGTAAAAATGACCTGTCAATCAGCCCCAAAGATGAAGTTGAGCCACATTACACCAGCCACATCAGCCACTCTTAACATAACGTGACCTTAATAACGACACAGCCTAATACTGTCTATAGAGATATACAAGCACTACATCACACAACACTATAGAACCCCTACTCATACCCATTTCGTACTTGGTAAAAATTATCTGATCTGATCTTTTTGTGTCCGCTAATACCTGCACCCATGCAGCCAAGACACGGAGTTCAAGGTGCAGCCAAGACAAGGGGTTCCTGAGGAGTGACTTGGCGGCACGATGCGAAGCATTTGTGCTGGTCAAAAGGTCATACTGTGGTGTGATGTCACGTGATTATGTGTCACGTGACTCACACGTGATTTTCTCAGTTTTTTGTATATCTACTTGTTCTATAGCACAGAGCTGTATGATGATCATGCGTTTCACCAGGCACAGTAGAGTTTGAGCTTGATGGAAAAAGTTGCAGAAAAAGAAATGAAAAAGTTATCAATCGGATCTCCCAGAGTAGGAGACTGGCGGTTTGCCTATCAGAACAACAAGATATATATAAAAACAAGCCATATGATTACATAACACGCTACTACTAACTTGTTATCTACCAGTAGTCTTGTCTACTTCATTCTGGTGAAGATCTGCTTTTTTTTGTTTGATTATTTTTTTACGTTCTTTTTTTTGCCTCGGCAACCCTCCCAACGGTGCGGTTTCACAGGGCAGCTGTAGACGAAGACTTGGTCGCACGACATTGGTTGCGGTCTTGGCGGTTCGGAAGTGGTGAACAAGATGGTGAACAAGAATATAGTGAGATGAGAAGTGATTGTGGATCTCTAGAGAGCCGTTACCGACCGTTAGACGCCACAGGGAGCTAAATCAAGACTATCGTGTCTATCTCCAATGTTTGAAGGGCTGTTAGTTGAGTCAGCCGGGGAGTTTTGAGTTTCAGGGGAGAACTATGATTGCCGGAGTAATATGGTAGCTACAGACACGTAACCTAGTTCATTCGATAGCCCTGACTCGCGCGAATCCAAATATACCACTTTTATCCCCCCACCATCACTCAATCGCCCGTGAAACCCCTTTTCCCTAGATCAGATAATCCCATGCACGCACTCCGTTCCATGCTTGGCACCGAGCACGTCCTTTGTCTTGCTGCACTTCTCGGAAGTCTTATCGGAGCGGTTGATCTTGGCATACCTTTTGTGTCCCATCTTTTTCACCCATTTTTCAAGATGCGATTGATATATAACCCCCTTGGATCTGATCAAATCCATCTCCAACCAAGATGAAAGTGTCCACGGTGCTTGTCACTCTTTTGAGTGTGTCTGGCACGCTTGCCATCACTCACAGACGTCAGGATTCACTCAACAACAAGGCCTATTGGGCTGCTCTAGGCTGTGATCACTTGATTGGAGGCCATTACGAGTTTGATTTTCCGAAATTCGGACTTGATTCGGGTCTGAGTCGTCAGGAAATCGCCGCAGAGTACTGCAAAGTCATGCCTTTCATTCAATCCAGACTCCTCTGTTACAAGGGAGCTGTTGAACCGAAACATTTCGATACTCAGGTCCGAAAACAGATTATCGAGACTTGTCCTCAGTACCTGGACAAGGCTACCACTGATAAGTGGCTGAAAAACGCGACGAAAATCGCTGTGGAGCCAAAAAACGTGACTGAAATCGCTTACTTGCCTGTTCCTTTTGACTATGATCACTGGTTTGAAGAGTACGAGGAAGTCAAGCCTCATTATGTCGCTCTGGACTATGCTTCTTACTATGGAGTGGCTCTGTTGGCGTACTGGGCACTGGTTTTCGTTATTGGCATGGTGATCAACTTTTCTCAGAATGCGCTTTTCAGCATTTACAAAAAAGTCGGTTTTCAAAAATTCCGAAAATACGTCTCTCTGCCTGCTGCTTTTGGATACAAACACTCGCAACCAATGGGCTGGGGATTCTTCAAAATGGCCACTCCTACTCGTATTCAATCGCTCGTTGTGATTGGATATCTCATCATGTCCTTTGTTCTCTGTTTTCCCTCATACCCCTTTGACGACAACTATGAAGAGGCTGGAACTTGGGGAGCTCAACTGGAAGCTTTCGTGGCTGACCGAACGGGTATCATGTCGTTTACTCAAGCTCCTATTGTTTTTTTATTCGCTGGAAGAAACAATCTGCTCATGTGGTTGACTGGATGGTCGTTTGATACTTTTAACGTCTACCACAGATGGACTTCTCGAGTTATGATGATTTACGCAATCATCCATTCATGCATCTGGACTTGGATGTGCAGAGATAATCTTTCTGTTGATGCTGCAGAGTTCTACTGGGTGCTTGGAACAGTAGCCACTATTGCTGGATCTCTCATGCTTCTTCAAGCCATGCATTTTTTCAGATCAAGATGGTACGAGATCTTTCTCGCTCTGCATATCGTGTTTGGAGTTTTGTTTGTGGTTGGATTATGGTACCATTGCTGGACTATTGGATGGATGCAGTGGGTCTGGGCTACTATTGCAGTTTGGGGTTTTGACAGAATCCTCAGAGTAGCAAGAATCGCATACTGTGGAGGAGTGCTAACTGGAGAATTCACTCTGGTAGACCGTGAGCAACTCATTGTTAAAGCTGAGGTTCCTTACTCAAAGCTCTGGAGTGTCTACCCTGGAGCTCATGTTTACATCTACTTTTTGTCCGGCAACAAGTTCTGGGAATCTCACCCCTTTACCATCTACCAGTCTCCTGAAGCTGCAAAGACGGGTAACATGACTCTTCTTCTCAAAGCAAAAGATGGTATCACTTTTGATCTAGTAACTCGTCTCATTGCTGCTGGAGGACAGCGATCCATGAAAATGCTGATTGAAGGTCCCTACGGTTCCAAACACCCTGTAGGCAAGTACGACTCGTCTATTTACATCGCTGGAGGTATCGGAATCACTGCTACTTACTCGTACGCTCAAAAAGTCGTTGCCAACTCGGTTTCAAAGAACATCATCTTCACTTGGATCGTCAGAGGAGACTCGTGTCTCGAGTGGTTTGGAGATGAATTGGAGTACTTGCTGAGTGATCCTAGAGTGAGAGTCAACATGTACATCACCAAGGTGGACAAGAGCGAGTTGGTTGAGGATCTGTCGGTTGAAGGACAAGAGGAGAAGTCTCCTGAAAAACTGTCTGTCACTTCTTCAAACCGCGAGAACCTCAATATCGAACACGTGAGACCCTGTATGGCTGAATTACTCCCTCAGTACCTCAATGAATGTGCTGGAACAACCGCCATTGTCGTATGTGGTCCTCCTACTTTGAACGACGATATTCGACAAGCTCTGTGTGCCAACATTGAGTCAAAGACTGAAAGAGTCGACTACTTTGAGGAGTCTTTCTCTTGGTAAAAAGAAAAGCTAACTAGCCAATTAATAATGATTATGACCTATTGTACCCGTGTACGGTACTTGTAGTGTTTGTAGTGTTCCTGTAGTCCTTGTAGAAACATTTGATTAGTCAGCTTTTTACTCCCCCAACTAAACCCCAACTAACTTAGTTAACACTTAGTTAAGTGGCTTACGTAATCAACTTTTTGCCAAGGGCTCCGCCGTTTTTGGGGCTGGGTCAAAAAAAAAGGCCCAGCCACAAAGACACAGATCCAGTTGGAACTGTGTCATAACACAGACCACGAATGGCTGTGAAGTAACAGATAGGCCAGACAGTGCTAGGCACTGAGACACAGATACGAGCGTATCTGTGTACCGTTACACAAAAGCATGAGCGTAGCGAATGCTTTTGTACCACAAACAGACACTCACAGCACTCCCTTCGGTCGTGCTGCTCGTGTCCTCACTTCAACATCAACGACTAGAGTTGGTAACCCCTAGAGGACCGCGGCATGGTGTTCTGTTTCCGTGTATGTGTGGTGGTGAGGAGGAGGTGTATTTTAGGTGAGTGTAATTATGTATGGTGGGAGGTGACTGGTCAACCTGAGATGTAGATAATGATAATGAAGCATCACGTGAGTGCTCAGCAGCTTGGTTGATGCTCAATTGGCTATTGCAATAAAATGAACATTTATCAACATTAGCAACTCACCTTGACAAGTTGCATAGATCAACTGTTCTCTTATTGGTTGCTTAAACCGTAGATTAGTTCCAAGTGTACCTTTAGTTAAGCCTTCAGAAGGCAGTTGAGAGAGAAATACAGAATTGTTTGTTAGAGAAAGGCGTTGGAAACATACTAGAAACTGTTCTGATCGTTTTGGACTTCTCTTTAATGGTCTGCTTCTTCTATGGTATCTCTTGGAGGACTGTACTGGTGGACTTATGGTCAAATAAAGCTGGACTATCAAGTGATCAACTTGAACGAAACCCAAATGCTGATACCAACCTCCAGTACATTGCTTGTGACGCTGGCATTGATGTAAATGTCACTTTTGGAGGTGCATCACTCTGGGAGCACATCAGCTTATTCTAGCTACACCTTTATGACCTGGTGGGCCTGGAGCGCTGGGTTTCTACCGGCATTTTGAGGAGATGAAAGTAGTTGTAAACTTGGCAAACACTGTTTTTATTCATTGAGGTTGTGCTATATATCTTCAATGAATGAAGTCTATGAGTTCTCATGATCCCTATATTGGACACCTCCCAATGTCAACTAAAAGCTAATTAAAACCACCCTCAACAGCCCCTTACAACTCTGGATTTTGTATAGTCATGAGTATTATGGCATATAGGTGTTCTCCTCTTCATTCTCTATCTCCTAATCCAACTCCCATCTCTCTACGACCCCCACAGCACCCAGTACAGCCCTTCTTAATATTTCTTCAACAAAAAAAAAAAAAAAAAAAAAAAAAGAAAAACCTGCCCCCACTCAAAACACACCAACCTCAATTGACCACATCAAATAGACACACCAATCGAAACAACCCTTCCTTAGTCACACACTGCCCATCTCATCCCTCCTGTAACCTCCCAAACCTTAATCATCTATATATAATTACCTCTCCCTGCACCCCCTCAAACCCCACTGGACCAAGGACGTCCAGTCCGTGAGACAACACGAGTAACACAACGAGGGCTGAGCGATCCCGGATAAAAGCTCCCATGGGGCACGGTGTGAAGTGAGCCCGCGGGTCTGTGGATATTATATTGGCCGAAGAAAAGCCGTGCCGGTGGGGCTCTAGTTGAGTCCAGGCACGTACGTGGCGTATGATCCAGGCTAAGGGCTCACCGTGTCGTTGAGATATTTCAGAGGGTGAGTTTGTGGCGGGTCTTTTGGTGGGAGGACGGTGTTGTGTACAGGGGATGTGTCGACTCTAGGGTCACAGGACACATCGTGCACAGAACACTGTCTCTGCTGGAAGGACTGTCACAAACTCATCCTGTGTCTGTACGAGCAGGCACAAATCAGACGGTGGGGGGAGCATGACAGTGCGCCCTTCAGCACACGTGACTACCTACCCTGATGAGACAGGCATGAGTGGAATGAATCCTCGTGCCCAGGTCACGGGTCTAGACTGTCGAAACGGGACATGACGGAAGTTGTGTGTCGTCGGTGGGTGTTTAGACCCAGGGGCATGAGCAAGCCATGAGCGAAGCGAATGGCTTGTGAGTGCTCAGAGCGAACCATGAGCGAAGCGAATGATTCGTGAGTGCTCAGAGTCACAAGCATGAGCGAAGCGAATGCTAGTGGCTCATAGAGTGGCTCACAGAGCTGCTCAGAGCTTCTCTGTTCATTCAGAGTGGCTCATAGCGAACCATGAGCGAAGCGAATGGTTCGTGAGTGCTCAGAGTCACAAGCATGAGCACAGCGAATGCGAGTGGCTCATAGAGTGGCTCATTGAGCTTCCCATTGAGCTTCTCATTGGGTGGCTCACAGAGTAGCTTTGCTGCTCACTGAGCTGCTCTGAACTGCTGAGTGGCTCTATGAGCTTCTCTGTTCATTCAGAGTGGCTCACTGAGTGGCTTTGCTGCTCTGTTCATTCAGAGTAGCTTCGCTTCTCATAGAATGGCTCTGTAAGCTGCTCATATCTGCTCTTGACTGGCTCATAGCTGCTCAGAGCTACTGGGTGGCTTATTGAGCTACTCAGAGTGGCTCTGCTGCTCACTGAGTGGCCTTGCTGCTCTGTGAGCTGCTCTGAGCTGCTGAGTGAGCGCAGCGAATGGCTTGTAAGTGCTTATATAAGTGCTTATGGCTTGTAAGTGTTCTAGGGCATGTAAGTGCTCTGGGGTCACTCGCATTCGCTTCGCTCATGCTCGGCTCTTCAGAGTGGCTCAGTGAGAGCAGCTCTTCAGAGTGGCTCAGTGAGAGCTGCTCTTCAGAGTGGCTCAGTGAGAGCTGCTCTTCAGAGCTGCTCAGTGAGAGCTGCTCTTCAGAGCTGCTCAGTGAGAGCTGCTC
>BCKF01000001.1:3460799-3560642 GCA_001600515.1 Yarrowia sp. JCM 30694
AGTGAGAGCTGCTCAGTGAGAGCTGCTCAGTGAGAGCTGCTCAGTGAGAGCTGCTCAGTGAGAGCTGCTCAGTGAGAGCTGCTCTTCAGAGCTGCGCTCTGACTCGCTGTGCTCACAACACAGCGACTTACGCGCACGTATGAGATACACCGGCTTTGGCCGACTGGCTTCGGCCACCGTAACTGGCTTCGGCTACTGTTGAGCCTGAGGCTACCGTAAAGGGCTTCGTGCCTTTGGCACTCAGCCCTGGAGACGGAGCTGAGTGTCCTGTACGTTCGTGAATTGATGATGGTGATGATGATGAATGATATTTTACTGTAGTATTGGTGGGTGTAGAGTGCGTTAGACGTAACATATCAGATCAGCTCCTTGAAAGAGCTTGTCGTACTGTACGGTACGGGTATGTACAGTTATTGAAGATGAAATGGACGATCTGAAAGTACAGTACTTGCTGTAGTGAGTGGTGTGGTGTGTGTTCGTAGAGGGCCGAGGTCGTTTGCCTCGGTATTAGAGTTTATCAGTGCGTTATCTGGCATACAAGGGGCTTAGACAAAGAGCTGGTGGATATACGGCTAGAAACAAAAGGAATATGTATAAACAAAATGGACTCTCTATAGTGTATATATATCAAGCTACCTACTTGTACAGAAAGATAGTGTGATGAGAAGAGCAATAGGACTGTATCGATAGCCAATGAAGAAGCTCTCGGAATAGAAGCAGCTGTGATTACTGTACTGCGTTATTTGATCTTCAAAGATATGATAAGATACTTGCGCGTGTATTGTATCGTACATGTCTCCACCTCCCACCCAAACCACCCTCCGCTGATTACCTCCCACTGATCAGCGTGAGCAGTTATGCAGTGCTAAGCCCACCTCCACTCTACAGTTGGGTGGGTGGGAGTAATGTGATTGTGTCAACACCACAGCCACTCTAGCACTGATATGACCTTGTTGGTATAGTTAGAGGCGCCTCCTATACTGCAACTGATGCCCACTCTACAAGTACAGCTAAAGTGGAGAAGAACAAGTTACGGATGAGCTCTTTTGTATAGTCTCACATGCTACAGTAGCTTCTACATCTGTAAGAGCATTCTTGTAGCAAGCCAGATCAATACTTAGAGCTGTAAAAAAAGTACGGAAATAAGAGTTCCTGCTGGGTCTCTGCTCTGCTTCAAATGAGTGATGATATACTGCCCACTCTGATCAGCATGACGTATTGTTCAGCCCACTCTACCAATACTAATTACAGTAACACACGCATCGGCATAAGTAGAAGTGAGCAAGAATTATTATACGTGAGTGTGTCTAACATGAGCTGAGCTTGTGGTTTGCTAGTAGAGCCGATGATACGTGCTTGCTCAGCGCAAGAAAGCAGAGTTATGGCAATGTTGAACTTGTAAACGTTCCTGAACATTGCTTCAATGAGCGATATACTTGTATACAGTAATACGCTCTACCTTATAGTAAGATGATTCAAGTGCTGTGAGCTATAGAGCATGTTGTGTTACATGTCTGAATAGTTGCTCCAATGAGCGATATAGAAGTTGCTTTATACACTCTACTGTACAAGTAGTAAGAGCAACAGTAACAACAGAGCCAGATGCGCTGTAAATGAAGAACATGACATACAAGTACTCGTAGCTGAGTTAGGAGCACTGTTGTGTTACGTATCTGAATACTACTTCAGAACGATACACATGATTCTATCCTCATAGGACAATATTCTGTAACTACAAGTACAAGCAGAAGCATTAAGACACAACAGAGCTGAAAACCACTGCTGACTTGTGAGATATTTCCCTCATCCCGCTTCAGTGCCTCTCGCAAATCCCTCAGTGACTCACAATATCGCTCACTGCATCTGCTGTCCTTGCACACCCTAAACGAGCACCCCATGCACCCCCCATCATGAGCCCAAACCATGAGAACTCGTTTTTTTGATGGGAAGTCACACCACCTTGACACGGCTGCTTCGTTTAGTTGATTATTTTTTCCCTCCTTTGCTTCTGTGTTTAGTCTCCTTTTGTGTCTCAAAACCAAATGTGACATTTTGAACATACTGTACCCACTCTCCACTTTCTCCACTTGATCAGAGTGGGCATAGCAACTTTGCGATACGTCTGTGTCCCAACTTTCAGTGACATTTGCAAATCTCAAATTTGACATTTTGATCATTGGGACTTTAGCACTGCCCAAGCTCAAGTTACGATACAAGCAAGCAACAGTGTGGCGATCTAAACAGAGTCATAAAATACGGATAAAATTAATTAACAAAAAATACACAAAAAATAAGCGAAAATAAAAACAAAAATAACCAAATATCTAGGGCACACCCGACAGACCCACTTTTGACGTATAGACCCACTTTTACCGTCTCTACTCCAATCTGGCAACTATTAATTTTGACAGTTTTTTTTTTTTTTTTTTTTTTCCAATTAATTTTTTTAAATCAATCTTCTCCACCACCCACCGAAGATCAGTGGATCTCTTTTTTACCATCACGTGACATCCCCTCAAACTCCCACATTCAGCCATTTCTTTTTTTACGACATTTTACGACTTTACGACATTGTCAATAATACATTAAACTCTGATCCACCTTGGGGTATGAGAAATATAACATGAACGTATATGATTGAATTTTGGTATAAACGGAAAATAAAAAATACCACCTTCCTCTCCATCACGTGATCTCCATTTTACACATTTTCTCCAATTTTTCCCGATTTTTTCCGATTTTCCACCCCAGCCAAAAATAACTCCAGGGCTATGCTCATGCACACTCACCCGCATGGAAAAAAGTCACGATCTTCCAAACCTGCAAAATCCTCCACTTGCTCAAAAGAGCAAGAGGCTAAAATAGGAAATTTTGTTTCACCTTTTGAAAGAGCCCAAAACAGGTCAAAATGAAAAATAAGTAACACAAAAACAATCTCCCGATCAAGACTACCAAATCCATCTATTTTATATTCCCCTAACCCTACTTTTGAGCGAGTTATTTCATTTCACATTTTTCAGGGTTAGGGTGGTCACGATGTTTCTACACGTCACGAAATGTTCCAAATGAGGCAAACGCGGTATTTGTCAACCCTAACCCTGACCCCTTCTGTGTTGCTCTCGCGACAGCCACAGCCTCATGAGGGTTTACATTTTCAATTTAAAGTTATTTAGAAAAATCAATTTATCGGCTGAAAAAATGAATAAAGTGGATATTTTAATGTTGTATTACAGGTGAAATCACGTGAATATTTTTACTCTGAATTTTCCCCGAATTTTCTGAATTTTTCCGAATTGTCTCAGATTTTTCTGCTTGCTTCCATTGTCTGGAAAATCTGGGGTAATGCAAGAATGTGCAAAACTTTAAAAAATGTCGTAACAAATCGAATAATAATGGTAGCTCGATTTTGAGAGTTGTATTAGAATGCTGGAGGTCAGGGGAACATTATTAAATTTTCAAAAAATGTTTTTGTGCAATATCCACCGAGTTATCAACCCCTTTGTAAACACCCCAAATTGAATTCCCAACAAGGGTTAGGGCTTCCCAAAAAGGAAGGAGTCCCGAATCAATTGTCCCAACACGGCCAGCAAGGTTAGGGGAGGTTACATGTTGTTACATGCAGGGAATTACATGTGTCCCAATTCGGTCAACCCTAACCCCAACCCAAATCGGGAAATGAGCAACTCGTGCAACGGCCCCAAGCCACAGGTCAGAACGCATGTACTGATATGTATAAAATAAGATTAAGCTTTCCCGGTTGTAAAAATAAATCGCAAAAATAAGAATAAGGTTTATAAGGCTGGCACAATCGAGATGACTATATAGATTTGCAAAGATATAAAGAGGAGCCTTCCACCAAGGAAAAACAGTATCACACATTCACACTCTCACACTCAACACACACAATGGACTCTCAAAGCATACATGATCTGATGGACTCCATCTACATTCCTTCCACCAAGAAGACCACCTCTTCCGCTATTCCTGCTCACCATCCTTCTCTCATTCAGCAGGACAATGTTGGCGATAACCACGCTCTTCCCTGTGGATGTACCGGCAACACGTGCATTTCCAACCAGCTTTGGTGGTCCAAGAACAGTGCTGCTGCTGCTTCTTCGCCTGTTTTGGCTTCTAGAAGAGACTCTATGGTCTCTCAGGACTCCTTCGTCTCTTTGTAAGACGGGATTTATTTATTCTAACAGTAATTGACATTAACTAAACGAAACGGGGTTGTAGAACTTGTGTAGAACTTGAAATGGGTGTATCTCGTTCAGAAACAGAGATAGAGAGATATGGAGTGGATATTTGGAATCCTCATACTTGTAGGAATCTGTAGATACCAAAATGAGTATGTTTCGGTTGGTGTATTCTGGATATCTCTGGAGGTGTAGATACAGAGATATACTGTATACAAACTTGAAATGGCTCTAGCTCCCTGAGGAAGAGAGGTAGAGAGAAATGGAGTTGATATTTGGAATCTCCAGAGTCATACGAAGCGATGGATACCAAAATGACTATGTTTCGGTGGGTGTATCACTGGAAAGAACACTGTATAGAGGTTGATAAACTTGAAAAGGGTGTAGTGACATGGGGAAGAGAGGTAGAGGGAAATGGAGTGGATATTTGGAATCTGTGGATAAAGGGGAAGAGATTGATATAGATATGACTGGGTTTTGGTGGGTGTAAGGTCGATATCAATGGAGGTGTAGATACAGTGTATTCCAACATAGCAATCTTGAAACGGCTGTATTTAGCTGAGGAATATAGCTACAAAGATAAGAGGTGTATATTTGGAATCTCCGCACTCTGAGGAAGCTGTTCATATCAAAATATCTGAGTATCGATTTTTTGATAGTGTAGGGCCTGTGCTCTAACTGATAGATCACATAGCTATCTTGGAATGGGTATAGCTCTCTGAGAAATAAACCTACAGAGATATAGATTAGATATTTGGAATTTAGAGAATCGTAGGAATCGATTCATACCAAAATGAGCTTTATTAAATTGTGTATAATGGTATTTTAATTGTGCTGTCAAGAGTGTTCTAAGGCTCCATATATAACAGTAATACAAACTTGTATAGTCTACAACTCCATGGATAAAAGTCCAAATGAAATTCTGAGTGAATATTTGAAATCTCCAAACTCATAGGAACCTATACATATAAAAATATCCTCTGTTCAGTTCCAAAATACTGCATTTGTAGAGTGCTCTGTATTGTTCTCCTTCATCTCAATATGACCAGTCAAGTCCCAAGTAAAGATACATAGTAAACTGTGTAATACCCACTCATCTACTTTCCGATATAATAGTCCCACCACAACAAGACCTATCTCATTCTGTTCCCCTTGCTCACGTGATTCCAATGATACCAAAAAAAATCACTTTCCACCAAAACTGGACTCACTACGCTCAAATCCATTTATTTCGGTCTCATTCTCTTCTCCTTGATCACGTGATTCCAAATATACCAAAATTATCCCATTCCGACCACTACTCATCGAGTTGTGTTCATTTTAGACAATACAATGAGTCACGTGACCCTTTGTCTGCAATGTCGTATTTTTGACTTTGTCACACGACGATCTGGAACATGAAGAGTCACAGATAACAGAGAGAGAGATAAGTAAACAAAGAAAGCATTATTTTTGAGGTCACGTGATGTATAAAAATAGATCCAAACACGTGACTCACTACCAAGGGTTACAACCTCTAAACTCTGTCTACAAGATAAGGTAAGGTTGGTCACGTGAAAATGAGATTATCTCGTGATCCAGCGGAGATTGGGGAAAAAGGGTAACGCCAAAGTGTTTTAAATCGTCTGTTTAGTCTAAAACCGAGTTTTCAAAAAATTTGAGCTCAAAAATTTGTTATCAAGGGTCAACTTCAATGGCTTGTATCTCGCTCAATATTCATCCGATAGAGATGTACTCTAGTTCATTCGAATCTTCTCTTCCGGTGCTTTCCAACAGTATCAAAATATCCCCACTTACTTGCCTGGATCACATTGTATTCCACTTCTCCACCATGTCCGACCCCTTATCTTCGGCTTTTGACGGTTAATCACGGTTATTCAAGGCTATGCTACGGCTCTGGCTCACGGCACTCACCCTGCAACCCTAGATTCTCACTTCTTAGAGCCGTGCAGCCGTTCGATCGAGAGTAAAGTTGTTATCGCGTGAGTCAGAAGAGAGAAGATGGAGGTTTGAGAGCAAAGATAGAGTCACAAGGTGCAATCAGGTGTGATGTAGGATGTAGCTAACTGTATGTATCTAACAATAGCTCACTAGTTCTTTTGTACTAAAGATATCAGTGTGTTCAGTAAGAAGATACATACAGATAGACAGCTTACATAATATGTATGTACAAGTACACTGTACAGTTTCTTACAGTTATTTTCTTCTTTATTTGGTCCATAGAGCTACAATACAGCTTTCACTTTGTCTTCACTTTGTCTTTACCAATATTACAGTAGTATGCTTCTCTAGAACGCCGTCTTCAAAAGCCGACTGATAGTTAGTCTAAAGATAAGCCTTAGTGATATGATCTAGTGTAATGTGATGTAGCTAGAAGTACAGCAGTTTGATACTACTCTACAATCATTTCTATTGGATATACTACTCATATCAGCTAGTATCCTACATCTATTGGTCACTGTTATCTTAGATAGATAGTGGTATGATACCGATCTTATCTTAGTCAGATACCGTTTGTACTGTGCGACACGATCGATCGATCATAAGAGCCAGTTATTACTTGACATAACCATACTCTTTGTTAAATACGAGCTGACACATTTGTCTGATAAGACCAAGACATAATTAGATAAGACAATGTGAACACCAAACAAAAAAAAAGTGCGGTATTAAATAGTCACGTGACTTTACATCCCATATAATCCTAATTACACCACTTTCACACACTCTCATTGTCCATTTAAGCTGTATTCATGAAGCATCCTGTTAGTTAACATTTACTTGACATTTACTTAACCGTCCCTTTGACAAGCCTCAAAAACACCCTTCCACTTACCCAGCAGACCCCAAAATCACCCACTATACATATTTTTCCACGCTCAATCCAAATCCGTCAAAATCCCACTTCCGCCTCATACAAACATACCGAGTTCTATGCCCTCACCGTTTATATTGGTATTCATGCACGATACTCCACATGCCGTTACACAATGCAACCTACACCAAAACCCTGACCAGCCCAGTCAGCCCTACATATTCTGATACAGCTCATACAGTGTTGTTTTTATACAGCATATTTTGAAACAGCCACTTTCGAACTCTTGAACTTAGCAATGTCTCAACCAGCCACCTTCCAGCCCTCTTCTAGAAGGTTAAAGTGCATGAGAAAAGCTTGATAATGCGGTGAGCACGTGGTAAGGGAAATAGTGGAATATGTGGGGTTTTAAGGGTATATTTGGAATCAGAAAAATTGGGGCTTTCTCGTAGTGCTTTCGAAATTCCGATCAGAGCACTTTCCACTGACTTACATGGCTTCTAAGAATTGCACTGTACAACCTTGTTTCCTCCCAACCACAATCCCATTGTATATGTAAGGGGGGAGGATATGATAGCAACTTTATCCTTGGGACGTTGCAAGGGAGGGTAACCTGACGAAGACATCAACCAATGTGATTAGTAAGCAACAAAATATAGAGAGATTAGTAAGCTATTTATACTGATGTTGATTAGTAATCGATTAAAATAGCTTGTGTGAGCTTTTTATACAGTTCTGGCTCTGATGGGCATCTTTTTGAGCTCCTAGAACACTCATTTTTGGAGCTATCTGCGTCAAATTCTCAGGGTAGTATTGGAACAGTGGCTTGGATGTATTGTAAAAGTTACAGCTCTCTTGCGTGATTTTTGGAGTGATTTTGGCAGTGTTTTGTAGGGTAGTATTGGGCTAATGTGAAGCATTTGTCGTATTGTTGTATCAGTTGTAGAGTCGTTTTTGTGGTAGAGATATTAATTTCAGTGTTACATTTGTACATCTCATTGATAGTATAGTGTAACTGTATACTTGTAGTATCAATGATAGTGATTACTGTATAGAGATATGTACAGCCATGTTATAGTCTTGTATCTCATCAATGAGTATACATTTACAATAATCTATACAAGTAACTGTATAGCATCGATGACAGTAAATGTGATATAGAGACATACTGGTTCGTATACCTCATCAATTACAAGTAGTATTCATTCACAATATTGTATATCTGTATGGGCTTACACAGCCATATAATAATGTTGTACTAGTTCATATCTCTTCAATCATTGTTTTACCGTATCAGTCATATAGTCTTTTATAACTGTTCATCATCAATAACAGTGATTAACATATACTGTATAGATACAGCCATATGATACCGTACTCTTTTTATCTCATCAATGAGTATACATTCACAGTAGTATAACTGTATAGACACAGCCATATGATAATGTACTGTTTCATGTGTCTCATCAAACATTATTCATATTGTTTTACTGTATCAGTCATATAGTCGTCCATATAGACACTCATGGTTATCTATAACAGTATAGTCTAATACAACTAAGAGAGTCTTATACTCCTAGACAACAGTAAAATTCATAATCATTCCTAGAGTCTTATATAAATCTACAACAGCCATCTCTTACTGTATCATCTTTATACCCAACAGTCATGTATACCCTTCTAGCAAATGGGCGTTTACTTAAGGTTAACAAAAAAGCCAACTAAAAAAGTGCTCTGGGGGTATCTTCTTCACGTTCTAGGCATTCCAGTGATACAAGGTTTTTTGAATTTCACTAATCGAGCCGTGAACTTACAGATAACACAATTATCTCACGTTTTAGCAGTACAAAATTCCAAGTTAAACGCTCTCAAAATCTCGAAATTACTTGACATTTTAGATTTACTCAGCTTGTTCCAAAACCTCAACAAAGTGTAACTGAGTGTAGCTGGAGTGAACATGTAAATATCACAAACACGAAGCATGAGCCAGTTAATTGTTTTTACTAAGTTCTACCGGTACTTACTGCATTTCTACAGCAGTGAGTAATCTCTTTCTGTATCATCTTTATACTGTTCTACTCTTCAGTGCTTACTGTAAGATGATATATTCTTCATCCATCACAATTGTCACAACCATTAAAAAAATGTTGTACTATTTACTACCAAAAGAAAGTCCTGATTCCGCTGATTCCAAATATACCATTATCATCTCCGTACCATTAATATTGGTCCGTCTAGGCTACAATAATCAAATCTTCTATACAGACCATCAGAACACAAAAGCACGAATACAACAGTCATGATACTTATATCTCCATATTGCAACTACTCTTCAATAGTCATATCACTATAGTCCACTCTTTCTGTTCCATCTACAATGCCAGTACCGTTCCGGTACCGTCTCATAATCATAAATCATCATTCATAAGTTAGCTACTGGTTGACCTCAAAGTTGAGTGTGACATCTCTGTAAAACACACCCTGCTGAAGCTGATTGATCACGTGATCAAGCAACAGCGCTCGTCCACTTCTCAACTCTTCCTGCAAAACAGGCGACTTCTTTTCTCTGATGAGAAAATGAAAATGGTACTTTCCAGGAGGGTACGGAACATAGAGCACCGGCTCCTTGTTCTTCATCTTGAACCCGTAAATCTCGGGCAAAATGTTCATGACCTGGTTTCGCATACTCTGCAGCCAGTCCACATGGTCCGGAACCAGGTCTCTGAGGCTGTGAACGTCATGACGGTACGCAATGGCAATGAGATTGAGCTCGTCAAAGTTGCGCTCGTCCCACTTTTGATGAATAAACAGCACAAAGCCGGTTTTCTGGTCCAGGTCGCCGTAAATCACGTCCTGAGGAGACTCGTCTCTATATAGCACGCCATCGGCCCATCGCGAGTCCAAAGCGTACGATTTTTCGACGACGGGGAGAACGTGGTTGTAGAAGTACTCGGGCGTTTCAACAATGGCGGTAGCGGTCATGGTGGTGAAGAGGAGGAGAGAAAAAGTTCGCAATCTTGATGAGACATAGGGTGTGGGTGGGTTGAGGAGAAGTGGGTTTGGAGGGACGTGGGTGGTGTCAAAAGAAAGGTCTGGGGATGGGGAGTATAATGGTGGTCTTGGATTTTCTATCGGATGCCTGTAGAGCGAGATATCAACGTCCCGAGGAGTGCATGTGATTAGATTGAGTTTATGCATGTGATAAATAAATGGGGTAGTGCGTGTATGACGTAATCCGCAAGTCTGATTAGTGATTAGAATGTTTTGAGGTTTGCACCGGAGCAACTACTACCATTAGAATCACACGGATCTCCTGAATCGAATGGTACTAGTCTCGATCCGATCTAACCAGTATCCACAGAGTTACAATTTTTAGGCCCCAAAAATCGACATACGCCTCAATTAGCGTGTCTTAAAAATAATGCACTCTTCAGTTTATTTGTCCCAACTGTTTCTCTCCTTTGGAGGAGGCTCATCCGACTCTAATATCCGTTACCACAACAACTAATTAGACTAACATCACAACAATGGACATGTCAGAGTGCACAAACACACAACACTCTAATATATAAGGACATCCTCCCACCCTCTTTTGTCTTCTTCTTACACACAGCTAACACGCACTCTAGATACCAAGAAAGGATTCCTGTTGCTACATCGCCATTGCTACATCGCACAGAGATACTCACAGACACAAAGCACCTTTGATACTACGATACACACATACCCCCTCGGATAACTACATACACAATGTCAGGAGTTATTGTCGATACCCTCAACGTGGCCTTCACGGCCGGCTCGGTGGTCGCCGATACCTTTGGAGTCCGAGCCCTTCTCGAATTCAACCGATACGGTACTGCCACCGTCGCCCCGCTGCCTACCCAGAACCTCAAGGCCTACTACATCCGACGCAACCGACGGGACCGCAACCGAATGGTGAATGTGTTTGCCGGCAACGGCCAGCTGCTGTACACCATTGAGCGGAAGACACAAATGTCGACCGTGTGGTCGGTGCTGTCGACGGACCGGCGCGAGATTGCCACCGTCAACGCCGGCCTCTTCAACCGGTGCTTCGACTTCCACAACAAGCCCGAGGTGCAGCACCGGGACCTGCTGGCCGAGACCGGCCTCACCGGCATCTACCGAAAGTTCTACCTGGCTGATGGTGCCGCGTACGAGTGGTCGCGAACGTCGGGCTTCCTCGAGCGGATCGTCAACCCCGGCGGAGGCGACGAGGAGGTGCGGCAGCGGGTCGCCAAGGCGCGGCTGATGCGCCAGTTCCGGTTCGACTACGAGCTGGTCGTGGATGAAAACGCCATTGACGCCGACGTGGCCATTGTCACCGGCTTCATCACCATGCTGTGCTCGTGGGGCATGGGCAATTCTACGGCTACTCGGGGCCCCACCTACATCCCCGGGCAGCCTGGCCCCAACCCCAGTCCCGGTCCTGCTCCTCGTCTCCCCATGCCTTCTCCCGGCTACCCTCTGCTCCCCCCTCCCCGCGGACCCCGTCCCGGCCCCATGTCTGATCCCAACAACGGCGTGGAGCTGGTGATCCACAGCGGGTCTGCTAACCAGAAGGGCACGACCACGGTGAGCCTGGACGACGACAACGTGTACCTGGTGCTGGACGAGGCCGACGAGTACGGCAACTTTATGAGCAACGACCAGCTGCTGCGCGAGGTGGAACGGCAGCTGGTCCAGTAGGCCTACTGACATCTGTTAACCTAGGAGGTGTCTGAAACGCTACGCTAAGAACTTTGTGACGCTGTTTGAATCTCGTCTTAACCATCTTTTATATAAACTAATGCTACGGAAATCGTTTTGTGAGAAAGCACCATGTAGATGTGATGTAGGTCACGTGGGCTGTCGTCAGCTTTGCTGCAGCTCGCGGTGATGCAAGGTGGGTTAAGCTTTGATGGAATGTCTGGGGCGGGAAGCTTGTGCGAGTGACTGAGGGACGCCGGATGTAAAAAATTGTGAAACGATACGACGGCAATTTTCGCTCACCAAGCGGATGAATGTGGTGGTAGGTGGCGGGCTTGGCAGAACAAGAGATGGGTTGTTTTACGAGGTCTAGATTGTGGGGATTTTGGATGTTATAGGGGTCACGTGTATGTATAGAAAGATGATGGTGTGATAGGAGCGTTTATGAGCTCAGAGAGGATATTAAAAGTTGATTATGGCTTGTTGGCGATGTTTGTTGACGTTTAGTTGGCTTTTGCCGTCCCAACCTTAACTACCACAACCTCCCAACTCTACGATTCGGACCCCGGATCTCGTGAGAGGTTTATGCTGCTCCGAAACGCGCGTCTGAAGTGCAGATCGCCCGGAGAGATGTTGCTGGAGTGTTTGACAGCTGTCTTTGTGTCATAAAGTGTAGTATGAGCTCGTATATATAGACCTACAAGTCTCCTCCAACTCATCTGATAAGTTACCCTGTGTGAAACCTTAGCATACGCAATCAGCCAACTAAAAGTGTGTTTGGCGTTGGAGAACCTTGATAGTTTGACCACTTGTGCACAGTTTCCGCGAAGATGAACATGAGGGTGAGTGTGGCACGCGTGGGTCACGTGCTGGGTCACGTGAGGTACACCCATGCTCCGAAACTCGTTTTCCCCCTAAGATCAACTTTCCAGTTGCAGCGACCCTTTTCAACAACTTTTTCACTGCTCAATGCCGCCAAAAACGACACCAATTTGGTCAAGAAAGACGCCAAACCGGTTGTCAAGGCCGCCACCACCTCCGACAAGTCTGCCAAGGCAGCAGCAGCTGCTCTGGGTGAGTCCAACCTCTCCAACTCGGAACAACGCCATATGGACTGGATCATCATGAAGGATATGCTCAAGTACATTTGGCCCAAGGGCAAGACGTCGGTCAAGTTCAGAGTACTGATTGCAGTGGCTCTGCTGGTGGGAGCTAAGCTGTTGAACGTCCAGGTGCCCTTCTTCTTCAAGGAGATCATTGACGATATGAACATTGAATGGACCAGTGCCAGTGCTCTTGGAGTGGGTATTACGGCGTTGATTTTCTCGTATGGAGCTGCCCGATTCGGAGCTGTCCTGTTTGGAGAGCTGAGAAACGCCATTTTCGCTTCAGTCGCTCAGAAAGCTATTAAAGAGGTGGCTACTAATGTGTTCAGACACCTGCTCAAACTAGATATGGCTTTCCACCTGAGTCGTCAAACTGGAGGTATTACTCGAGCCATTGACCGAGGTACTAAAGGTATTTCTTTCGTTCTGTCCTCCATGGTGTTCCATATCATTCCTATTGGTCTGGAGATTTCTCTGGTGTGTGGTATTCTGTCCTACAACTTTGGATGGAAGTACGCTCTGGTTACAGGTGTGACTATGCTCTCCTACGCGATTTTCACCATCACCACGACTTCCTGGCGAACAAAGTTCCGACGAAACGCAAACCGAGCCGATAACGAGGCTTCCAACGTTTGTCTGGACTCTCTGATCAACATTGAAGCCGTGAAATCGTTTGGAAATGAAGGATACATGGTCGACAAGTACCAGAGTGCATTGACCAAGTACGAAAAGGCCAGTATCAAGATTGCCACTTCTCTGGCGTTCCTCAACTCCGGTCAGAATCTCATTTTTTCGTCTGCTCTTACTGCCATGATGTACATGACGTGCTGTGGAGTAGCTGACGGTTCCTTGACTGTTGGAGACTTGGTTCTGGTCAACCAGCTCGTGTTCCAGCTCTCTGTACCTCTCAATTTCCTCGGATCTGTCTACAGAGACCTCAGACAATCACTTCTTGATATGGGTTCTTTGTTCTCTCTGCAAAGAGTAGCAGGTCAGATTCAAGAGAGTCCCAATGCCAAGCCTCTGGTGCTTAGTAATGGCGAGATTCGGTTTGAAAACGTCACCTTTGGGTACCATCCTGACCGACCGATTTTGAAAAACGCGTCGTTTGTCATTCCTGGAGGTCTCAAGACAGCTATTGTCGGACCTTCAGGTTCAGGCAAGAGTACGATTCTCAAACTCGCCTTCAGATTCTACGATACCCAAGACGGACGTATTTTGATTGACGGACAGGACGTGCGTCACGTGACTCTGGCGTCTCTCAGATCGGCTATTGGTGTTGTTCCTCAGGATACTCCTTTGTTCAACGACTCTATCATGAACAATATCCGGTTTGGACGGCTTGAAGCTGACGATAAGGAGGTGGAGAATGCCGCTTGTGCTGCCAAACTCGATTCGCTCGTCAAACAGCTGCCTGAAGGATGGAACACCAATGTTGGAGAACGAGGAATGATGATTTCAGGAGGAGAGAAGCAGCGATTGGCCGTGGCTCGAGTGTTGCTCAAAAACTCGCCTGTTGTGTTCCTGGATGAAGCCACTAGTGCTCTGGATACCAACACTGAGAGACAGCTGCTGACCAATATGGACCAGGTACTTGGAGATAAGACCTGTGTGGCTATTGCTCATCGACTCAGAACCGTCGCTGACTCGGATAAAATCATTTGTCTCAACCAGGGAGGTGTCGAGGAAGAGGGTACTCAGCAGGAGCTGCTGAACAAGGACGGACTGTACAAGAGTATGTGGGACGCCCAGGAGCAGGTGGAGGTTGGAGAGGAGGGTGTGAAGGAGGTGGAGGAGAGGGCTAAGGAGTTGTAGGCTACTCAATAGGACAAGACCCTATGGTTACGACTTTATAATAGACAAGAGCACAAGCTCTTTTATGACTTATAAATATATGATTTTAATATGGCTGTTGTAGATGTAGCTGTATCTATGCTCTGTTGTGTTACTGTAGCCTAATCTATGAGCTACAAGTAGAGACTCTTTCCTTAAGCAATTGAGATATGTATGATACTGTAGCGTCTGTTCAAATATGTTGTACGACTGTGTAAGACTTCAATGTACTGTAATGGCGGTATAATTGTAGCTACCAGGGGTACTTGTATATACAGCACAGTATATATTTGACTGGTAATATGAAAGTGTGCCACTTAGCAGTTTGACCGTCCGAAGTTAAAGATTTACACAGGTTATGAGTATGTCGAAATCCACATGTTCTGAAATTGATATAGATCTGTTCCCTTGTGTCTCCTGATGTCAAATATCCATCTCACTAAGCTCTCCTGTTAGTTTTGCAGTCGCCCCACCTTAATTACATAATCTGATTGAATCGCTGATAACTCGTGTAAAACCCACACTACAGGGATAAGAGTGCCACCATTAAAACCGGCTCGTTCTTGTCGTTCTTTTGGTACCACTGACAGCGGTTTTGTGACAGGTTTGAAATTGAAACTTACGCAAATGCAGTCCTGAAGTGCAATTGAGAAACGGAAGTACTATAAAGACTCTGGAAAACACGTTATTACTGCTTTCATCCAAGTCACGTGAATTATTCACTTCTCTTTATGTCTGATATTCTCCTGGCAAATAAAGTTTCACTATCATCACGAAAAAAACACGTCTTTAATTAGTCGTCTTTAACAACCCTTCCACACAACATGAGCAACACGACTTTCAGCGACAATACCGTCTTGCGGATCTTCACCAACGAATCGTTCGAGTCGGATAACGTGCGTGTAGCTTCAGGAGTGATCAAATCGTCAGCAGAGTATCTCAGGCTGTTTACTGAAGAGGCCATTGCCTTGGCTATTAGACAGAAGGAGGAGACGGGTGAGATGGTCGATTCACGTGATTTGGATAAAGTGAAGGAGGATCTGAAGGAGGGTTTCTAGAGAGGCAATGACACGGCATATTTATTATTTATTGAACAAGACTTTGACTGTCGTATTTTGGTAGCTGAATATCTATTAAGGCAAGTAGATACTGTATTCAAAGGTTATGAGCTACAGTAGTTCTCTATCACATCTGAGCCGATCTTTCATCAATTTTACTACCGGTGGTATACTATTAGTGGTGCTGAAATGTACTTACAGTAAGACTCGGTATTAGTCTCTCCTCTTACTTAAGGTTCATTTAGTTGACATTTGTTACGAAAAAAGTCCTTTACATAGGCAAACGTGCTGTTCCTGTGCCCTGGCAGAAATAAGTTGTATATAATATATTTGCATAATGCCCAGCTATAATCAAATCTGTAATAATATCCAGCTATGCTCATACAAAACTTCGAGATATCTTCATGTCAAGATCCTTCTTAAACTAAGCCATAGTTAGAGTTTACTTCGACTTTTCTTAATAAACTACATCCCTCTACAAGCACATTGGATAATTCATTTAATATTCATTTACTATACTATACATTTATGCTCTTTATCATGTGCTTCTGTTTGCTCTTTGGTTACGACTCAGTAGCCACAACACTCTCCGGTCTAAGCAGGTACACATTCTTATCATGGGTCAAGCCCTCATGAGTACCGACATTGGACACCTTTCCAATCACTCCAAACGGTCCTCTGTCGCATTCAGCACATGCCAATAGTCGTTCAATGGATACTGTGGTTTTTCCGTCACTCGAAACCAGAGACGGTTCCTGACCAGCTTCAAAAACAGGTTTGGTCACTGAAATGTTGTCGAAATCAAAGGGGTCGTAGAAAGGTAGGAAGAACTCGGAATCGGCAGACGAGACTGCTGTTTCACTCTTCTCAGGCTTCTCTTCAATGGCTTTTTCATCAAGAGCTTGTTCAGCAACATCCTTACTGTTGACGAAGTTGAGGGCGGCTTTCTGGACTTTCAGAGCCTCCTCAGACGCAGCGGAGGCTCGAACTAGCAGCTCCACGGGGTGCTTGTTGGCCACAACAAGTCGGCTTTTGCATTGGGGGTAGGGACAGCAGTATTTCATGGTGATGTTGAGGAGGGAGAGATGGGATCGGACAGTGTGTGATATATGTATGAGCTGCATGAATCATGCATATGACACGTTGGTGACTAAGGCTGTGGTCATGGTGGTGGCGAGTAATACAATGGAAACATGACTCACTTTTGCCATCTTTTGCCACCCTTTGCCACCACCCTTTGCTATCATGTGATGTGCTTATGTAAGCTCTTTTGGATGTGTTTGGGCTTATCGTGTGGCGGGAGATTAAAAATAGTGGGCTAAACTGGCTGGAATTTCGGGTAGTGAGTAAATTTGGTATGGCGGATACGGTAGTGGTGTCTGATTGTCTATAGCGTTGATATTGGGGTGTTTGGAGGTTCTGTAGTATTTTAAGCTATGGTCTGGGGTAAGTATTGAGTGAACAAAATTTAGGTGGTTTTAGTTGAGCCTTGTATGAAGCTGAAAATCAGTCCTAGAAGCTCAAATACAAATGTTAGAGCTTGTATAATGATAATCCAAGGTAATTGGGTCGATTTTATTGTGTTTATATGGCCATTTTTCATATGTCTGCTTTTGTCTGCATTTTCACCTTTTCTAAAATCACAATCAGCCTTATAATTGATCAATTGACTAATTTAATACCCTCGATATTGGTACCATTCGGTAGCCCTCGATCTCCTCATTCTGGTAGTGTTATTATTTTTCTAGTAGCTTCCCTAATTCCCCCGCAAAACCATATTCAATTCTTCTGCCTCCAACCGCTCAAAAAAATAGCCAATTCCCACCTCTTATCCCAATTCACTTTATTACGTATTTCCACTGGGTATGTCGCCACCACCACTCGATTACATAATCCGCACTAACGCAACAGCATGCAACGCCACAAGCAGCCATGTACGACCTTCCGCTCGGCCGAGTCTTTGAGAGTTGGTTTTTTCACATTTCTCCACAGCAACGTGTCTGCAGGGCTGCCGTCCGAATCGGGGAGGAGCTGTCCGATTCGGACGAGATGAAAAGGCTATTTGGCCGAGCCGAGGCTGATGCGGGGGTCAAGTAGCGGGTCAAGTATTCTAGTTGGGACGATAGATGAGTAATCGGAAAAATAATAATCCCTGAAACAGCTAATGTCTCATGCCCAGGAATATTCGGATACGGCACGAAGGAACCCCGTGCTTGTAACCCCGGTAACCCCACTTCCCCTCGAATCTGAAACAGTCAGGAGCAGCTTAAACAGAGGTCCGAATTGGGATGTGGAGATGAGATATGATACTGTATGTTTGCCACTGAAGAATTTATTGAGAGAGAAATAGCTCTTGGTAGAGTATATAAGCTCTCTCGGTAGATTGAGTATGTCCTTTGAGCTGTTAACTGTGATACTGATCTTCATTAACATCATCTAACGGTCTTACATTGTAGAAGCACTGTTCTTCTCAACACCATACTCATAGATATTATCAGTATAAATATCAATACCAGAACTGTTTACTATATCGGCAGTACTTTGTATTGCTCAAATATTAATTCTATCAACTGTAGATGTTCACTCTGTAGCTGCTTACTCTGCAATTGGATCTTACCATATCCACACATGTTCAGTCTGCTCACTCTAATTACAACTCGTTCAAGGGCTCGTTCATACCAAGTCTCGAACTCCCAACCATCTTAAAGAAGGGCAACGTCTCTACCGCTAGTCTATTTGCAGTGACGGTAAATTAGCAGATGACCACCTCCGGTCGCAGCAGGTATATCCTAGATTTTTTTGGCTCACAACAATCTCCCGATTTTTCTCATTCTAACAGTCCACTTCCCATTCCTCTCGGCCCTCTGGAACGATAGTTACAGCTCCAGAAAGATGTTGTCGTCAACCCTCAGTTACAATGGGGCATATGACAGGTCAAGCCCTCGGTTAAATGAGCCTTTAGAACACACAGTCCTTCAAATCACTCCACAGATCACCTTCAAGTTCACTCACTTATATTGATCATTTTATAATTCTGTATCGTCCACTTGGCTGCGCCAAGTTCACTGTTGGTAAGCTCTGTCAGAACTAGGACCCTTCAAAAGTATGACTTCACAGCTCCCCATACAACTTCCTCTCTCCAATACTCTTGTATCGTCAATTGGCTATACCAAGTTCTCTGTTGGTCATTCACATGACTACGCCATGTTCACTCTATACCTCATTCATGTTAACTTGGCTGCAAGTTCTCATATAGCTCGTTCACATGGCTACGCCATGTTCACTACCGGTATCTAAAACTCCTTAACGTCATTCACATGACTTCGTCATGTTCTCTGTTGGTCCGTTCACATGGCTTCGCCATGTTCACTCCTCTACGGCTCGCTCACTTCTCTCTCCTTGGCTACGCCAAGTTCGCTCGAAGTTCGCTCGTCTGCGGTATCATTACATTCATCTATATACAGCCAATGGGCAGTACCTCAGCTCAACTCTCGTTTCACTTCGGCTTAAATTATCGACCTACCGTACAATCCGGTAGAATCATCTATCAATCAAGTCACTCACGGCCATTCGCGAGCTGGTACTCGGCTGCGTCTCCGTACTCGTACTAGGCTCATCTCTTGCCGACGAGGTGGCAGCTGCTGGTCCTTGTCCACTTGCATGGTTCAAACCTGCCATGGCCAACATGCTCAACGAAGAAGCAGCTCCCTGGGCCGCATTTGCTCCTGCCGCACTGGGCACCCCGGAACTAGGCGACGTGCCAAACGGCGTGTGTGAGGCAGATCCTCCTCCATACGGCGTGTGTGTGCCTGTATGGGTTCCTCCAGATCTAGGGGCAATCTCCATAGGCGGCAAAGTAGGAGGAACATGCCGTCCAATGGAAAGCGACCGAATAGACGGCAGCTGCACTCCTTCCAAATCTCGAGGATGAATTCGCGGCGAGTGTGCAGGTGTAGCCAGAGGAGTATGGTCTGGAGTGGGGCTTTCAGAGTTGCTGAAAGTGGGCGAAGAAGGCGCTGTGGAAGAAGGCGAGTTCGGCCGCGACTTTTTCGACCGGTGCCACGGCTCCGAGTCGTCTCGGCCGCTCATGGGCGTCATTCGTTGCAAACCAGCGAAAATGTGGCCCTGCAGCCCGTGATGGTGATGCGGCGGATGCAGGTGCTGGGGGTGCGGGTGCTGGAAATGAGGCGTATGGGATGAAAGCGACGTGCCCGACGAAAATCCGTATGGAGGAGCATGTGATCCAGGCGTGCCAGGGTTGGACGAGGGAGCAGGAGGTCTGCTAAAGTACGAGGCCAGAGCAGGAGACGACTGGGTAGACTGGAGAGGAGAAGAGGATGGCGAGTGGTTGAAGGGAGACGACGTTCCTGAGGGAGCTCCTGACGACAATCCCGACGGAGGAGCGTTCTCCCGTTCCAACTGCTGCGAAGCCGCTGTAGCCAGCATGTTCATATCAAAAGTGGACCGCGGGTAGGTGGAATGCGGCACTCTGACAAACATGGGCGAGCCCGGAGTGCTGTTGGGGGCACTGGGGGCGGCTGAATGGGGTCCTCCAGGAGGAGGAGGATGGTGCAGCGGAGGAAGACCGATATGAGGCCCTCCAGGCTGTCCAGGAAGAGGTCCATGATGAGTGGCGGGACCTCCCATCGGTCTGTACAGCGACGCCTGCTGCATCGTCGGCGAAGAAGGTACCGACGAGTACGGAGTCGAGTATGCCGACGAGTACTCGCTCTTGATACCGCTTCCTCCAGGAATAGGAGGATGGGCGTCGTGATGGTCGACGAGATTGCTGATGGCGACAAGCCGGTCGGAACGGTCGTCCTTGGAAGGTGCCTTTTGCTGTGCGGCGGCATTGTGGGCGGCGGCGGCTGCACTGTTCATGTTTTTGGCCCGTCGAGTGTTGGGATTCAAATGTATGCGCGAGTGGCGGGTGAGCTCGTCGCTGCGGCTGAACCGCTTTGTGCACCCCGGAAACGTGCACTCGTGGGGCTTTTCGCCCGTGTGTGTTCGGATATGACGGGTCTGGTGCTCCAGCCGGTGGAACGCCTTGTCGCAAATGGGACACTTGTAGGGCCGGGGCATTTCGGACTTGCCCGTCTTGGGGTTGGTTTTGGGCACCGTGCGGTGGGTCGTGGACTGCTGCAGATGCGACGGCACCGCCACCGGAGGCGGATGCATCTCGCGGTCGCCAGAGTTGGTTGCTGTGAATTCCATGGTGGAGGTGGAGTTGTGGAGTGTCTGACGTTTGTCGTTTGGAGTGTGTTTGTCGTGTTTCGAAGTCGCTTGTGTCGTTGTGTGGCTTTGCCGCTGGTCTATCAATGTAGGGCCACGTCTCGTGTCGTGGATACGCTCAATCCAGTCGTGGGTGTGCTGAGGGCCGTCGTGTGTCCGTTGTGGAGATAAACAGTGCTGCGTTGAAAATTAATGTGGGACGAGCGAGAGGGGGAAAGCTTATTTGCGCAAGGTGGGATTTACTTTTGCTGCGCTAACCATGCATATGGAGGGGTTGATGAGCAGACTGGAGTGACGATTGAAGAGGTTGTGCTGGGGTTCAGCTCTACATATATGTGTGTATTTGTTTAGTTGCATCTGTGTCACTCAGTTAGAGACGTTTTTTACACACCATATTCCCCCCCTGTAACCCCCACTTGCCACCGATAAGATGAGGTCTTTTTGGGCCGTTTTTGTGAAAGCCGTTTTTTTCGTTTTTTTCGAATTCTCGTTTTTCCAGTTTTTTTCACCTCTCGCTGCCACGTCACAGTGACACAAACACACGCCCTCTGTATATATAGCCCAGACATTTCCCCTAGAAAAACACCTCGCTGAGAGTGTGCCCAGCCCAAAAAAATACGCCTTGCGCAATACAACTCTAAGCCGGTTTGGACTCTGGGGAAGCCGCAACTCTCGGCACAACACTGAGACATGACAATGTGATTGTGCGGTGTGAGTAGTGTGGTGGTGGCAACAGTGGTGGCAACAGTGAGTGTTTAGGTGGTATTATACGGTGTTTGTGTTGGTATGTGTTGGTTTGTGTTGGTTTCTTTGTAGTTCATTTTCTTGTACGGCGTTTTGCTTGTTCTTCTGCACCCATCCGATGACCGATGAACCGATAAACCGATAAACACGATAAACACGATAATAGCATAAATCGTAAAGTCGTATACCCCCCTTAGTTTATCCAAGAATAGAAAAATACCACACCACACCACAGTATAGAAATTATTGGAAAACGGGTTTTTCTTTTTTGGCACCACCGGATAAATAATCACCACTCGGACAGATACAGCTCAACTATAATTTTTCCAGTCTATTCCGACCCTGCATGGTGGGGCATGGTTGAAAAAACGAGTCAGTTTTGGTCCAAATGGAATTCTGAAAAGCTTTATGTGTTCAGAAGAACCAGGGCTATCTTTTGAGACCACTCTCATCTCCGTAGCATCTCTATTCATCCAGTTATCGTCAATCTTCAAACCACCTTGCAACCCTAACGTCTCTCCATCTCAGTCTATCTATGCATGACAGAAGTGAGCTACAAACGGTTAGCACTGTTGAGTGGGGGTCTGTTATGAAAAACAAATGTATCCGTTTGTAGAAGTCACGTGACTCGCACCGTACTGTATATATATACCTCATTCTTCCATGCATTCAAAGTGGGTCCCCATGATGCTTATACTCTGCATGGTGGAGATGATGATGCGAGTGAAAAAAAAATTATGCGCCGTGCAACTTTTTTTACACGCACCCATGCATTTCATCTCAATCTCCGATGTCGGAGATTTTAGAGGGGGCAGAAAATAATAAATAATGACACAAACACACACACATAAATACCCCGCTGTTTGTTTGTGTATATCCCTCTTCCGGGCTGTTTATTTATCCATTTTAGCCCCAATGGAACGCTGTCTTAGTTGATGCACGGTCCAACGGCCCAACGGTGTTTTAGACCATATTTGGCATTTATCATGAGGCATATATGAGCGTTAGTCAGCGTGGAGGAATTGTAGGAACAGGTGAGTAAGTGGTTAGGTAATATTCAATCGCGTTTGTGTTCTGTTAGATAGAGGAGGTAGAGAGGGTGGTGAGTCTTGTGGTGTGGTTGGTTTGGAGAGGGTGGGCTTATGCTGAATTTTAGAACTATCTATTACTATCATCAGCTGTTCATGGTCGAAAACAGTAGACGTTCTGCCTTGATAGCAAGTCACTTTTTTCAATCTCAGCTGAAGCATCTGTTGAACTAGAGATACCCTCATAACACACAATTGTGATATCATCTCTTATGATTTACTGAAGATCATAGGCATCTCCTTTAGCTGTTGAGTATATACTGTTCACTGTACCGGCACTATAGAACTGGTCTCAGTATAACTTGTCTAGAGGTCTATTGATATAGGATATGATCTCTCTAGCTTATATAGTAGACGTCCTTCGAATATTGTGGCTTAATAGAGGCAATGAGGGTACCTAAATTATCTCAGAGAGAAGGTGGTTGTCACAGTGTATTTGTTTACTCTGTAGCTCAAAACCTCGTTACTGGTAGAATGATCAGGTTGGTGGTTGGTGGTTGTGCTGTGTTGCTCTTCTTTTACAGTAGCTAGCTAATTAAGGCCGTGGCAGCTTTAGTTAGACGTGTCAGAGAAGATAAGGATATACTGTAAGGTGGGTACTTCATGTATCAAGACAGCTTCTCAGTATATCTTAATGACAGTCAGGGTACTGTTCTTACTGTCATAATATTAGCCTGCTCTACAGTTAATACAATTGGACATTATAAGACTCTTGCAATAATAATGGTACAACCTTGCCTTATGGTATTGTCTTTTAAGGTCAGCTCAGCTTTAAAGACCACGGTCATTAAGGACAGGACATTAAGATCACCAGCTATCTCAAAGTCATACAGACCACATTGACCACACTGAATAATGGTATCCAACAATTTCCAACAACAAGTAGACTCTCATCTACTTGTTTCGTTTTCAGAGACTGTAGCTGTGTCAAGGTGTCATAGTCCACTGACTGTGTCTATATTGAAGGACTGTAGCCAGCTATAGACACCATCATAGAGCCACATCACCATCAATCAAGTCATATACTTGTAGCCCTATACTGTGACAATTCAGTATCCAGAATGCTAAGAACCCTTAGATGGTCTCTAGAAAGCTGTCGAGGTTGTCAGACAGTGTCATATAGCATTAACAGAGTCCGTTGACTGTGACAGACTAGTCATCGAAGATGCCTTCATAGACTCTTCAGTTGAGTGTCCAGAGACTATACAGCTTGAGCTGCTCAATCATAAACTTCTCTCAAAACCAGTTCTAAGCTCTAGCAGTATTCTTTGAGAGTACAGCTCTAGCATACTCGCTTCGCTCACATGCTTTCAATAATATAATACATTAACACTATAAATAGCGACTCACTCATTCCGGAACAGGTAACATCAGAAGAGGTTTTGTCGTTTTTCTGTTTTTCCTTCTCCCCTCATCGTACCAACACGTGACCAAATCACGTGACTAACTAAGCATTAGTCTCTCTTTCCCGCCTCCAAATCAACTTCCGTAATCGAGCTCGAACTCGAACAAATCTCCAGTTTATCCTCGTCATCTTCCTCATCATCATCAATAATCAGATTAGCAATGACTCCAACAAAACCAGTGACTGAAAAACCAGAGCTCATAACCAGCTGAATCGCATCAAGGAAACCCTGAAGTGACTGATTGTCTCCTTCATAAGTAAACACAAACGCAAACCAGTTATTCACCAAAGTAGCACCCAATCCAAGCACCAGAGAGGCCGTCAGCACAATTCTGTCTCTTCTCGTAATCGGGTTTCTCGAAATAATAGCCAGTCCCGAAACAGCGACTGAAGTGAAGAGAAAAGTAGTCATTCCTCCAATCACAGGTTTAGGAATCGACACAAAAGCAGCAGCAAATTTACTGAAAATGCCCATCATCAGAATGAAAAAACACGCCCAGCCTCCAGCTTGTCGGTTTGCACATTTTGTCAAACTGATGACTCCATTGTTTTGAGCAAAAGTCGAACAAGGAGTGAGAGTAAGCAAACCAGCTATACTGCCGATAATTCCATCTCCTCGAATACCTCCTTTGATTCGAGATTCGTATTCTGGACCTGAAACAGCCACTCGAGATACATCACAGGTGGCTGTAATATCTCCAATTGTTTCCATCATGATAGTTAGGTAGACTGCTAACAGAGGAAGAACGACTGGACCGTATAATTTCAAAGGAAAAGTAGTAGTCCAGAGAAAAGTAGCTACAGGAGCTTCATTGATAGGAGTAGCATCGAAATATCCACATGCAGCTGCCACAATACACCCCACAAGCAAACCAATCACAACAGCACACGATTTCATGATAGGAGCTCCATACTTTTCACAAGTGAGAATAGCAACGTATACTAGAAATCCAAGACCGATAAATTGAGCAGAGCCCCAAGGAGCAGCCATAGGAGCGTCGTTTGAAGGACACAGCATGAAATCGCCGCTTGTAGGACGTCCAAAACACGCTCCAGCACCTCCAGCCCAGTCTTTGAAGCCTGATTGGATGAGGGAAACTCCGATAACAAGTACTACAGGGCCGGTAACGACCGGAGGAAACAGTTTCATGAGAAATTTCGACGGTAGGAACGAGCAGAGGAGTTCAATCAAAGCGCATAAAGAGGCAGTAGCGATAATCATACCGTATCCTTCAGGACAAGGCAGAGGAGCTCCAGTTTCTGAAACAGGACATACTCCGGACTTGTACATGATCGGGAGACCGGTCGTAAAAACTGTAATTGTGCTGAAACTCGCTCCAACGACCGAAATCAGACCAGTACCAACATACAGATGAGTGCCTGGAATTCTGAATCTGATAATGTGAATGAGCGACAACAAGCCTGAGCCAATCATAGCGGCCGAAACAAGGTACTGCGTCATTTGCGCGTCGAAATTCGCAGCAGAAGCCATCAAAAGAGGAGGTGTTACGATACCTGCAATCATAGCTAACGAGTGCTGGAATCCAAGCAAAATAGCAAGTAACAAGGGTAAAGAAGAGTCCACGGCGAAAAACGTGGACCGGTTTTTATCTCCCTTTTTTGATTTCTTCATGAACGGAATTTTGGGCGTGAACAGGTACTTGTAGTCGTAGTCTCCAATGAGTCCTTCTCGAGTCGTGGTTTTGAACTTGATGGTCGCAAAAGTGTCTTGGGCACATGAAGAAATGTACGACACGCCTTTCTGAACCCGGCTCTGAGCCTTCACGCTCTTTTCCTCCTCCACTTCATTTTCAAAAATGCCAGTCATTGAAATTGTCGAAAAATTGAAAAAAAAAAAAAATCGGGTTTTTTTTTTTGTCGTCGTCGTACTACTTTTAGGAGGTATATTAAATGCGTCTTGGAGATTTGGAAAAATCACTAGACCGAACTTCGAACCACTCCTGTAACTGTAGTATGTTGATGACGAGGAAAAGAAGAGGTCGATGGACGGGTATATATTGTGCAGGTTTTTCAAGTTAGAGTTTGAAAAAGTCTGGGGAAAATATGAGGGAGGTGGTGCAACCTCAGATATTATGGTATAGATCGAATCAGAGGAGGCGGTTTAGTATATGTCCAATTTTTCAGAGCTCTAGCAGGTATATTCGTCAACTTATCACAGTTATCAAAACCATCGCGAGAAAATAAGATTTTGCACCTATTTAAAGGGGGAATACGAGGAAGGAAGTAGAAATTCGAGTAAGAGTCCAAAAATAAAAATAAAATATCCACAATACACCCCTTCCTCATTCATCTCTTATTCCCGGACGAAAAAATTCTACCCCTTTTCTTGAACCAGTTATTCGTTGTGGAAAAACCCAACTTCAGCCGAGCGCATTAACCTTTACCAGCCCATTTGACCGACAGCCGGTTTCTCTATAACTCGCTCAAAAGTGGACTTTTGTGGATTTTAAAAAATGCTCCTTGTTCAGAATCATCATCTCTTGCTTTTACCTCAATTACAGACCTCTCAGATCCTTGGAACCGCCTCAAAATCGCTGGCCAAAAATGACCCGGGAAAACGTTTTTTCAAACTCTGATTTCGGGATGAACGGAACCCTGCTCAAGCCGTTCGAGGCTGTGAAGTGGGAGAAAAACACGTAATAAAACCGAAATTTGTGTCACGTGATCCTAAGTCACGTGTCAACAATTTTACGTCAAAATCTCGTTGTTTGGTCACGTGCTCATCACTTAACTCCGCCACACTCAGCCACAACGTTGCATGCATAATTTTTTTCTGCACCGAAATTATCGCGTGACTGATTGGCGTGTGGTCAGTGTGATTACGTAACTGTCACGTGACTGTTAATAGAGTTTACAAGCCCCAACAGACACGTGATTTAGCATTAATTATTTCCTCACGTGATTTACGACACGTGAAAACGCCATAAATCTACCGACAGCACATGTATGGCAACGTGCAACATGTACATGGAATGTGGAGACGCTTAGACGACGTGTATGGGTGATAAATGAGCGATATAAAATGGTGGGAGACGGAATAAGGGGTTTTTCGAATATCTCGTGTTGTATCGGGGTTAGAGGAAAATGAAGGGTAGTATTGGAATCAGCGCGATGAGGCGGTCATTTTGGTGGTAGTTATATTGTGCTAGGAGGAGTGTAGCATGTGACAGATGTCATCTAATAGATGTAACATTGAGTGCTTGAGGTTACATTCTTGGGTCACGTGATTGTGTCAAATAAAGTTTCGAACGCCTGTTTCGATAATAATTAGCATGTGGAGGTGAGTCACGATGGGGTTTGAGTGGGTGGCTGAGTTTTGAACCAAGAGGTCTATAAATCGGGTATTATGTACTATGAGTCTCCCTGATCATGATGCAATTTTCCTTTTTCCCGTAGCTCCTCTATATCGTCTGTTAAACACGTTTATACAAATCGGGAAAGTTTTAATTTCGGGGGTTTATGGAAGTGTGCGTGAAAAAAACATGGGAAAAAAACACAAAAAAAACATTTCAAAAACACTACGGAAATAGCTCGTTGCGGTTGGGAAAAGCGCTAAAAATGATGTGAATAGTTCCCCAACAGGAGAAACCAACATGAACACGAATACAGCCTCTCCTGAAACGAGAATGTCATTTAACATGATGCATGCACGTATTTCTGTATGTTCTGTATGTACAATTATGTACAGTCATGTATAGGTGTAGGGTCGGATTTGGGGGGATTTACAAAAAAAACACCAGCCAAATTTTACGGGTGTGTTTTATTTTCGTTGCTACCCCTATGGCTAATTTTCTCATTCAACACCTCCGGCTATTGGTTGTACAGTGTTTTTTTTTATACACCTCTCTGGTTACGGGTTTAGCCACATGGCAACTTTATTAGGCAATCGGAATTAGCTGGTGTTTGAGGGGGGTTATCTGGTGTAATAAAATAGCTATCGTAATTCTGAAAACACCATTGTACTCCCCTGACTCGTGCGGTCATTTTAAGCCTCTCTACTATTCGGTACGGCCAATATCCACCCCGATCCCGTTATGCAACCCAGCCCTCTGATTGGCCACGTTTAATGAGAAATTTTCGGGTGAGACAAGAGCAAAAGGTTCATTTTCGGGCACCCTAACCGCTCCTCCCAAACAAGGAAAGTAAGCTTTTCTCAGTTTTATTGAAGACGAAAAAAAAAGCCGGCTCGCTTCAACTCAACCAACTTGTGTTCTCCCTCATCAAACCACAACACCACATCTCTCGACAGGTCTGTGTGTTTGTCAAACCCCACAACCCGCCACTTGTACTAACGGAGCTTTTCGCTAAGTCTTTGTTTTTACACAGAAACGAGAAAAAAAAAACACATTTTCGAAAGATGGCCTTCCAGTACTACCACCATCAAGCCGCCCCCATGGACCAGGGATACTTCCACCAGGCTCCCGCCGCGCCCATGTCGTCGCACTACGCCCACTACGCCGACTACGACATGACCCGCGACATGGGCTATGACATGACTCGAGGAGGGTACCCTTACTCCATGGGATATCCTCCTCAGGTGGTGCCTCCGCCTATCCAGATGCCGGTTGCACAAACGACTGCCCCCGCAGTCACAGGAGGCGTGTCGCAGACGCTGGACTACGAAATCAAGGACATGGCCGAGTTTCTGACATCCATGGCGTTGGGCATCATGAAACCCAACACCGAGGCCCATGACGCGTTCAAGGCGTTTGCGTCGCAGGTTTTGAGCGCGACGAGACTGCCCAAGGCGACCGTCGTGTTGTCGTTGGTCTACCTCTCCAAACGATGGGCCATGGCCGACCTGGAGGCCGAAAAGTCCAGTGGATACATCTACCGCATGTCGGTGGTGTCTCTCCTGCTGGCCAACAAGTTCCACGACGACAACACGTTCACCAACCGGTCGTGGTCGCAGGCGACAGGTATTGCTGTGGGGGAGCTCACCACCCTCGAAGCTGATTGGCTGCAGAAAATCGCCTGGTCGCTGCATCTGGACCAGCAGGACCTCAAGGGCTGGCACCGGTGGAACGACTGCTGGAACTACTGGGTGGCCAACTCGCCCAAGAGTTCGGCAGCAAGCTCGCCGCTCGTGTCTGTGTCCAACTCGGAGGTATCGACCACAAACACGTCGCCCCACGCGTCGTCCCCAGTGTCACCTGTGTCACTGTCCAAGCCCAAGGTCGGGTCAGTCATCATGAACTCCCCCACCCGGCCCTTTTACACTGTGCCCTCCTGGTACAGTCAGCAGCCGGCGATGCACGCGCCTCCCGCCACGTTCACGTCGTACTTTCAACAGTCGTTTGCGTCGGTCGCACCACCCGTGCAGGCTCCCATGCAAGCACCTATGCAGCAGATGCCTCAGGTGATGCCCATGCCGCCGCCGCATCAGGGATGGGAGGAGTGCAAGGAGGGACCGATTGCGAGTTATTATAATCCGGTGTGTGATTGTGCGCATTGTGTGTTTGATCCATTTCCTAAGCTTGTTGCGTGCTAATCGATGACCGAAGGTCAGCGATTCCGCCTGTTGGTTACTCAGAGTACCTACAAACATGTTACTCTACGGTTTTTTCCGGTTTTTCCTGTTTTTTGGCGTTTTCGGCGCTTTCAGGTTTTTTCGGTTTCAGCGCTTCCAGCGCTTCAGCTCAGCTTTTGGCGATTTGGCTTACTAAATCGTCTGTACTCGCGCTACCACGCTCGGTACATCTTCGGAGCACCTACGGTGCTCCTCAGCCCTCAGTAATTCGGCTGCGCTCTCTGAGCACTCAAAAGTCTTTGGACACTTTAGCTTCTTGCGCTCCATAAGTGGAGCCCGTTTTGGGTATTTTTTAATGGTTATGTGAGGGTGGATGGAAGGATACCAGGAGAACGAAAAAAAAAAATGTGTTAAAACATGTGAAACGTTCACCCTCTGTTGGATTGTTGTTATTTGATGGTTTGATTTTTTTGGTTTTTTTTAGTTTTTTATTAGCAATATATTGGACCTCGAGTCCGGGCTGAATGTTGGGAGTAAACGAGTGGTTGCTATGAGGTTAGAGCCGAAAATAGCCTCGATGAGACATTGAGGTGTTTATTATTATAAGGGAAAAGGGGGAATAAAAGGGGGCATTAAAAAAGGGGGTATTTATTTGGTGTTTTTTGGTATTTGGTGGGTGTGGGTGCGTCATTATCGTCGGTTTAATGTGGTTTTTTTTTTTTTTTTTTTTTTTTTTTGTTGGTTTTTTTCACACCCCCTGCCTCAACACGTGGATGGTCAGATGTTATGGTCAGTTACAGCCAGAGTTGCTCCATGTGAGTGCGTTTTATTATTTAACAGACAAAGAAATATATCGAGCCATGTGAAACGCCGTGAAACGTGTGCTATTAAAAGATGAGATGAGCAAGTGAGAGATATGACGTAGCAAAATAGTGTGAGGGGATTTACTTAGAAGGACGGGTGTTAGTTGGAGTGGTTAAGTAAGTCCAAGTAATGAGGGAGATATTGGATGTGTTGGTCTGAGGGGAGTGATTTTGGTACTGTTGGAATCAGCTGAACGAGGGGATTATAATGAGCTATAGTATTTGTCTGTAGCACGTCTGTAGCGTTCAGGGTATTGGTGTATCTACAAGAACCATCTGTTTAGATAGATTTACAATATAACGAACTGACAGCTTCAAATATTTGATAACTTGAATATACACGCTCTAAATATCCTCCAGAAATACTTGCCATGTCTCTACCTACTCTCACTCTTTTACAATATGGCTTAGTGCTGTATGGTACTTCTACACCCATATACTTAGGTATATTCTCTCTCCCAACAAACTCATTATTGCTAACTAAATGTGTAGCCTTTAACCCCTCTAAAAGTGGGTATGTTTGTATTGACACAAGAAGATATTATTATACAAATATACTCCTCCGACGTCCCTTATTCACATTGAACCAATTTCTTCTATACTTCACATACAAATATACCCTTCTATGAGGCACTCCTTTCTCCCTCCAACTACTCATTTTATTAAGCTTTTACTTCACCTCTCTCTAACAAAACACTCCCCAACATATCCCCAATAACTCCTTTAAACCCCTTTCAAATGCTTAGATATTCATAAAACCTATTATTTCATACTCACACTCCCTTCAGCTCTCCCCTCACCTCCAAATCTCTAAAAACCACAAATTCCACTAACAACTCTACCTCCAAAAACTCCATATCTCTCATAACTCCCCCAATAATAATCCCACAGTAAAACAAAGACAACCCCCATACTCCCTCCTTCCGCTCTTTCTTCTGACACCACATACTCCCCATTTCAGAAAACAATCACCCACACACCTCTTCATAAACCCTAACCCAACCACTATATCCCAGCCACGCGTCTCTGTCACTCCATCATCCAAGATACCCGTTGTGATTAGTACCCCACGTGACTTGTTATATCACGTGACTTACTATATCAAATACCCCATCACGTGACACTTACTGCCATATCACGTGACTCGTCGTTTGAACCCATCACCATCAAGCCTAACTGGAACCATTGTGATCTGACTCGATACACCATTGTGATTAGTAACTTAATCACGTGTCATTACTAATATCACGTGATACAAAAACTACTACATCACGTGATTTCTCATCTCTCACACGTGACTTTTTGTTAAACCCGTTAACACCATATACTCGAACCACAGCGATCTGACCACCAGTCCATAGATCACGTGATAATAAGTGCTTACTGCTTACTAACCGTCAATCACGTGACATATCCCATTCCTATAATCACGTGACACAGCTAGTTGTTACTAACACGTGTTGTTAGGATGCGCACACACACACCCCTCGACGAACAACTGCAGCTCTCACTCGGAACACGTGTAATCGAACTGTGTGCTACTCCTGGACACCCTCTAGCTCGTAATCTGACTGATTCATTAGTCACCAGCACGTTACTAGAAGGAAGAGCGGTTGTTTGGTGTACTGCTAATCGAAAGGTTTGTCAGAGAAGATGGATTGAGCAGATCAGAGAAGGTAAGTCATGTGATGAAAAGTCACGTGACGTACCTCTAGGCCAAGTGTACGTTGTTCATACACCTACTTTGGCTAGTTTGCTTGTAGCCCTCCGACAAAACATTTCCTCAGTTCTGGTTGAAGAACGGGCTAAAGAAATCTCACTGAGACAGGGTAAAGGCGTCAAAGAAAAGCTGACTAAGCGACACGGTAGTTTAGTTGTTATAGACGAAATCGCGACCCTGTTACAACTCTCTACTGGCCCCTATTCTTCTACAGCTTCAGTAGCTTCAGGAAGAGGAGTGAGTGCTAAAATGTCTATAGTCGCTTTGTATAGGACTATAGGAGAGTTGATTTTTGCAACTCATACCAATGTCGTCATGTTGGATTCGTTTGCTACAAAGTTTGTGGATATTGCCGAAATCACTTTTGAAGCTGATCGACGGAGAAGAGAAGAGTGGATGGAGTTTGAGGAGGTGAAAAAAGTGCCGAAAAGTGTTTCTAATGGTGATGAATTGAAGGGATTGAAGGAGATGGTGCCGTTCATGAAGTTGCAAGGTCCAGAAAGACAGTTGTGTCATGCTAGAGTGCAGGTCATTTATAAGAATGGCAAGCCTCATATTGATATGCAGCATAGACAGGATAGGAGAGTTAGGAAGTGAGCTTTGCAACACGTATTACAACTGTTATAACCATTAATTTATTTGCCTGTATCTGAATAGATTCTTGCTAAGAACATGTCTCACATAGCCACAATTTTGATAGGCGAGATTTTTAACTGGATATGAGAATGTGGCTGTTCACGTTCTTCTCTTGGCTCTCATTAGATCGAATTATATGCTGGTTATTATCTACGCCAAGTAAAGCATGACATAATACTTCCATTGACATAATTACTTTTTAGTGTGGTTAACAACTGTCAGATGAGCTTGGAGGTGTTCTTGGCTGTTAGCTTGGTATTCTTAGACATAATACTGTCATTAAGAACTGCCTAACACAGCTAATAGTAACGCTAGAGAGAATCGGATAACACTGAAAGAATCCCACGGTCTCGGATAACACTCTAGTGCTTTCAGAATGTAAATCCGACGATCCTATCACCTGTGGCACGTGTTCTAGTTCTCACCAAAATCGCAAAACACGCTACATCACCAACACACGCCAAAACCAGAATCCATCTTATCTCATCCATCTTCCCTCTGCATCACGTGACCCCATCTCATCTCCTTAGCCTTCTTTCGAGTCTCAAATTCAATCTTTGCACTGCCCACCTTATTTCGTCTTGTTCCACGGAATCGCCTTTTACACGCGTAATATCAGCACCAGCGTTTTTTAAATATCACCATTAAAACCGCCTCGTCTTGGCGGTCATTTTGACACCCTTTGGGTACCCCCACGCGCTACATTCCGATCAGGCAGATCTGTGTACTTGTCTTAGTAAGAAAAAGAAAACCATGCAGATGAGAAAACCTGCTTAAGCCGGTTGCCGGCTGGTGTTGTGTCTTTGATCGCCCGAGAGTGCCGATCACGTGTCTCATCTGGATCTGTGTTGTGTTCTTGTATGCCAGACAGTATTTACACATGTACATATAGGCTCTCTGTTTAGGTGGTGTAATATGGTCCATCAGTTGGAGGCAAAAATCACCCCAGTAAAAAACTAAACACACTGCCGTGTTCCCCTTGACCGCAGCATTCCAACCATCTACTTTTCATCTCCTTACCACCATTATCTCATCCGCCACATTCCAAACCGTATTACCAACATTAGTCAACATTCCGGGAGATTGACAAAACACGTGTGGACACGGCATGACGCGTCTCCATCATAACAAACACGGCGCTTGCGCACGTCTGCCCACCTCCGCTTATGCAAGGCACGGAAACTTGTGCCCAGCGAAAATATGTACAGCGCAGAGAATGTGGAAGTGACAGGTGGGTCCAAGCGTCCAAGAGCAGTAGACAAGGAGATATGACCAGTCAAATGAAAGCGTAAACACAAGAACAAGGGCATCAAAGCAGGTAAACAATCGGGTATGCCGGGAACCGAACCAACGAACGGCTAATAATTGTTTTTCTTTTTCTGTGGCGCAGTGGTAAAAATGTCATCCTTCACTATTTTGTTAGACAAAAAAAAGAAAAACGTTATGCTAAAAGCATCCCTTCTGGAAACAGCTTCCGCTCATTAGCGCGGCTACAAGTGCAAATATTATGGCCCAAATGTGCTTCACACGTGACCTCTACAGTAGCACAGAGTTTGACAGGAGGCAAGGGGTTGTTCACAGGGCTAAACTGCGGAAGGAAAACAGAAAAGCGTTAGACTGTCGTTTAACCTATGTTTCACCGAAGAAGGAGTATACTTAGAAGGGGTGCAAGAACGTACTTGTACATGTGGATTTGGGGGCGATATTGGTGTTTTTCGAGTGTTTTTTGTGTGTACCCTTGTAATTTTTTTTTTGTTGGTGACTCTCGGTTACTGGTACTTCACTGAAAGACACTGTATAGTGAAGCTGCTCCCCCTATTCTGTATCTGATGTCGTATTTTTCTATTTGCATGTACTCTCGGCTTTGCGTTTCCGGGGGGCTGTGTATCATGGTTTGCACAAAAGCAAGCACGGAATAGCCCTTGGAAGAGGCTGGATTTGGGTATTTTGCCAGCCAGGGGTGTGGGACGCGTCCACGTGACTGGAGAACGAGTATGAAGCCGAAAACCCGCCGAAAACGTGCCAAATACCACATTTGCAATCCTGCTCGAGCCCCTTAGGCTTCCGGCAATCACAACAAGATGTGCAAAAAGCCAAGTAGAAATAGGCTTTAGTTAAGATCGTCAAGCGATGAGTGCACGTCAGGGGACAGGAAGTCTCCCAATCGAAAAGTCAGCCAAGAGACTGAAAACCAAGTCACTGAGTCAGTCTACGTCATCTGTACTGGCGGTGTCACTATTTCGGTAATGTCTCGTAATACGTCTCAGTATCGGGCTGGATGTGATCGTACAGATCCGATGAGACATGAAGCCATGTGCGTCACGTGGAGCTGGAAATAGAACGGTAATAGCCTCACTGAAACATTGCTCTGTAGGTGATGACGAATACCAACAAGTGCCAACAAGTGTTACGGCACTTCACTAAGACGTCTGACACTGACACTGACATTGGAATGTGTTGATGTTGAGGAATGTGTCATAGCAACATATCTTATCATCGTAAACATGGCCATATTGAACTACTCGTATGCAACTATGCAATATTGTGTATGTTCTCTATAAACACACGTGACGGTGGTTACCCAGCAACAACCAGACCACCCCAGCAGCACACCCCAGCACTCACCTCATTGTTGATCTGATTGAACCTTGAGGTTGCTGGGCTTCTCTTCACCGCACCGTTGCCAATTTTGGCACACTTTTTTTTACGTTTTCGGTCTGGGATTTGCACGCTGATCCGACGATCCGGGGGTGGAGCTACAGAGCGATTAACCAGAAAGAAGAGGGAAATCTACACCCGGCTTTTGAAGAGCTTTTCTCGACGTTTGACCTTCTATATCGTTTGGCCCATTCAGATCTCATTCCATATAAGCTACAGACGTGCGTGTACATTCCTACAAGCCTCTCCTTGGTCGCGTCCACGCTGTGCCTGAAACCAAATGTTGTTTTCATTTTTTTTTTCGGTTTGAAAATGACGCAGCTGCAGAATCGGATGGTCGAGCGCAGTGGGGGGTCTTTTTTTGGTATCAATCGAATCTCCACGACGAGACGAGAAAGGGCGTCTTTTCGGTGTAGCTCTACGACGTCTGAGACAAGAGTTGTGGGCTTGCAAAGTAGAGTGTGCTGTATAGGGGTAGAACCATCTAGAATGATGTGTTCATCTTGTACAAAAATCCCCGGGTTTTATTGTTGGTCTTCTGCCGCTTGCTGAATCATGTATGCACCGCATCATTCCAGAATGTCGCCAGCTGCTCATCAAGCAGGTCATTACTTGAACAGACTAACCACTGTTCTACACGGTTCTATTACGGTGGTCCGTCAGATGCTGGAGCATGCACGGCGCAGCAAGCATACACCAATATTGGTCTTGTGTTTGTTTGATTACCTTGCATGAGTTCCCAATTAGGCAGCCCTGTTCCCGAAATAGTGTGCATGATGGGGTGGAAGGAATATGTTGGGGAGCGAATATTTGGTGTTGTGGGGGTGCTACGGGAAAAAGAACCAGATAGAAATGTTCCCCGGAGCGAGCTTAACAAGGCTATGTAATAAAACCAGCCTTAGCGTCTTCGTGCCGGCGTCAGCTTCGCTTTCCGCTGGAGAAAAACGCCCATAGTCTGCTGCACTAAATTAAGCCTCAAACGCTATTCCACCGCATTAGGTTTGGTCCGACGTCAAAGGTTAAAGCGCGACAAAGGCTAAAAAGCTTATTCTTTGAAAAACACAAAACCAACGGGTTTCCAAAAATACTCTGTCTCCGGTATATAAGGCCCCCCGGGCTCCCTCCAGTCTTTTCTCCACCAACAAATTCACTTTATCCACTCGCTATTACAATGAAGTTCTCCGTTGCCACCGTCGCTGCCCTCGCCGCCGCCGCCTACGCCCAGGTCTCCAACTCCACCCTGGCTGCCACTGAGGCTCCCGTTACCTCTGCTGCCCCCGTTGAGTCCAAGTCCGCCAACGGCACTGAGCTCACCACCGGTACCGTCTCCATCATCAAGACCGAGACCAACGTTGTCACCGCCTACACCACCTACTGCCCCTACCCCACCGAGATTGTTGAGGGCAACAAGACCTACACCGTCACCGAGGCCACCACCCTGACCATCACCGACTGCCCCTGCACTCGAACCACCACCGTTGTCACCGAGACCCTCACCACCTGCCCCGTCTCTGAGTTCCCCACCGAGCCCATCACCGAGGGCCCCAAGCCCACCGAGTCCAAGCCCGTCGCTCCCGTCGAGTCCAAGCCCGAGGTCCCCGCCGCTTCTACCCCCGTTGCCCCCAAGCCCGAGGAGTCTAAGCCCGTTGCCTCCAAGCCCGTTGCTCCCGTCGAGTCCAAGCCCGCCGCTTCCAAGCCCGTCGAGTCCAAGCCCGTCGCTCCTGAGCAGACCAAGCCCGCTGCCTCCACCGGCCCCGAGCAGGCTTCTTCCGCCAACAAGGTCACCGTCGGTGCCGTTGCTGCCATTGCCGCCGCTGCCTACCTTCTGTAAGCGCGCCCTTGAGCTCCTTCTTTAATAATTTAACAAAATAATTCATACCTGGCCTGCAGTGCCTTTAATTATTTGACAAGAGTAGGTGAGATGTAGTGTGGTTGTATTGTAGTTTGTACTGTAGAGAGTCATACGATTCAATTTCAAGACCAATGTCATATCCTTAATTGAGGGTCACATGTTCTCCTCACATGATCCAATATACGCACGACCATACAGGTGCGCATACGCCTGCTCGAAAACACCACACCACCTCTCAATTGTTGTGATCCCCATCTCTGCCTCAGGTCTGCCTCAACGTTGAAGATCGCAGAATCTTGTGCGATACTGCACAGCGCCGATCCGATCGACAACAATGGGCTGTTCGATCAGGCGGTAAAGCAATTGACAGAGCGTGAATAATCGCACAGAGGTATTATTCTTTGTGCTCGGTTATTGGCCTTCCATATCTCCTCATGTCTGGGGATAAATTTTTGCATTGAGTTTGAGGGCCTTCACATTGGGAGTCTAGCTCCACCTTGTTTGCCTCTAACTTTGATGTCGCCTCTCTTTTCAGCGTCCTACGTCACTAATTGTATTTTTAGCACCCAACCCTAAAGCCTGAGTCTAAAAAAACAGAATCCACCTTGTTGGGGTACGGCCCACTGGCTGAACCGACCAGGTACCCTTGGTCTAAGCGGGTCCTAAGAGGTTGTAGCGTTTTTACCTGTTTTTTCAGCCACACCAACGTCGTCCAAATGACCTATCAGATGCCGCCCTGCCTAGAACTTAGACCTGATGCTTGAGTTAGAAGCAACTGAACAAAACAAGATTTTTTTATTGGCTGTGAGAGCGGATCTCAGCGGACAAAAAAGTTCAATATTCTGAATGCTGAAAGCAGACCATGAGACATTAGATCCTGGTGAATACGCAGATGCGGGTTTTGTACGACCACACCACATTGCTATTTTCTGTGTGACTCTGTATGACTGTAGTGCATACTTGCCTTTACTGTGCTTCTAGTTGAAGACCTATTTATAACTCCCAACATAGTCGTTTATTCTGCTGCATCCAATACGCTTCTTTTTCTCCTCTTGCGGTCATGTTAACGACATACAGCTGTGCAGCATGTAATACGAGCAAGCACCTCAATCGAACCCCAATCGAGAACCGCTCAAAGACAGACGCAAAACGCTCACCCTCAATATCGCCACTTAGCGAGCCGCCAAGCAAGCCAAGCAATGTATGGGTGCAACTTTCCCAATACAAGCGTCTCAACACTTCAATATCGTCGATCGTCTCAGATTGAAGCATCCAAAATGTCCACCTCTGACGTCATACCACTTAGTAGTACATTGTAGTACATCCAAAAATGGAAGAGCCGTACGATACTACCTCCACGGGCGTATATCCGCTCTTCCGAAGAGTTTTATTTTTCCAATATGTGTGGTTATTTTTGTTGGTCGTCAGGCGTGTGGCAGATTAAGGTTTTGACACAGTCCCAATCGGGACACCATTTAAAGTTAACGATATTGGTTTCAATTCGGTTGCCCGGCAACGCGTGCGTATGAACTGAGTGAGCGGTTTTCATGAGGCTGAAGTGCATCGACAAGCATTGTCGTTATCTGTTTCTGCACACTCGCTTAGTAATGCATGTGATGTGCTGACTCAGCGCATTATAATCCCGGATATGCACGCTTTCCACAATCCCATTTCATATTTATCATAATGTAAAAGGTGGAGAAATGATATTGGAATTTTTCCAGGGAAATACCACCCCCACCGTAAAATAAACTACACCATTAGAATCAGCACTTCAAGACGAATCTAGCAGTATGCTTATTTCAGCCGTAGCACCTCGATTCGTCCCACCAACCGCTTATCAAACACCCAAGTCTATACCTATCAATGAGCCGTACAAACCCCTGGCAAATTGGTTTTATTTTCCATGTGACATTGAATACGAGCAATCTAGACCCTCCCACGTGACTCTCTCCGCTTTTATATTTAGCACAAGGCAAGTAGTGGCCCTGACTATTTTAGGCTGGCCTAGAAAGCGAGCTAGACAACGCTAGAGACAAGCAAGTTACGCAGGGAGTTTTTAGAGTGTTTCATAAGGGTACAAAGAGGATATTGAGGGTGGATATGGGTGTGTGAAGGTTGTGGTGGTTATAAATAACGATGGTGTGAGTATATGGAGGGTAGAAGAAGGAGTGCTTGAATATTTACTTAAACACCATTATGACTAGACTATAGTGCTCAGGAGATCAGCGCGAGTATTTTGATATATTACACAATACCTCTATGGTGTTTAGACCTCCGCAACTTGTGTATTTACATCTTTCCCAAGCTCTGCAATTACTAGAAGCGCTGCAACACCTCCAAAATACACGCTACTTAAAAACCAACTCAACCATTAAAATCAGCTCTCCACGGAGAATAGTTTCATCTATTCGCGACCCCTGGTAGCTTAGCGTGTTTGTGTCATATTATGACAGGTGAAGTTCCGGGGTAGTATCGCGTGGATATTATGTCACTTGTTGAAACATGTGAAGGGGTATGGGTGTTTCATGTGGACGAAGTGATGTTACAAATAAGGAGATTAATTCTACCAGTAGACAAGAGAAACAGTGGCGAGGGTGGTTGAAGTTGAGACAAGGCTACTAATGAAGCCTGATGTTGATGATGATGTTAAGCTCGACTCTAAGCAGAAGACTTACTCTAAAGAATGCAAGATATGATGTTTGTATACTCTCATAGACTCTAGAGACTCATGGAAACTACTTGACAGTAGAGTCTGAATAGTCTTACATTCTAGACAACCATACAGCCGTAAAGAGCTCTCAGACACTCTCAAGTTTGCTGAGCAAGTCAACTGTCTTGCCATCTAACTTCAAGAAGGCATGAAACGACTCTAAGACTTCTGTATCTGGATGGAGCGCAACTGTTCTTTCATACAGATCGTCTCAAGGTACTCTTACAGTCAGACCTTCAGCGATATCTTAGAGGAACATGTCAAGTCCATGGGGTATTAGAGAGTCATAGTCAACAACCAGAGCTCACTGAGTACTCTGGACTAGACAATGAACTCCTCTTAGTGTGTCCTAAAGTACGATAGCCTTAGAGTGCCATAAGCATACTCTCAGCAACTCACATGCAACTGAGGCGCTCATTGAGCCATAGACATGCCATTGGCTGCCAGGAACTTAAGAAAGAAACACTGAGAGGCCATTAGAACCAGTTTTACTACGTTGACAGGGTAAGAGTGAGGCTGTTAAGCTTGATCCGACTCTAAGCATAAGTTAAAGCAGAAGAGTCTAAGCCTAGATGAGTCTACTGAGCCAGCTGATAACACCACTGATTGTGAAGGCTCTGCTATTAAGTGACAATCTAGACATTAGCACACCTTTATCAGACTCAGTGGCTTGAAACAGTCATAACCTGTATTGCAGCACATAAGTACGATTACTAAGCATTCGCAATAACGCCACTAAATCATACCGTTGATAGCCAAACACACCTAGCCCCTCACGTGACCCAATTACTAAGCACATTAATAATTATACGACACGATTATTAAGCAAAAAGCAAACACATATCTCACACATGTCTCAACCACTAACCGAGCTCTGCTGGCGTACATTGATGACGCACGTATAACGTTTGACGCCTTGGTGTTGCCCTCAAAGAGGAAACGGAGTGTAACTCGGGAATTATGAGAGCTAGAGGAAATCTGAAAGTTGTATGAGAGTCAGCGTCTTCAGGAGAGTAAGATTACAAGTTCTTAAGTCTCTAACACCAAATATGGGTGTGTAGTGCTCCAAACCCTATTTGAGCTTAATGTGGCTGGTTAGGATGACATATCGTTAATAACTCGACAATTATTTTAGCTACAGAAAATATGAAAACTGGGTTGAAATCATCGTACCAAGGAGGTGTTATCCCGAGCTCCTTATGTCTCTACCTTCAATACCCTCCCAGTAGCAATGGAAACCCTAATTAAGCCTATCATACCTTGCTAACAGCACATGCCCTCATTATCTCGACAATTATTCGTTGTAGAGCTAAGCTGAGAGTTGCACAAGAATCAGAGTGTCGAGAAGAGTCTATTCCGAAATTACCAGACCTCTACCTTCAGAAACTGTCCAGTAATATGGCAAACCCTAATTGAGCCTATTGCATGTGGCAATCATATATCGTTGTTGATAACTTCACAATTACTCATCCTAGAGACAATCAGAAAGTTGTACGAGAATCACCACGTCGAGAAGCACTCACCACCAAACTTATAGCTCCATTGAGTCCATAATTGTGTCTGAATATCGGAAACCCTAAATAAGTCTAAACCACCCCGATAAACCCTCACCACTCCTTCCTCTCATCTTCACCACCCTCACCATGCTTGCAGCTTACACTACCGGCTACGGCGGTCCCGACAAGATTGAATTTTCGTCTTCTTTCCCCAAGACGGTTCTCAAAAGCAACTCTCATGTTTTGATTCAAGTGTCTCACAGTGCTCTGAATCCCATTGACGGGCTTCGAAACAGAGGTTTTTTGCGGCTGCTTCAACCCGATCTCCATCCTCATACGTTTGGCTATGACGTTGCTGGATTTGTGAGCGAGGTGGGCTCTTCAGTGTCCGATTTCAAGGTCGGAGATCGGGTTTATGCTCGTATCGGAGATTCCGGCAACGGAACTTCGGCCGGATTTGTTTCAGTGGATGCGTCTCTGGTGGCTTATGCTCCTAAAAACAAGCCCTTGCTTGAATCTGCCGGAATTCCGCTTGTAGGACTGACTGTTTTACAGAGCTTTGAGGCTGGAAAGCTGACTAAGGGTCAGCGGATTTTCATTTCAAAGGGCTCTGGAGGCGTGGGAACGTTTGCTATTCAGCTGGCAAAGCATGTATACGGTGCTTACGTCATTACTACCGGTTCTGAGAAGAAAATCCCGCTTTTGAAGGAGCTGGGAGCCGATGAAGTCATTGATTACCAGAAAACCAAGTTCTGGGAGGTTGTCAAGGACGTGGACTTTGCTTTTGACGTCTCTGATCAGCCCTGGGCTCATGCCATGATTACCAAACCAGGAGGTTTTGTAGCTGCTCTTAGAGGAGCTCCTACTGCTGAGACTGCCAAGAATATTCTTGATACTGAGCCTGGATATCTTCTTTCGGCCATTCTCTGGGCAGGCAACTTTGCTACATCACGATTTGCTTGGTGGTATGGCCTCAACTATGAAGCTGTGTTTGTCAAGGCTGACGGTAAGGGTCTTGGAGAGATTACGCAGTGGATCGAACAGGGCAAAATCAAGCCCATTGTGGACTCTGTGTACGATTTGAAGAACGCAAGAGAAGCCATGGAGAAACTGGAGAGTGGTAGAGCCACTGGAAAGGTGATTATCAGTGTGGATGATACTCTGGATAAGAAGTTTTAGTTGGGTTAGTTGGGTGTTTAGTTAATGTATTTTAAGCTTATGCGTAGAGATGGAATTTTGACAGATGGCGTATTCTTATTCTTATTCCATCCTCCCAGGGTCTTCTTCTTACACACCACTTTATCCATAAACTTGTGCACACAAACCCGAGGTTACAATCATGGTTCGGCGGAAGCTGGATTTGTCGCTAGATCAACTTGTGTGTAAGAGGGGCACGAGCGAAGCGAGTGCCTGAACGACGGTATATGTGGTGTGACTTTGTGTCACGACATTGGGTGTGTGGTGACATGCTCAGTGACAGCTAGGTCACTGCACAGAGAGCAGCTAGTGAGTATGATTGTGGTGGGGGATTTGTGTTGTGGTGCTTTGTGTCGGGTTGTGTGGGGTGGGCCGTGGTGGGATTGGGTGGGACTTTATTGTGGGTGGTTTGTGTTTGTGTCACAACATCCATAGTGCAGTGAGTATGTTTTTGTGGTGGATGAGGATGTGGGGTGTGGTGCTGCTGGTACTGTACCAGTCAAAACTGGCTAGGTGGGGGGGTAGGCTTTGTGTTCCCAACGATAAATCACGTGAATTTTTGTATATTAATAAGCAATAAAGACTTAGGAAAATTACAAGACTCCAAAAAATAATGCTGTGTGGGCGCTCCAATAATCAATAATTTACAACAAATGGAGCTATAAAGAAGAAGACGAAGCGTGTATGACCAACTGGTGGCCCTACTACAACTGACCCACAGGCTGCTACATCCCAGTTGAGTCTCTGGGGCTTACAAGGGTTACAATGGTTGGAATACTGGCTCAGTATTACTATACATAGTCTTCGGGGCTCACAAAGAGAGGAGGGACTGCTCCAGCTACAAGCCAGAAGAGGTACCACCACCCTGGGTTGGTTTCTGCCCTACCAGATTGTTCTGTCAGCAGTCACTTGTCCGCAGCAGACGATAGCTGGGTCAATCAGTCCTGGTAAAGCCCAGATGACCACAGAGATGGAGCATAGCGCGTCTCCCTGTACGGCCAGGGCTCCAATCTGGCACTAGAACTCGATACCTGCACAAAAACAGAAAAATGGGGGAAATGCCTTGGAAATCAGTAACTCACGGGTATCAGCACTCTTGTATGGGTGCCTTGTCATTTGGGGTATCGCATCCTCTTTCTGGCAYGGTAGCCATCGTTTTGGTGGTGTTGTGGTGTTGATTTGGGTGGCGATAGTGGTGGTGAGGAGGGAGGAACACAAATAAGGATACAGAATTACCTATACCCAGTGGTGGTACAGCTCAGATTAACTTAYGTAATAAAGATTACGTAAAAAGTCCTTGGACCGTTTGGGACGAAAATCCCAAAGTGTAAAAACGTCCCAAACGGTCTACCCCCCCACCTAGCCCATTTTGACTGGTACTCTGTGCCACTACAGTTGTACAATGACCGAGGAGCTGCTGTTGTGATACCCAGGATCTGTGCAACTGCTGCACCGTGATACCCAGTCACAGTGGAACTCCTGTGCTGTTAAGGTACTCTGTGACTACCATTGTGCTGTAACGGTCTACTTGTGCCGTTGTGGTACTCTGCAACTACCCTGCGCAAGTACAGTCTGGTGCCGTGCCGTTGTTGCACTACAGCCTCGTTGATGAGCTACTACCGCGTACCTACAGTTGCATTACTTCCTCAGAAGAGTCACAGGAACTCGGGGATCGTGTTCTCCACCTTCTCAGGAATCTGGGAATCATGTTCTCCCCCTTCTCAGAAACTCAGGACTAGTCTTCTCTTCCTTCTCAAGAGTCAATGTCTACATTTTCAGAGGAGTTCTACCCTAGAGTCTCCTGCGACCTCTGGTCATGTCCTCTGTATGATACCCCAGAGTGCTGATACCTCCATTTCGTGCGGCTCGTTAATGTCCACCCCAGCTCGTATCAGTGTCTTAAAAAACATGTCCCAGATCTTGTCTCAAAACGACAGTGGCGCAGTTCTTTGTTAGCACCACACTTGGTAAGCGAAATGCACTCAAGTAAGTCAGATGTGTTTTGAACACACCACGTGACTCAATTGAGGTCTATCATGTGATATCATATTCCACCACGTGACGCGTACCGCATATGCAGCCATGCACGCCGCATGCACCTTGCTGCACTCTTCTTTTCCTCCTCCTCACTGATGGATACCCTTCCTACGGAACTGCTGAGCCAGATAGTCACGTGCTGCGACTTGACGAGTCTGATACAGCTTAGTCAGACATGTACAGATGTTCGTCACTTGGCCAAGCGCGAGTTTGAACGGACCATAACCGCAAACTGGCCCTGGATCGAGCCGTGGAGCAAAGCTGCTTTTGAGGTTGATAGGAAAAGGTGTGAGACACGTCGTATTTTTTCTCACACGTGTGTTCCACCAAGTCACGTGATTGTCAATGAAAAGGTACCCGAAACCGCTCAATTATTGACGAGTCATGTGTTACCTGTTGAAGGAAGAATGTGGTCTGTCTATACTTGTTCTTTTGAAGCAGTAAGACAAAATAAGCCTTATCGTGAGCGTCATTATGTCTCTGGAGTGACGGTATTTACTCATAAAACGAGTTTGAGAACCTGGGAGTTCGTTTGGAACGCGAAAGTGTTCTCTATCGGAGAGAAACTAACTGTTGGAGACTGGTTGTATGTTTCTTTGATAACCGATAAAGGGGTTCATTTAATCAAGCAGCTTTGCAGTGATGAGAACAATGAATTACGGCCTCCCATGTACTCCATTACGCTGTCAAAAAAGTATTATGATAGTCATGTTGTGTTCTTTGGAGAGCAAACATTTTTGATGACTCAGGCAAGCCCCACCCGAGTTTGTCTGTTGAACTTTTCAACAGGAGCTAAAACGTTCATCTGTAATATTTCATCCAATGCAGCGGTGATATCAGAGCTGTGGCTTGATGGACCGTGTTTGTATGTCTGGACGGCAACAGGTGGAGATGATGTATCGGTTGTTGATACTCTGGAGCGTAAGCTGAGACTGCTGTTTAATAGGGATGATGACAAAGTCTCGGTACATGACCTGTGTCCCGTGCAAGGATATACGTTTAGAGACGGGTCTGTTATTGATGTTGGTAAAGGGATGGTTTATGAGATGGATGGTGAGAATGTTGTCACGGCTGGACTGGTAGATGGACAATTGTATTGGTGGAAATATACCAAGGATTTCATTGAGAGTCAAGCGAAGGCAGATCAAGGTTGCTTGGCGCAATGATGTTTGTTATTTGTGATTATCTCGGGTAATATAGGCGATATAGAGAAATGGAGTAGATGGTTGGAATCTTCTGAGTGGGTGGTTCTTTAGCAGTAATGGTATGATTATGTTAGATTAACACTTCAAGGTTTGGATAAGGCAAGATAAGGCAAGTATTAAAACGTTAACAAAAGCAAACAGCTATCTGTAAACATATTGAGAGCTGCTCTATAGAAGAGAGATGATCAACTACACCATGGTAAACAGCTGGAAAAAGTGATCCTTATGATACAATAATTACTTTACGGTACTCGAATTATTTCCCATTTTTCATTCTTATTCTTTGTCCACCTTATTTCGAAGTTTCACATATTCTTACTTATCTCGTCAAGTAACGAAGCTACCATAAAACGGACTTTACCATATTAACCACCACTTTTCCATGGTCATTTCTATACCACTTACGAAAGAATTCCATTTTTTCTCATTTCTTCCCCCCACCTTAATTTCAACGATTCCACAAAATCACCAATATCTCCACCACTACCAACACCACACGAAAACCAACTACACCATCTAAACCGTCTCCCCCGTGCGATCATTTTGATACCTTCTACTTCACTACTACGCTAATTTTCAATTTACAAAAATTTCATTTTCAATATACACAATCGTTTATAGCACACCAGGAACAGTCAACCACCTGACACTGTACCCCGGGAACTTCTCCTTATACCACTCTTTCGAATTCTTCGCTGACGTAGTCAACACTGTTAGCGTAAACAAAGGAGCCAACAACAGTCCATAATTAGGAACACTTCCAGTAGCCACAGCAACACCAATGTAGCTCAAGTAGACCAGAAATTCACACGTGTAATGAGGACACACTGTGATTTGGAAAGGCCAAAAAGTTGGCTGTGAGTACTTCACTAACGAAGCCAGATGAACATGACAGAGATATTGGAGGATTGAAGCAGAGAGAAAGACTGCGAGACTAATGACTAAGCCAATCACGTGATACTCAAACTCCCACGTGACCATATCTCTCAGCTGAGCAACTCCAGTGGCCCATAGAGAGCAAAACACGGCGACATAAAAGCCCATTCCGACGAGGTAATGAGTGACCTGCATCTGAGCTTCACGTGACTGTTGAGGAATATCACGTGACTTATTTTTCTCCTCCTCACGCGCACGTGACACGCCCGTCTTCACCTTGTACTTCATTACGTAAACACATTCATAGAGTCTTCGTGTTCCCTGAATCGTACCGAGACCCAAGAGAATCATGGTGGTCAACGGTTTTTGCACGTGACCATTACTAATCACCTTCCACTGACTCAGCATGCTGACTAACTCATCTGACCAGTCAGTCCATCCATTACTAAACATGTTATCCTGACTAATCGGCGTATCTAGTAAGCCCAAAACGTCCATCAAAATCAGGTTACCCTGGAAGCCGTCCCAGACGATAAACAGAGAGTAATAGCCGAGAAAGGCGGCTAAAATGTAGAAATGGATGAACCAGGGTTTGGGTAAGGAGAATGGGTTAGGGGTGCTCAGGGTTAGGGTTTTGCCATAATAGGACATGTTTTTGATAGCCGGCGAGACGTTGCCGAGCAGCGTGGTGACGATTCCCGTGAGGAAGAAGGTGACTGCGAGGAGCTGGAGCATCACGTGAGGTGGGTTAGGGTAACAAGGGTTAGGGTTGCTTATTAAGCAGTCACGTGATTACTTAATAATCAGAAAGGCGCTTGAGGGGTCGCTCGGTTTCAGATGGCTAATCACAGGTCACGTGGATATTCAACTGTGTAATCACCGTGGGTCACGTGATTAGAGGTATCTGTGTTTGTTGTATCACGTGATTCGCAGTGTCACGTGATATCCCGCAAATGTGGTAAGCAGAAGGAAAAGATGGTTTTGATAAAAAAACGTGTCTTTAGACTGCACTATTTTAGACCGGTAACCTATGCTAACTTTTGGAGGGTGTATGGGAGAAATGTGTAGTAGGGGAAAGTCACGTGGTTTGGGGGTTAGGGTTGGGGGAATTGGGGTAAAGGGTAATTGAGCACGTGATGTTGATGTGGGGTGGTTTTTGGTCACGTGAGGGTGGTATTTGGGGAGTTTGAGGGGGTAACTTGGTGAGGGTTAGGGTAGGACAGGTTATGAGTGGTGTATTGGGGTCACGTGATATGGAAGAAGAAGTGAACGGAGTTTGATTGGGTTTAGAGGCGTATTTGGGGAGTTCTGTTGATGGGAAATGGGGGAGGTTTTGGTCGCATTTTATGGGGGATTTTGTATGAGAAAAAGGTGAGGTTTTTGTGGATTCTGGGTAAGTGAAGGAAGGGCTATCGAATGGGGCGGGTCTGGTGTCTGTGGGATGACTGGAAGATGATGTTTAGTGTTGAGGGTGGGTGGATGTTAAGTAAAGTGTCAAGTAAAAGTTGGGGAAATTTTGAAAAGTGGAGATTTTGGGATTTTGAAAAAGGGATGGGAGTAATTCAGTGATTTCAAACGTATCTAGTTCAGGATTTATTTTGACTATAGCTTCCAGAGGCTCTGCTGTTACTTATATGTTTATAACTGTCTAATTACACAGCAAAGCGTATGGGAGTATATACTGAGTGACAGGAGTAACAGAAGGGTTAAAAAAGCTGACAGTTCACGTTGAAGCTGTTTCTAAGTCATTACAGTTGGTTAAGTACCGGTACTTGTAGTACACAGAGCATAGATACCTCTAACCATACAGTATCCCAACATCCCGACCGCTTAACACTATGATCACTACAAGCCAGAGCTGTTACCATATGGATATACTGTAGTCATTGAGTATTTCGTATTCAAGGTCACTGTAGAGAATGAGACCAGGCTTAGTTAAACAGGAAATATCCATTAACCATCCCAATACTCTCAGTCAAAGCTCATGTTCAGTCCTAGCTGGTAGTCCTATGGTCTTCAGTAAGGTGTAATATATTTATACCAGTATACATATCTAACTAACCAACTTGTATTAGCTGTAGTGCCATTCAGTCAAATCTCTTCATTACAGGACCATAACAACATTGTCATTAAGTCAACTGGACGAACAACCTTAAGAACACACTCCACCTTCTCTTAACTGACCTTCACTCAGCATTGGCCAACACCATCAGCTTTAACCTGTTCAATCGTATCAAAGGCTTTTGACACAGCAACTATCGCAGCTCCACACACACAAATATTATCCTGGATCCGTCTCCGGGGTTACTAATCCCGTTAATTAAACGTTATCTGGTGGAGTGCATAAAAGTGGCCGCTGTCAGATTAGCCGAGATGCAAAAAACCCGAGTTTTTCTGGCTGAAACCACTTTACTTTGGGTCACATGACTCCCACAACCCCAACCCTCTTTTCAAATTTCCTCTGTGACGTCTTTTAACGGAGTTACGAATTCCTGTCAACCCCTCTTTTTAGGTTGAAATAAGGTTTCGCGCCGTTGAAATGTGGGGTTCACGGAAATGAGTTATAACTGCTGTTTGAGAGAGGTTATGAGTTAGCCTCGAAGTCACGTGATACATATACATCTAAATTACGTAATACAAAAACAACCACTCAAAAACCTCTTCATTTGCACGAGTTACGTCGATTTGAAAATCCACACCATGCATGCGGCAACGTTTATCAGCCGAGGTTGAGTTCATCTTTGAAGGCATTTCACCGACGATTTGAACTAGCTGTGGGAATTCTGAATAGTGCAAAAGATAGCCACAAACGAGGAGATTCCAACTATATAAAAATTATTCCAATCAGAGCAATATAAACCCCTCAAAATTGAAATACAAGTATTTTCCACCCCCCTCTGAATATACTCGCTTGTACAAGCCAATATTGAACTTCCTGCATCATTATTCCCCTATATACAACTGTTTTGTGTCCTCTTTGTACCACTCTCTTTTATGAGTTGATCGGCACTTATCAACCTCCGAAACTCCTTGCGTGTCTTATCCGCGCTGATTACTCAACTTTATCGGCCGAGAAAGTTTCATTTGGGGCAAGGAAACGAGGGTTAGGGGAGGTGATAAGGTCATGTGATGTGGTAGAAGTCACGTGATCACCATCCTAAGACGCTACGACTTTTCTAGTTTCCTGCTTGAGCTCCAACAGCACGTTGATTACTCAACTGAAAGTTTATCACAAAATGGAAAACGCTGTATCTTACGTAATACAGGTACTAGAGGGATTATTTTTAGTGGAAAATACTCGTCTTGATCGTGGCTTTCTTTTAGTATCAAAATGATCGTGGTTGGGGTCTCCAGGCACCTCGTACCTCGGTGCCCTGTCAACCCCACACTTCCCCACTTATCCAAACCTTGGCGCAACCTAAAACCAGGTTAAAAAAACAGCTTTATCATCAACGCGTATATAAGGAGGGGGTGGGGCGGACAGGAAGTCAACGACATCAAGAATTAAACAGTGAGTATATGATTACGTGAGACAGAACATATGAAGGGCAGTGAGTACAGACACTTCAATGAGCTCAATGGCAATGCTACTTATGATTCAATTGAGGTCATACAAGTGTCTGTGAGTGACTGTCAGCATCTTCAGACTGGGTGCTCTTTAGTGAGCGTCTGCTGTGCTGTTGGGTGCTTGAGGCTGTTAAGGTGTGGCTTTCTGAAGGTGACCTGCTGTTGGGTGTCACGTTTAAGGTGGTGCTCTTGGGAGAGCCTTAGGTGGGGCTTCTGAAGGCTGACATGAAGAACACTCTGAGAGACTCTGGCTGCTGTATGCAAAGTGGTACAGATCAATTGAGTCTTGAGCGATTGTCTGTTTCTGAGGAGTGTCTGAGGTGAGTCTAGAGTGACCTTGAGGACTGCCGTTATGGTGTCCTTAAGGTGAGCCTATGGGTGACAGCTGCTCTTAATGTGGAGCTTGGGAGGTTACTCTTGAGTGTGCCTTAATGTGGAGCTTGAACCACCTTAAGCTACAGCCTTTTTAGGGTGCTCTTGACGGCCCTTCAGATATGCCTTCAGATACTGCTAGAGAGTCGCTCTAGAAGCTGTATACAAGAGCTCTGGGTGTTGTGGTTTGGTTTATGGATCTGTGGTTTGTGACTCTGAGCGTGAGGGGTGCAGCTGACCAGTCACTATTTGCTCTAGAAGACAGTGTCCCACTAAGGCCACTCTAAGCGACAGCCTCTCAAAAGTGCATACCTCGGTTCAATGGCCTGAAGTGATTCAAATCAATTGAGCCCGTCTCTTGATCTACTGTCGCTAGGAGTGTCTTCTCTGAGAGCCACTCTATTAAGGCTAAGCTCCTTGGGACTGACACTGGAAATGTCACTTCACTCTAAGTCATTTAAGATAGCCAGACCACCCAGCACTCATCCCTACTCAGTATTACAGCCACTCAAGACAATTGAGCAGTCTCTGTCACCGTCAATTGGTGTTCCATGACTCTCCAGCATTCACAATGGCTCTCAATGCACTCTCAGTGACTCTCTCAGCTACTATGAGCACCTTAACGGCCACTCAATGGCTCTCTAGCTACTCGTACTATGAAGTCTCTGACTCTCGAGTGCCATTGATACCCTTAATGCTCTGATGACTGCCTAAAGTGCCAACCCATGCTCTAGTCCAAAGCTCTGCTTCTGCATCCTGTCTTACAAGAGCATATGTTGACTTGACAGTCACTCTGCCTTCAGTTTCGGTGCTAAGAGTAACTCTTGAGTGACTCTAAGTTGGCTCTTGAGTCCTTGGGTGCCATTGAGTCTGAATGTCTACAGTCTCTGATGTCACTTCTACTCCTTGGAGCAGTGCCTACACACTCTTGTCACAGCTCATGTTGCTACAGTGCCATATCTGGACTCTCTCGGCCCTCAAGCTTCCACACTATGAGCTCCTGATCTGAGTGCCTGTCTGAAGGCTCTGAGTGGTTCTACAGTCGTCTTTGAGTGTCTGATGAGTGCTACGTGTCTGCTGTTGTTGACATGATATGTCTATCATTCATGATCTCAGTCGCGTGACCTACGGTCACTGCTCCTTACTTATTGGGTCCGCTCAGACCTTCGGTCTTCGCTTCCGTACCGCGCTAACCCAGTGACCCTCCCCACGACCCAAAAAGCCGTCGTTTTCGACGAAGTCAACGGTCCTCTCTCCTACAAAGACATTCCCGTCCCCACCCCTGCCAAAGACGAACTTCTCGTCAAAGTGGCCTATTCCGGCGTCTGCCATTCCGATCTCTCCATCTGGAAAGGCGATTGGGCGCAACAGCTGCGGTTTTCACCTAAACTTCCTCTGGTTGGAGGCCATGAGGGAGCCGGAGAAGTGGTAGCGATGGGTGAACACGTGACCGGATGGAACGTGGGCGACCGAACAGGCGTCAAGTTCATTTCCGGCTCGTGTCTCACCTGTGAACACTGCTCTGCAGGCTGGGATCAGCACTGTTCTGCTCCCGGCGTCTCTGGTCTACTCAAAGACGGTTCTTTCCAGCAGTACGCGTGTGTTAAAGCTGCTACAGCTCCCAGAATCCCAGAATCATGTGATCTGGCAGGTGTAGCTCCGGTGCTCTGTGCGGGTATCACAGCTTATACCGCCCTCAAACACTCTGGCCTCAAGGCAGGTGAATGGGTGGTTATTACAGGTGCTGGAGGAGGACTTGGATCCTATGCCGTCCAGTACGCAAAGTGTATGGGCTTCAGAGTCATTGCTGTCGATACCGGCGATGACAAGGAAGTTCACACTAAGGAACTCGGAGCCGAGGTCTTTATCGACTTTGTAAAGGCCGGCCCGGGACTTATCGCTGAGGTGCACAAGCTGACCGGAGGAGGAGCTCACGCAGTGGTCAACTTTGCAGTGCAGGATGCCGCTGTGGAGGCTGCTACACTCTACGTGAGAACACGAGGCACAGTCGTGCTCTGTGCCCTGCCTCCCAACGGTACCGTCAAGAGCCATATCCTCAACCACGTTGGTCGAGGTCTTACTATCAAGGGCTCCTACGTCGGTAACAAGCTCGATACTCAGGAGGCCATTGATTTCTACGCGAGAGGTCTCGTCAAGACCAAGTACAGACTGGGAGAGCTGAGTAAGCTGGAGGAGTACTACCAGCAGATGCTCGATGGAAAGATTGTGGGCAGAGTCGTGGTGGATAACAGCAAGTAGGTGTATGTAGTGTGTAAGAGAAATAAAGAAAAGTACAAAAAAAAAAAAAAAAAAATACAGAAGACAGTAGGAACATACAGTAGGAACGTAGGAACGAACGTGGTGGGCGCCACAATGGACGTTGGGCGACATGAACGACGCAGCCAATGCATGGATAACGTGGATGGTGCATACGATGTGATGCATGGCGATCAGTGTGTAGTGACGGTAGGCAATAACTAGCAGTAGGCTGACTAGTGGCCAGCACAGTAGTATCCAACATGGCCAGTTTCGGTAGACAACAGTCAGTACCGGTAGACAACAGTCAGTGCCTGTAGGGTAGACAACAGCATGGAACTGCGGCAGTAGTCAACACGATTCAGTGGCTAGTGCAGAGTGTTGCCTATCTGACAAGGTGACAACAACCAATAACCAAGACACTGCTTGTGCCATGAAGTAGGTGAACGAAGGTGCATCGTCAGGACACACCAAGAGAAGTGGCCCGCTTCAGCTGAGAGGACGTCAAGTAGATGGTGTGCCTCCAAACAGTACACGCAGTGGTAGCTGCCCATTGTGGAAGAAACACACCACATCTTTCCAGACAGGAAGACAGTTGAGGAGTGTCAGTGCCCCACCTCCAATCCAGCACACCAACAACAGCACAACAACAACAACACAGCAGCACAACAGGTGACGCAATGGCATCAGTACTGTGTATCACAGCATCACCAAGGTGTATGGGTATCATTGGTGTGAGTATCACACACTAGTGTCATGTGATGGGTATCACAGTGTATGGGTACCACAAGGTAAAGCCCAACGCTCAACGGCACACCAACAACAGTTCCACTGTGACCGAGCACCAGCGGTAACACAGTCACAGCGCAACCATAGTCCAACACCACCACCACCCCTCACACAAACACATACTCACTAGTTCCCCCTCAAGTGACCGCCAGTCACTACACCCCCAACGTCGTGACACAAACACGACACAATCGCACACCACATTATCTACACAGGGCACTCGCTTCGCTCATGCCCTTGCCCTCGTACCCACAAGTTGATCTAGCTACAAACTGAGAAAAGCCCCAGCCATGATTGTAACCTCGGGTTTTGTGTGGTACGAGTTGTGTAGTTAAAGTGGTGTGTAGGAGGAAGAGGAGGTTTAGACTTGACACAAGTACATTCTCATATTGATCTGACCAGTCGGATGCTGTAGTCAGGGTGACCGTCTCTGAAGAAGTATTCAGATGGGTATTAGGCCAACTGAAATAACACAAATACTAAAGAAATAGCACAATTAGAACCCCCAAAATCAGAATATCCAGTAAAAATCCACTCCCTCCAGTACTAATATTTCTCGTAAAACCCACCCCTACTGAGCCAAGTAAGATGCCAACAAAGTCTAACTGTATGTTCCAAATCAACCACCACAACTACATAGAGACTGGCCTTTGAAATTCACAAATGTTGAAATATTCCGACACATTTGCTTAGAAACCCACATTGCTGAATCACCCTAAACAAACCACTAACCTCCCAGACACCTGGAACACCGTAAACGAACCCCTAAAGGACTTTTTTCTTCAACAAACCCCAACTAATGTTTTTAACTAGTTCACCCAAACACACGCAACAGCTCTAAGCACACAGTATTATCGAGTAATGATCGGTCAGTGTTAGTACGATTCACATCATTTAGTCTGTATTGGTGCTCTGTTTGTTAACTCCATACTACGGCTTAAGTCCGCTAACTCCGAATTTCCGAGCCGCACGGCTGGGGGTGCGGTTTTGGGTCTCTTGAATGGGGTTAATAGTGGAGATGGGGAGATTCTGAAGAGTGCGTTTTGGAGCTGGAGGTGTGGGGAGTATAGTGAGAGTGTTTGTATCGCCACGAGACGCTCTGGGCATGAGATATGGCGTTTTGGTTGTTCTATACAGCTATTATAACAAGTTCAAGCTGAAGACAAGACTGTGTCGGAGCTATAACAATACAGCCACTACTTTTGATAACAGCTGTTTGATGATCATGTTGTTAGTGTCATACGTCATCCATACTGTCTACTTTGTGATTGTGTGACTGTCTGTTATACTGGTAAAGTCATCAGCACAAGCAAGACGTTCTATAACAAGACAGTGGTTTTGTCTGTCTTCTTACTGAGCTGATACTACAGTGGCTGTCAGAGATTACTGTATCGTACTGTCTCGTGTCTTGGACATGAAACAGCGGCCACAGAGAACTGTCATTTTATAGCTCGGCCAATATTAATACAACCCATCATTATGGATCTTAGAATATTGTGATTCACCCTCCCAAAGTTATGGAGACTCAATTAGATATTCTCGTTCGATAAAGCAGTGCAGTTCTTCAAGCACATTTTGGAGCACGAAAAACGTATCAAGCTGGTCTTCATCTTCATTGGAAGAAGAATTTGGAACTTATTACTCCACAGTCTCTCAAGAAATGTTCAAAGACGAGCCTAGTGTGAATCTCAGATCCACTTTATTGCAGAAAATTTCCCAATTAAAAATCACTCGGAAGCTGCTTTTCAGGTGGCTCTGAAAATGGGAGTATCCAGTATCAACTTATAGACATCTACAGTATAACAAGTCACAGACAGTTCTACAGTATCACCAGTATAACAAGTTCAGCGCACATTTATGTACACTGTACCTTTCTTTCAACTTTTTAGTGATGCCAAAGCAGCCGTCATTCCTTTTTCCGCATTCCAACTAAACCCTAACTAAGTCTGCATTCCCAAGTAAACCCAAGTAATCTCCGAGAGCCGATATTCCGAAATGTCGTACTTTCTACAATCCCACCCTGCCAAGCTCCGTATCTAAGGCTCCACACGTGGGACTTATTAATAAGCCTCGTTTAGCACGAGGAGTGATTAATAAATGCTTTTTCCTTGTCCCTCAGTGGTTATCCTGCTTTACCTCAATATAACAAAGGCTACAGGGGTCCAATCGAAACGCGACTAGTCTCATTCGAACCGTCTCTTTTAGGGCATCATTTTGGTATATAATACATCCCCCAATACATCCTCAATCACTCACAAAATAGTCATCCCCTCACTGCAACACATAGCAACTAAAAATAAAGTTTCAATAACTCCGTTAAACTCCGCCCACCACGTGATGTCGCAGCAGACAAGGGACTATCAACGGTGTATACGAGGGCTGGAAAAATGATTAATAAGCAGGAAAAACACATCACGTGACTTGCAACCTGCTTACAAACACAAACACATCAATTTCTGATGAGTCACCGTCAAACTACCACAGGGTTACCCCAGCAACTCTGTTTACTCACGTGACCGTCTTTGTTTGCTTCCGAACCTTATTTCCCGTTTAGTCAAAATTAAGGTTGCTCATTGCACTCATGCATGACCAAAAGGGCGCAGCTCAAAGTTAGTTTCTCGATTGGGCAAACCATTTCGGAGGGGTTTGGCAGAGTGGCAAATGGTGTGATTTGGGTGTGTTATAGCTCAATTTGAAGAGGAGAGTGAGGGGAATCCAGTGGTAGTGTTTGTGAAGCTGCTGGATGCCTGGTTGTCGAGATAAATAGAAAGAGGTCGTTTTTTACTGCGGAAAATCCTCTCAAGCAACCAATTTCCTTTTCAGCAGCAGTACAGGCAATATCAGCGTACATACAGCTAGCACGCACCCTGTACATTGCTCAAGTGTACATTGGTTGCAAGCGAGGCTCAGGGGGGGCAAAGTAAGTGTTTGTCAGGAAAGTGAACGTAATTTGGGTGGTAGTAATAGCACGTGATTGAGAGTAGGTGGAATAGAATGGGCGGGAAAAGGGCTACAAGATGGTATACTTGGTTTGTTTTGTGTCCATACAAATACTCCAGATAAATGCCCTTCCATGGTTTCTTCATATCACATCATAACTCCTCCTACATCTTAGTAATCACAATGTTGAGTGATATACAGCCGTGCTCGACCGCCTCTGAGGTATTTGACAAACTGTACTTGGTCAAATACTACTCACTCGGTCTACAGTCAGACTTGCCATATGATCGTATACTGTGCAAGCCCTGTACTCCTGAATTATACAGTCTCTTCCAACTAGTCTACAGTCGTTTTGTAGCACGAGGCGCTACAGTCACAACTATACAGTCCTCGAACCTCACACTCAAAAACTCGTGTGGTTACAACTCTTTTTGGGGCACCGTTTTTTTCCCGCATTTTCCCCAACTAAACTCTGGTCTGGAATAAGGTTTGGTAAGTGTCTCAAGTAAAGGGGCTGTAATAAGGACCCTTCTAGAGGACGAACCACGCAAACAATCGCTTAGCCAAGCATACCACGTGATTCCCCCGCTCAAGCACTACAAAATGCACTGCTTTTTACTCCCAAAAACCTCTTTGTTAATCTTCTATAGAGGTAGCAACCCCACACACCTACACCCCCCGATCGCAGCCTCAAAAAGAGCCAATCGACTGGCCCGTTTAGGAAAGCCTCAGTGATGTGCGCAGAATCGTTGTCCCGAAAGTCCAATTTCAGTTGAGCAAAATGTCGGCCTACATTAACTCATACAAGGTTTGTAGGGGAAGGTGTCCTAGAGTGATGAATATTAATGCTATGAAAATAAAACCAAGTTCATTGGATTCCCCTGCTCAAGGGCTTTAAAATGAACCCCTAAAAACCCCTCCACACATCATACAACGTCCACAATTTACATTTCAGTGAATCGCAAGCTCGGTTCTAAACGCATTGTCGATCTATATTGATTCCTATTCGGGCGTGCTACGGAGAATGTGCTTAGTCAGCTGAGTTTGCGAGCAATCGGAAAACGGGATTTGGCATTTTGCTCACGTGACCGCCAGCTTTCGTTCAAGCCCAAATTCGATAATATTCCTTGCGCCCCGTTGCACTAGACCTCTCCCGGTGCAGGGCTCAGCTCGCATACAGCCAAAAAGCGTTTTTTGGTTTTTTCGGAGGATGCATGAAAAAGCTTAAACGAAATTAGCTTTTGCAAAAAAAGAAAAACGGCGGAAATGTTCTCACCTTTAGAAGGAGTGTAAGTCGGTGAATAAATGTCCTAGAGGTGTGAAAATTAGTCCAGGAGAACCACAGAGACCGGTATATGAGGTGTATCAATTTTTTTTCTTGACTTTTGCTCTTCTATACCACAATTGAGCCCGTTCAGCAATGTAGAGTTATGCAAGACGCAATATCTCCGCAATCGGGCCATGATTGCGTGAGTTCCAGGAAAACCAAGTTAACGGAAGAACCAGAGCTCATAGAACAATACAAGTAAGTGCATTGGAATCGTCTTCTCCGTCGGATCAAAATGAGCTAAAAAAAATTCAAATCCAAGCACAATTGCGTTTTGGGCAAGATTGCTACGGGAATAACCACGGAAAAACAAGGTTTATTAGTCTGTCGATAAGTCGGTTTGTGGGAGTGGTAGAAAATTGGTAAAATAACTGATTTGACGAGAAAACACGGCTCTACAAGTTGAGTATTTTTTCTCATTTGTTTGGACACTTTTTCCCCCAAAACTTGCGCCTCGGAAATCGCTCACCCAATCCGTACACTCCCCTTCCCTTTCTGTCGAGGGATTAATCTAAACCCAATAGAAACTTCAAAAAGCGGACTCTCCATATATACCCCCTCATGCCCTTCTCATCCAGACACCACCAGCCATGCACTTTTCCATTCTTCTTCTAGCAGCTTCGGCGCTAGCAGCTCCCGTCAACACGACTGCGGCCAATGTGACCTCTGTGGCTCCTCTGGCGAACGTTTCAGCTACTGCTGCTTCTCGGTCTCCTGTTTTCCTGCCTGTTCCGGGTCCTGTGAATGTCACCAAGGACACTGAGTACAACTCCACGACTGCTGAGTACAACAATGTGACGCACGTGCTCACCTCCCACAAGTTTGATCACTCGTACCAGAGCGAAGCGTACGTTGCCAACGGATTTATCGGTATCCGTTTGCCCGTCCAGGGCCAGGGATTCTCCCAGAGTGGAAATGCGTCCAACTACACTGCTCTGATTGAAGACCGACGGTTCACTGGCGCCTATGTTTCTGGTTTCACGGCTCATTCTCAGGGTAACGGTACTCTTGCTACTGAGGGTTTTTTGGCGTCCATTCCCACCTGGTCTGAGCTGTCTGTTTCGGTCGGAAACCAGTCTTACAACGGCTCTACTTCTGCCAAACACATTTCCAACTACTCTCAGAGCCTGTCTCTTCAGAACGGTGTTGTTTCCACGAACGTCACGTGGTCTCCTACCAATGATTCCAAGATTCAGCTGAATTACACCGTTCTTGCTCACCGAGCTCGTCCTAACGTTGGTATTGTTCGACTGGATATCACTGCTCAGAACTCCACCTCCGTCAACATCACCGACCTTCTCAACAACAAGGGATCTGTTGGAACGGCTTTTGTTGCTTCTGGAGAAGATACCGGCTCGATCTGGACCGCTGTGAGTGCTCTAGGCTCCAACCAGACCGTTTTCGAGTACTCCACTCTGGGTTTCTCCAACTACTCTTCGGTTAACATCTCCTCCGAGAACAACTCCACTCAGTCCATCTCTCAAACCGTTCCTGTCACTCTCCACCCCAACACCACGTTCACCGTCATCAAGTACGTCGGTATTGCTTCCTCCGACGCCTCTCCTGCGACTTTTGCTACTGCTCGAAAGGCTGCTCTTGTTGCCAAGGCTCTGGGATACGATACTCTTCTGTTTGAGCACTCCAACGCGTGGAACAATATTTGGAACGATGGAGATATTGTTGTTCCGGGCGATGAAGAGCTTCAAATCGCCGTCAAGGCTTCTCTCTTCCATCTTCTGTCCTCTGTCAGATCTGGAGATGAGCCCAAGGGATACAATGCTAATGGTATTGCAGTTGGCGGACTTTCTTCCAGTAACCTCCAGGGGCTTCCTGAAGCCGTGGACTCTTCTGTTTCTCCTGCTTTGTTGGCGTTGTACCCTCAATTCGCCAAGAACATTGTCAACTACAGAGTTAAGCTTGCTGAGAAGGTGTCAACTAGTTCTAAGAGTAAACGTGCGTTGATTTCACCCTACCACACCTCTATCGACTCTGCTCTCAATGCCTGGAACTACTTTGTCTCCACCAACAACACCGCTTGGCTCAACGATACCGGCTACGACTTCATTGCAGCTGCTGCCAACCACTATGCTCAGCAGTTTTCGCTGAATCAGACCGTGGGTGCTTACTCTTCCAACGTGACATACAAGGGCGTCTCAGTTCTCGACTCGTCGTACGTCAACGCCGGTGCTGTGACCCTCTTCAAGGCTGCTTCTGCTGCTTCTGCTCTCGTCGGAACAGACCCCAATCCTACTTGGAGCGATATTTCGGACAACGTGTACATTCCTTCTGCCAAGAACATCACTCTGCCTTCCTCCAACCTCGGAAACCTCACTTTGGGCGTCACTCAGCTCACTTACCCCTTGGTTTACGACGCTGCTTCAGCTGCCCACTCCAGAGCTCTGGCTAACTTCCACCACTACTCCAAACAGATTGAAAAGAAGAAGCTGAGCCCTGAAGACGCTTCTCTGCTCGCTATCGACTCTGCTGCTTTGTCTGAGAGTGGTTCCGGTTCTTACACTTACCTGCTTCAAGCCTCCCAGCCTTTCCTCAGAAAGCCCTACTACCAGTTTTCCGCTTCCGAAAAGCCTCAAGGAGCATTCCCCTACCTTCCTGGAGCCGGTTCTTTCCTGCAGATCTTCACCCACGGCTTCACCGGCTTCCGACCTACTCAGGACACGCTGTTCATTGACCCTGCTCTTCCTCCTCAGCTTCCTGAGGGATACGCAGTCAAGGGATTCAAGTTCCAGGGCCAGGTGTACGATATCAACGTGACGGGAACGTACACTTATATCACCCGACGAGGAATCGAGACTCTGAGTGTGGCTAACGGAACTTTTGGAAACGGCACTTTCTTCACCAACGGAACCAAGTTCAACGCCACCAACACGACGTTGTTCGATACTACTGCCTTTGCCAACTTCACCGGCTTGAACGTCTCAACCCTCCCTCTCTTCAACTGGACTGCTCTGGGCTCCAATGTGACTGTTTCCAACTTCACCGTCAACAACACGTCGTTCGGTTACTTCAATTTCTCCTCTTTGGCTAACGTCACCTTTGGAGACCTGAATGTCACCGTTTGGGGCGGCTTGAACGTGTCAAACATCACTCTCGGCAACGCTCATACTCTCAACTACACCTCTCTGGGCTTTGCCAACGCGTCTTCTTTCAACACGACCTTCTTCAACGCCTCTTCGTTCGGCTCCTCAAACGTCTCCACCCTTCCTGTTTTCTGGGAGCTCCCCTCTGGTCTCTACAACGCCTCAAACGCCACCCTTGTTGATGCTCAGGAAGATGATTCGGACGCTACTCCTGTGTACATCCAGATCGGAGGCCGAAACTCCGCAGCCGGCAACTACTCCATCAAGGTGAACCAGACGCTCATTATTCCCACTTACCGAGGCGATATCTACTTCAAGAACATCCCCGGTAACGTGGCTGAAAACGCGCCTGTTTCGTCCAAACAAGAGTGGCATCCTGCTCGATTTCCCGTGGGAGTCAACGACGGAGATAACGCGACTTACTGGCAGCCCATCAACGCTTCTAGATCGGAGGTGGTGATTGATCTGGGCAAGGAGAGACCTATCAGTGAGGCCACTATTGTCTGGGGACCTTTCACACCAAAGAACTACTCGATCGGAGTGCTTCCTGTGGCTAACGGTACTCTCAACTGGGCTAATACCACGTTCTCCAACTTTTCCATCGAGTCACGTGTTCTCGCTTCCAACTCCACCACCGGTGACGTGTCCACAGTCAAGCTGCACAACACCACAGCACGATACGTGACGTTGGCTATCGAGGGCCTGTCTGGAAAACACGGCAAGCACCCGGGTGCCGTCGCTGAGGTGGCTTTCGTTTAAGCCACGGGCGATTTTCTCTTCTTTTACATTCTTACGATATCCCTTTAGATTCATCACTTTCTTTATTTATAATGTATAATTATTATGTTAATAAGGGCGCGAGCGAAGCCGCGCCCTGATTGTAGTGTTGTAGTTGTAGTTGTAGTTGTAGCAGTTTTTTTTTTTTTTTTTTTTGGTAACGACATTGACCATGTGGTGACCACAGAGGTCTTGTGGTGGGCATGACATTGGTTGTGTGGTGACTACATGGTCTATGTGGTGCCAATGGTGACGTGGTAATGACATTGACTGTAACACCTTCATAAATCATTACGACTCCATAGCGAATGTAGCAGCCAGCGGTGGTCCTGAGTGTGTAGCACTAGTAGAATTGTAGAGGTTGCTTTTTGCAAACATCAGCAGTGTGGTGGCAACGACATTGGTTATGTGGTGACTACATCGACTATGTTGTGGGCAAGACACTAATAATGTAATGACTTTACTCATTCATTATGACTCCGACTTCAACCCTTAGACTGTAGCACTCGTAGCTGTACAGCCAGTGCCCTGAGACTGTTCAGTAGCTGGCACTTGTAGTTGTAGTTTTTTTTTGGTAACGACATTGTCAGTGTCGTGCCCACCACAAGACCTCTGTGGTCACTACATGGTCTAAGTCATGGTTATCACACTGACTATGTAGTGACTTCCATGAAATCATCATGACTTGCTTTTACTGAGGGATGAAGTTAAGGTGGTTGGGAGTGGTTCAGCTCTGGACTTGCAACAATAGTGAAAACGTGTAAGTAATGATTTGCCGGAGATTGTGTTTATCTCGGGTTTTGTTAGTGCAATTGTGGATACTATTGTATCAATCGATTCTCCTGAGTCTGAAGGTCCGAATACATGTTTTTAATTTACCCTAGGCATCCTGGATCAGCCAAAAAAGACCCCAGGGAAGTCTTTTTTAGTTGACTGTCAACAGAGTTACGAGAGTCTAACTACAGGAGTGTAATACTGCTAACGACATTGGCAGTGTTGTGCCCACGACACTGGTAATGTGATGGTAACGACATTGGTCATGTGATGATTTCTTTAGACTGCTATATTTAATGGTGTAGCTCTGCTCATGTCAACTGGCTTGGTTAGTTGCTGTTGTCCTCAGCTGGCTTAAGCTCACCTCTTAGTACACTGCTCCAACATAGAAATCTGTCATGGAACAACATGAGTTATGTAGTGGGCATTACATTGAATATGTCGTGGGCACCACATCCACCATGTAATGACTTGAAATATGACTTTTTTTTGCTGGTTGAATGGTGGTACTATCAGCTGGCATGGATAATGCAGGGACCACATTGATAATGTCATGGGCACGACACTCTCGATGTGATGGGCACTACACGAGCTCTGTAATAACCAATAAAGTCGAAAAAAAATCCACAAATGGCTTGATAATTTCTGTACTTGTAATGTGCTGTCTGTCGAATGTCTTGTTAGAACCTCAGTAGTTAAGCTTTGTTGACCGTCAACTAAAAAAAGTCCTTTGGGGGTCTGTTTTAGCTGATCCAGGCTAGGTGCGGAATTTCTGAAGAAGCCAAAAGTACCACCGAAGAGAGGAGATTATGATGATATAATAATATCCCCTATTACACTAACAAAAGCCGAGATAAATGCAATCTCCGTCAAAACATTACTTGACAAATTATCCTTTTGTTGTCCCAGCCCCAAAGCTTAACTACTCCCAACTATCCCACTCTTCTATGTAGCCGCCACTACACTGAGAATGTCGTTGCCACGACACTGACTCTGTAAAGGGCACAAAACCACCCATGTAGTGACCACACCGCCCATGTCACTGGCATCACACTAACTTAGTGGCTTAATATCCAGACTAATGAGCCACAGTCTATTTTGGACTGAGCCACTGCACTGCCTGAGCTAGATGGTGGACTAACGACAACAACAATGTCGTGGGCACCACACAGCCTATGTCGTGCCCATGACACAATCCATGTCGTTCCCACCACACAACCTATGTAATGGGCGTGACACTGCCTCTGTGGTTACTATTTTTCACTTTATAATGGCTTAGTAACCCTCAAGTAACACGGTTTAGAGAGACTCTGATATACCCACCACAACAGGCATGTAATGGGCACCACATGAACTCTGTAACGGGACCACACAAACTCTGTAACAGACACAATAAAACGCCTTTGTCTCGGAAAATCTCTCATTCTATATTTACCCGTTCACTTGCTTGCTGCCTGAACTCTACCATAAGACTTTAACGCCTTGACAGTGCCCCATTACAGAGGCTGTGTGGTCACTACATAGCTAATGTAGTCACTACATGGTCAATGTCGTGCCCACAACACAGCCCATGTAATGCCCACGACACTGCCTATGTAATGACTCTTTACACAGCCCTACATAGCCCCACAGCACAACCTCAGCCTCGAAGTCTATATAGATAAGCCGTTACATCGGCTATGTAGTGACCACATGGGCGGTGTCTTTGTTTCGGATTAAATTCAATGAGGTGAGGTAATGGAGGAGATGGTTTTTAGTCACGTGACTTTATGCTGAATTTGGAAGTAGCTGATTGGAGATAGTGAGAGATGTGAAAGTGGTTGTATGTTGTTTGAAATGGCTCAATTAAGGTGTGTGTGAATTTTCTAAGCTCTGGGATAAGTATTACTCAAGTTATGGCTTATGTAAGCATTAGAGAAAACAGAAATGTCCCTGGAAGATGAAAAATTGGAGCTGAGGGTCTGAAATTTAGTCAGGGTATGTATTGAGGCTGGGAGATTCAGGTTATCAACTCCTTGTCCCTCTTGGTAAACAGATATACAACATTTAGTGACATTCTGATACCACTATTACACTGATATTTGAGTAGAACATAATAGAGAGCTCATATGGACAAAAGGAGTTCACCATTCGAATTATCGTGTCATTTTGAGCAGATTAAGACTTTAAAAAATGTCAAAAGGTCAATTTATCCAGTTTTGAATAATTTAAAAATCTCGACAAATCTGAAAAGTAAGCAACTGACCTCAATCTAAGGCTGAAAGGAATATAACGAGTATCGTTTTGCTTAAAAAGAGGTGGAAAAGAGCTTTAGAGCAAAAAATCATCAATAATATCATTATTCAGAATTTTTTTGCTTTTTAGTTGAGACTTTCAACTAAGTCATATCCTTACTTGGCTGTTAGTTAACTGTAACTTTAGATTGCATAATTCTCACTCATCAAGAAAGTCCCGTGACCAAAAACCATACCAAATCGATTCCACCGCGTTTAAGATACCTAGAGCACTTTCATATTCCTCATAACTATGAAAACTCGAGTTTTCATAAATTTCCCTCAATTCCAAGAAATCTGAACTTTTCTCAAAATCGACTTTGTCACAGTAAACAAAGTAGTAACTACTTCCAAATCCCATAATAAATCATATTAGCAACTCTTCACCTTGACTGTACCTTCAAGATACAACTTTTCACCAACATCCTCTCTACTCTGCTTCTTAAGGCTCATCAGTTGAGTGATATAGACCTTTCAGCTCTTCAACCACTTCACAATATTAATTTATCGTCAAACACACACACAATAAAAGTCACCTTGCCTTCATAGCTATCTTTTTCATTGAGCTATGACCCAAATTGTGATGTATTGCGTAAACATGAACTTTGAGCTGTCCTATCTCATTCAAAAATGATGATACTGCTACCAGGTCTTCACAAATCGACTCCATACAAAAATTCCTACCTACGGACCCCAAAATATCCCCCAAAATATTGTCAATTGACTCACTGCTCACTTTCCATTTCAAGCTCACAGCCAAAAACGTCATCACCAGCTCATCCGGTAACTCCACACAAATTCCACTGAACTAGAACTCACCAAACACACAAATCCTTAACTAATGCACCTTCCCAACTCCCCTACTTAAAACCCCACCCCCACTATTTCCTCTACTTAGAATACTACTCACCTCCACCCTCCATCTCAAAACCCACTTAAACACAAAATCAAACACATCACGTGACTCGTCTCACCCTCCTGATTCCAAAAATACCCTCCAAATCCCCCCTTCACCAATTCTCCACCCTCCAGCTCCTTCCAAAAATTTGCCACCAAATAAACTCGGCGCTAGAATCGCGTGACATGTCGCGTGCACTTCTGAGATGAGGATATTATAGAAGACGATACAAATACACAATTCCCCTGGCTAAAACACAGAGGTATTACATTCATTGTGTAGCCCCGACTTTGACGATTCTATTCCCCCTACTCCCATCTCAATTGAACGCTTCCTCATCCAGTAGCACTGCCTTCAAGTTCCCTCACCAATACTTACTGGATTTACTTTGGGGCACACTTGCAGTTGCTGTAAATTTCGTTTGCAGACTGCATTTTTGTTTGTCGTCAGCAACATCGAGACCCACCACTCTTAATTAGAGTTGTATGCAGGTGTATGGATTTTACAGTGTCTATAAGTTGATGAGTAAGCAAGTTAGAGGGATGAAAATTAGATAATAAGAACCGCAGCCTCTCAATTAGTATATTTCCAGGTCGAGAGCGTTTTCCAACTATCCAATCACGTATGGTATCGATGTCAAAGTACTGTCCTATGGAGGCATCTGCAGGACCAGGGTTAGGGTTTCTCAAACCAAAACATTGGGCTTACTGCACCACCCAACTTGATCACTTTTACATCACCACACTATACAAAGATGCGTGAGTATGACGAGGGGATGGGAAATTAAATGAGGGGAATGGGGGAGGGTGTCACGTGACACTGGCAAAAAAATGACTGCGGTTTGTGTCAGACAAATTCTCAGCAGTTTGTGTTTTTGTGTTTTTGCAGTGGGGTGATTGGACATTACTGAGGGGGTGTCGTTTGCTGTGTATGGGATGTGGGTGGGGTGTGGGTGGAGTGTTCTGATTGGCTTGATAAGCTTAAGGTGGCCCTTGGTGCGATACAAGGGACAAGCTTAGGTGGAAGAGTCAATCAGGGATACAGACAGAAACACCACAGCGACAGTACCATGGTACAGACACAGGTGTGGATGTGGGAGCTGTTGTGGGCGACAGAGGCACCTCACGAGGACTTCTGCTGCTCCTTTGGGGTATGTCTTCATGAGGTCCTTGTGATGTCATACGATGTCCAGGCACAACACTTGGCATGTCATCTACCCCACTTGATGAGGACTCAGGTGACCGTGTGGGTATATGACCAAGCCCACTTCTCACTCCAGAAGAAGTGTTCCTGTCCTGTGTCAATTGACCCATGTTTACATCTGTGATCACCAATGACAGCAGTTGCATTGACACCCTCAGCATCTCCATGACGCCATGGATGCAACCCACGACCACCTCAGACAGTCATCTCAGTGACTAGTTGCTGTTATCCTGACAGTAACCCAATGACAACATGTTGGCTGACCGAATGACAGTGTTGTCGTTCTGACATTTGGTCAGTCACCTCATGGGTGCCGTTCTGATGTTTGACAGTAACGAACCTGCTGTTGTTCCTGACAGTCACTTCCGTGTTCTGTGGGTGACAACTTGTTGGTGTCCGTTCTTGAAATGGGTGACGTTCCTGACCTTCGGCCAGTCACTAGTTTGTCGTTGTCCGTTCGTGACCTTCGGCCACTCACTCCCGTTTACTAACCCAGTGAAACTCTTCCGACCCTTCTCCACCGCCTCGGTCCTTCTCAAGGAGGCCGCCAAGAAGAGCGGCACCATCTCCGCCACCAAGCCCGTCGCCGCCAAGGCCACCAAGACCACCAAGGCCAAGAAGGAGCCCAAGGAGCCCAAGGCCAAGAAGGAGCCCAAGGCCAAGAAGGAGGCCAAGCCCAAGGTCTACAAGGTGACTGCCGCCGACCGGTCCAAGAACGGCAAGCTCAACAAGACGGAGCAGATCCGTCTCTTTGAGCACGACCCCTCCCAGCCCCTCAACGCGGACCGAGTGCGGCTCCTCCGACGTCACATTCACTACCAGGCCATCAAGGACCGACAGCCCGCCTACAACAACTGGATGAGGGATTACATTGAGAAGAACCCCGGCTCCAAGCTGGCGAACGTGGCCAAGATGTACTCTGGCTTCTCTGACGCCGAGAAGGCCGCCATTTCCGAAAAGTACAGCTCGGACACCTCGGCCAACCTCTACGACAAGATTGACTACCGAACCATCAGAATGCCCAAGCTGTCGGGCCTCAACGTCTACCTGTCGGAGAAGCTCAAGGACGAGAGCCGAATCTTTGAGGAGAACAAGCTCAAGTCGACGATTGCCGAGTACAAGGCGCTGAGCGAGGCCGAGAAGGAGGAGTACGCGGAAAAGGCCAAAAAGAGAAACAGCGACAGGGAGCTGCGGCTGCAGAACATCCACAAGGATGTCAAGGAGCTGTGGGTCAAGGAGCTGGACGAGGACATCTCCCACCTGACCATCTAAGCCGACTGTAAATAGGCGTTTTGAAGGGAAATGGCTCTGGTTGACCTCTGGTCGGCCCTTTGTTGGTCGACAGGGTGTCACCAGCCGTTCAGTAATGAACATTGAGCCTTATGTATTAATAAATTAATCTTATGGGACTTAGAGATCAATCGTAGAAACACGAGTCGTGTGGTACCATATTGCATTACGTAAGATACAGGTTAAGAGTATGTTTAGTTCATCATACTAAATTATTCCCCTCGAAGAGGTGATTATAGATATGCACTCAGTTTTATCACCACACCTCTACTGATGCTGTTATACAGTGTGACCTTATTTCCACCCATATTCTAAAACCCCAATAACTCGAGTAATATCTATGCCACATATATGAGAGCTAGACCATTAAAACCAGCTCATTTCAGGCATCCTTTTCATACTACTATCGTATATTTCCGGTTGAGGATCTAAACACTTGACCATTAGATAGATAGAACCTGTCTACATCTAGCCCTCCACTAAAGGACACGTCGTGCGAGTGCTAGTGTGGATTTTTTTAGCAGCTTTTTTAGTCCAGACTCGATAGCCGGAGATGAGTAGCCGGTGGGGATATTACCGGTCCATACGTGAAGTGCTAAGTGATAATATGGGTGTTATTATCCGACGCGTTTAGGGGTAGAGGAGACGTGTAGTGGGGTGTATTACTAAGGTAGACAGATGATAGTTTGATTAATCAGTAGCTAAAGAGTAGCAGTTCAAATCTGTGTCTTGCAGTAAACAACTATCTACGTACAATGCAGTCAGTCACAGCTTTACTTACGACAAACCCTTATCATACGGTAATAATTATTATTTATAGATGCCCCTTAATAGTTCCCCTGATCCCTGAATAAGACAAGTAAGATACCCCTGTTCATTCTTACAATCTCCTATACAACATGATCCTATACAGAACATGGTTATCAGAACATGTTGAAAACCAAATGTACGATTATAATTGAGTAAGAGAAGAGATTCCAGACAGCTATATACACATCCATTTCAACCGCCCAATTCAGGGGATCCCAAATATACATTAATATCCCTACTTAGATCTCTGTAACCCTGTCATAAACACATGTTCCGTATACAAATTACTTATACCCAAGGAGAATTCGAACCGCGCCACTGAGACAAACGTTTACCACTAAACTAAAAGAGAAGATCAAAAAATACCAATTCAACATCTGTCGGAAATTCACTATTATAGAGCAGCTACGGCGGAATGAATTGTACCATTAGAATCGCAATTTTTGAGCGATCAAGAATATGTAAAAATATCCCTACATTTTTTTCCACCTCCATGTCTAAGATTCACCCCAAAAACCCAACTAAACCCTAATTAAAGCTCTCTCCCAATGACCTTTTTACTTTAAACACACGATACAACAATAGAACTACACCAAAAGAACCGTGCTTTCTCTATGAATACCTCTTATTACACAGCTACAAGTCATACAATCTACAACACCCATTTATATCATTAGTAATCAATTAACCCAATAAAGCCTGTGGAAAGTCCTGGAGCTTTCTATTAATGTCTGTGCGCGGCTGCGCGTCGCCGAAAATGCAGTCAAAGTCCGTCAGAAACAGGACAAAGATACCCGCGGGGACATTGACGGTTGGCGAAAAGACAATGCCCACGTTGCGGAGATTCATCTTGTTGTAGTCCTGGTGCTCGATGATCTTGCAGAGGTACTGAGCGAGGACAAAGAGGAGGTCTCGTGACTCTGACGGCAGCTGCTTGACCAACTTTTTGAGCTCATAGATCCTCGCGACAATGTCCGGAATCTCCATAGCTCTCCTGAACGCCGGCGACAGCTGCTGCGTCAGAATCAGCGACGGCATCTCGCGCAGAAACAGCTTCAGTAGACCGGCTACTGCATGCACGTCAAACTGCGTCGACGCGTCGGCCACCAGATCAATGTCGTAGTGGTCGTTGAAGCGCGCCTTGAGGATTCGAATCGCCGAGGCGGAGCCCGACAGGCGGAAAATGCCCTCCTCAAGATGCGCCTTTTGGTCGTCGAGGTACGCGATGCACCTCCAGACGACCGACGGGATCACGTGCCCGTCAATCTCCTTGCTCGAGCTCTCGATAGCCTGCAGCAAGGGCACTCCAAACACGCCAGAGTGATGATAGTCAGACTGATCAAACTGGGACTGAGTGGGAGTGCTGAGAGACGGCGTGGTGGGCCGTTCATCGCGCTGAATCATGCCTTCAGCTTCAAGTACCGATTGCAGGTACTCGGGAGTGGACGTCTGTTGCTGCTGCCGGTCCGAGTTGCCCTTTCTGAACAGAAAGAACTTCTTCTTCTCCTTGATTTCGGGCACGGGGATTGGAGTAGGGGCGGAAATGTGAGGAGACTGGGTGTGAGGAGCATCGTCATCATGAAGCTGAGCATTCAGAGACTGAGACGAAGGGGAGTACTTGTAGCCCCATTTCTGCAGATTCTGAATGGGTTCAGAGGCGATAGGAGCGGAAATGCGAGTAGAGGAGCCAGAAGACGATACTGGGCCGATAGTAGAGGCTGCAGCACCGATAGACCCTCCACTCAAGTGTCCCGAGCTGTTTGAGCCGCCCTGCACCGAGTACACCCCTTGTGAAGGAGCATGAGAAACGCCATTCTCCTTCACGTGACCCACATCAATGCCTAGACCCGTTCCCTCGCCCATAACCGAGTCAATCTGCTCTGTAGTGGGCAGTGTCGGTGTAGGCGCCTCAGAGTACTCGTCGTAAATACTCTCTCCATACGCGTTCATGGAGTTGTTGGTGGCCATGGTGTTGTTGGTGGCGACTGTAGTGAGAGGGGAGTGGATGGATTTTGAAGGCGACTCTGGTTCAGGGAGTGTGACAAACTCCAGAAGAGCCTCAATCCAGTCATCTCGCTCTCTGTCGTTCTCAGCACAAAGAACATGCCTCACATAGTCCTTCTTGCGGGGTTCCATCACCAGAAAAGCATGTCGATACGCATCTTCCGAGTTTGAGTCCTCCTCTTGGGTTTGACGTCCGATTCGAGCATTGTACAGTCTGATAGCTCCAAGATGAGGACCGTTAGGAGACTCATAATAGTTGAGCTGAGGACCATCCAATACAAAGTAACGCAGTTTCCAGCCTCCAAACGACTTGCCTCGTTTCGTCAGGAAACCCTCCTTGCGTGAATCTCCGTCTGGAACGTCCAGAGGATCCATGGTGTTGGTGGAGAGAAACTCACACAGCGACTGAGCAGCTGCAGGAGGCAGTCTAGGCACCGAAAGAAGCGATCCAAACCATCCGTTGAGCTGATCTTTGCGGATATCGACTCGAGCGGGTGCGTGAGACGTGAACAAAGACCGATCGGGGATTTTGGTCTTGAAGGACGGAATTTGAGGCGAAACAGCAGCGTCTAGAGCAATGAAAGCCGAGTACTCTTTCGAGCACCTCCAAAGCTCCTTGCAGGTCGCTCTATCGCTCACTGAAAGTACCACCACAGGAGTATCCTTCTTTCTGGCCACTCCAAGAGACGAAGCCACATCCACTCGAATAGTCGACAGCTCTGTGGGTTTGACATAGAGAGTGACTGGCTCTGGAGCTAGAGCGGGAGGAGGGAGTGTTGGAGTTGCTGGAGTGGCTCCCAGAGATGCGCTTTTGCTCATTGACGTTGATGTGAGCGAGGTGGAGGTCAAGTCACGTGAGAGAGAGGAAACGTCGTCGTTGGAAAGAACCGAAACCATGGACTTTTTGGGCTTGAGCCGCTGGTCACGTGATGGGCTTTTCTCGGGCACCAAAAAGTCGTCGTTGAGAGTATCGGATTTCGTCTTTCGGTGGGTTTTTTCTTCTTCGAAAGAGAAGCCTCGGGGTTCACGGGCGGAGGAGATGGCGGGGAGGGGGTAGGGGAGGGGGACGATGGGTTGGGGGGTGTGTTTGGAGGAGGTGGAATCCGGAGTGGCAGCAGTGGCGTTAGCCGCTGCGTTAGCCACGACGGATTTCACCGCAGGTCCACCTGCAGCCGCTGTGTCAGCTGATGTGTCAGCCGATGTCACATCAGCTCCACCCACGTCCTTCACAGTGTCGTTAGCTGTGTCCTTCACACTACCCTTATCCCTCACAGTACTTGATGAACCGTTTGTATCTCCATGATGTCCATTGCCGTTGATGTTGTTGCCGTTAACATTACCCGGAATAGTATTACCAGTTGTCGTCGAAGAAGCTCTCGAAGGACTATGTTGTTCAACTCCTTCAGTCGCCTTCAGCAACCTCCTCTTGTACCTCGCATTCACCTCCAGCGAAGAATCCAGGTCTTTCTGCAGGTCGAGAATCATCTGCCTCTGCTTATTCACCATAGCCCACAGCTGTGTGTTCTGATAGCTGTTGTGGCTCAGCTGTACCGTTCTCTCTGCCAAGACATCGTACAACACGTCCAGCGACGCGGTGGCCTTTTCGGGCATACTGAGGTCCGGCTGCGTCAGCTGCTCCAGCTGCTCCAGGTCGTTGGAGCTCATACTGTCGGATTTGTGGTGCAGCGATACGTGGTCCGGCGCAAACACGTCGTTGTCGTGTCGGGGGGCGAAGGAGAAGCTCGAGTTGGAGGGCGCCCGCGTGTGCGCCGAATAGACTTTGGGCGTATGCGTGGCGGAGGACAAGGAGCCGTTGCGCTGGGGTCGGCGTGTGGAGAGGGTACGAGCTGGCGATGTGAGCGAGGACACAGAGGCCCTTTTTTCTCGTTTTTTGCGCATCCCAAGAGTAGACCGGATGGAGGTGTCGGACCCTGCTCCAAAGACAGAGTTGTTTTGGGGGGGTGAGGAGGGTGTGCTGACAGCCATCTGGTTGGCCCACAAGGTGTATGAGTCCTTTAAGGTCGGCATCGGAGGGTGTGGTTTTTTCATCTTTCCAGAGTTATCGAGACTGTTGTTGTGTGGAGTTCTGCTGGTTCTGACGACCTGTCTGTTTTGGGCTTAAGTGATAGGCGTGATCAACGCTTGTATCAAGTGTAGAGCTCTTGTAGATGATGCTGAAGTGCTTGTAACGATGCTGAGCTCTTGCCGTAGATGAGGTGTAGATGAGTGTTGTCGTCGTGCTTGTAGATGTGTATGTAGAGAAGAGGGATGTCTCGTATCTCTGTCTTGCGTCACGATAATAGCCAAGCCAAGTGCAGTAACAACAGCAATCGAGAAGTGAAATGCTGAACCGAGAAATAGGTCGAATCGAAGATGTCTGTACTGACTCAAATAACAGAGAAGATGTTGAACAGGTTGAACAGGTTGCACCAGTCCAAGTCAAGTTACTCCAGTCATCTCTGCCCCACCCTGTAGATGCACCCAAAGCTTGACAAGGGTGTGTCGTAGAAGCAGCCGAAAAAATCGAGAAAAATAGTGGCAGACTCGTGAAAACCAGGAGATTCGATTCCCACACTCTACAGCTCCATATAGCCACTTTTTACACCCCATTCCACCCACATCTCATCTCCATCTCCAACATAAGGTTTAGCCTCCGGAAAATGGTGCGAGCTAAATCCTGAGCGAGATCCAGTGTGGAGAACGCTACAGCGGTGCTACGGAGATAAAAACACTCACATTCGAGTGCCTGGATGGAGAGCTACAAAATGCAGTATTCAGATTGTCTCTACCCCCCCAGGAACACCTTCAAAACCCCGTCTGCCATTACCCCACACTGCGTGTCCGCTGACTGCAAAAAATACACCCCTGTCTCAGTCGCAAGGCGAAAATAAAAAGCGGTCCACCTGCCACGAAAAAATATCCTGTGGGCTAGCCTGTGTGTCACGTGACATAGAAAACACATACACACACAGGCAGACACAGAAGAAAAGATCGACACGCTGATCCTGACGATCTCTATCCCTTGCTTACAATGTATTGTGTGAAGGAAGCAAGTGAGAAAACAAAAAAAGAAAAACCGAAAAACAAGAACGGGGGTACGACTATTTGCGAAAAAAAAAAAATTAAAAAAATTGAAAACCCTGGAAATCTCCTATATCCACCCTTACCATCCCAAATATACCCAAATCTAGCCAAACAGACACTCCCCACACACTGTGGGGTTGCTACTTGCACTACAGCTTTACCTTTTTTCGGTTATCGTCACACCTTATTTCGCCTTTGTCTAATACTTTCCAACCGGCTCTGCAATGCCCCTGCAAGCCGTACACCCCTGTAAAAAAGTGTTTTTGCGCTTAGTCAGCCGGGGAAAAGCGAAAAGCGGAGAGAGAAAAATCGTACGACTTTTGCACCCCAAAAACGAAAAAAAAGCGAGTTGGTTTGGCTGAGTTATACTGGAGTAAAGAGTATGTCTTAGATGGAGTACTGAGGACGTATTAAGAACGCTGGAAAAAAACTGAATAGTACATTCTCTTCTCCTCAACAAGATCTCTCGTTTGACACTGGTCCCGTATCGCTGACATGCGTCCCCGTCGAGATATGACTTCTTTGTCTGGGGGCCTGAAGTGGAATTATCAGATCTGCTCCGATTTGAATTTTGAAAATTGTATCGTGTTCTCCTGGCCAAGAGCTATCTCGCAGTGTTGTTGGTTTTTCTGTAGCTATTTTATTCCGTCTCTAACACTCATTTATGTCACAGTTTAATTAATGTCTCGCTTAGGTGGGGTACAACGGTATTGACCGGGGTAGGCATGACGCTGTAAAAAACGCACCAGGCCTGCTACGACGCTGAAAGTCGAAATAGGGGTTGCTGAGGGGTGTGTGAAACGATTGCCAAGAGTTTGAAGCTGGATCTTTGGTTTCGAGCGAGATAAGGGGGGGCTATTGATACTGTCTTTACTTAAACTCATCCAACTAACGGCTATGCAACCTTATCTGGGGCTTAAGTAAATGATGACCGATCAATAAATAGCAGAGAGAAACGGTTCAAACAGAGACATGGAGAAAAAAGAAACGTTCCCGAGCTGAGGGGGTGTATATAAAACGGTATATATACACTCCAATGTTCCACCTATTTTATGAAATATTTATTCAATTCTACAAATAATACAGTAATAATCAAAACCCCCTGAACAACTTCTGACAGCTTAGTAATCAACTTTTCCTGACTAATTCGAACCCCCTGAATCCATTTCTGAACTCCATTTCCCCATTGCTCCCTCACAACTCGAGATAAATCAAAATCAATTTCTAAAAAATCTTATTTCTTCCTTTTAACCCCCTTACACCCCTCCAACAGCCTCAAAAATCACACCATGTGATCTCCAGACCCAATATTACCTAATAATTTTGTCCTCACGTGACATCTTTAGACAAATCAATAAATTCATCAACAGCAAGAACAAGCTCACTATTCTCCCTTCTGGAGTCACCCAGAGCTCGTTCAAGCTCGGAAATTCGGTTTTTTAGCGAGCTCACGTGACCCTCCTTGCGCGTCTTGTATTTCTGAATCTTAGTCAGCATTTTTTCGGCGTAGAGCGCGTGAAGCTGTTTGGCCAAAGCGGCGATTTCGCGTTTGTGCATTTCTGAAGTCACGTGACTTGCTGAGTCATCTTCGTATGACGTTATCACGTGATTCGCCTTAGTCAGCTCGCTTCTCAGATGACTAATCTCCGCGTCTTTGCCGAGCAGCTGAGCCTGGAGCGAGGCGATTGTGGTGAGTAAGCTAGGTGTATCACGTGATCCAGGGTTAGGTGATTGTATGTCACGTGATGTATTTATTTCACGTGACTTATTTGTATCACGTGATTCTCCACCGCGTGACTGACGCGTCTCGGGGTCGAGGCGTTGTCTTTTGTTTGAAGAGGTATCGGTAGTTAGATCACGTGACCTCGTTTGGGACACGTGATTTTCGGGTATTTTGCGTTTTTTTGACGTCACGTGACTTGTTTGGGTCACGTGAGATGCCATATTCTGTGTAGTGTGATGTGTACAAGAGAGGATGGTGGTGCATGAAATAAGTGTGAGGTGGTGTGGGTGCATGGTAAGTAGTTTGTTGGGTGTGGTTGAGGAGGGGGTTGGTCTTAACAGAAAATGTCAAGTGGAGATTTTTAGTTAAGAAAAGCTTAAGTAAGAATGGATTGTGTTTTTTGGGCGTTATGGGTATGCTGGAGAATAACCAGTAAGCGCATTTTGTTCGTCTTGAGAAGGCGGTTCTAATGATATGCTTAAAATTATGGTGGGTGGAATACAAGGTGAGAATGAGAGGGGTTAAAAGAGGACCCCCAAGCGTGCGGCTCGGAAATGTTTTGGAGGTTGTTAAGGAGGTTGAGTAATTAAGGTTCGGTTAAGTGGAGTTAAGTAATGGTGGGGAATGTGGGAATGGGGTGTTTTTGAGTTGGAAAAGTTGGAAATGAATAAATTGGAGAAGGTGATTCTAATGGTACTGTTGGTTTTTTGATCACGTGACTGTAATGTGTAGTTTCACTTGAGTATAGTTTAATGTGATAAAACACTGTCTTAAGAAGAACATTGATTATCTCGTTGTTTATGATAGTTACACACAACATGAGTATATGATTGTGCAACAAATCGCCGGTTTATTCATCACCCAAAATTTCAGCTTCATTGGACTCGTTTTTAGCATTTCACTCTTGGCTATCTCAGCTGTTGGTAGCTTGAGAGGACTTTTCTGGGGAATATTTGTAAGTGAGAGAGTGGGATTTTTTGTTAACCAGACTAAACGGACGATTACCAATCATCTGAACTTGGTCTTATGTCATGGGAATAACTGGAAGTGCCTCAACTATTAATATCCTTATTATCTCGGACAGCCTGAATTATACTTATACTTTAGTTGATGTTCCCTGTATAAGTTCTTATACCCACACCCCACCTTAAACATTCTCCTAACAGATTAGTAGAACAGTCAAGTATCACCACAATCATAACTCACAAATATACCCCCGATAAGCCTGAAATTCATACACAACACTCTTTACACAGTTATAAACACCCTGCCAAACTTCCAAATCACTCAGATGCTTACTTAGTCAGAAATCAGGGTTTGTGGTTTTCAAGTTCACCAAATCATCAATAACTAGATGACCAGAACAGCTACAGCCATGGGAGTTGCACCATTCGATTTTTCGGGCTCTTCTTGTTCAGATTCCACTTCGTTCATGTCACATGACTCACGAAAAACTCTCACTCAAGACAAAAACCTCCGTCTCTCGTTTTCTAAGTCACGTGACTGGTTTCTACAGGGTTGGACAAAAAGCAAACAAGTTTTGACCCTTGCTCGTTTATTTTTGTCGTTCATAGACCCTGCACTGTGACCAGGCCCTGTCGGTCTGAGATCCCCTTGATCACCCTTGATGAACGTGATCTTCGGGTGACATTGAATAAAACAATATATATTTAATACAACATAATTAAACAGTAAATATATCATTTATTTATAAATAAATGTGTTTAACATGGGTTATATTAGTCGTACCTATCAATACAATTGTACAACGGCTATGCATTTATTTCTATTTTTCTTTAATTTATTTTTAATTTTTTGAATTAATTTTTCACTTTCTTCAAGGATCGACAGATCGACACTTGTCCATGTCACTCCTTGATCTTCATCACCACTGACGATCACAACAGACGCCGTGCCCACGGAGGTTTAAAAAAAGTGAGCAATCCGGATTGGGACATGTGATTGTGAATGTGAAAATGGGATATTTGGATTTTTGAAAGTGGTAGGAGGGAGAGAGGAGGGAGGAGAAGATTATGGAAGTGTTGGAATGACGATATATGTGGTGTAATGTATGATTGAAGGGGTGTTGTTAGGGTGGTTAGTACTTGACATGTGCTTAGCTTAGAGTTGACTAGTTGGGAGAATGGTATAAGCTTAAAATTTAGTGTAGTAAATCGTGGCGATTAGTTGGACAGATCGGCGGTAGTTAAGTGGTTTGACGGCAAGTGATGCGAAGGCGGGTTTGAAGATGGATCTGGGATCGTCAGACCGAGATGAATCGATCGAGATTACCAGATATCAAACTGATGGTCATTCAAGTAAAGAGCTGGTTGTGTAGTTGGACCCCCATGTTCGCTTAGCCAAAAATGATGCTACTGAAATTTTGAACACAGATTCTGAATCTCCAGAGAAATTGGAAAAGAATGCACTTACTGGTTTTTCTACTGGATGGTTGGAAGGGGCATTTGTAGTGGTGTTTCTATCTACCCCTTATTACTTCATGATACTTAGAATACAGTATTTCAATTGGGACAATAGCTTAAGCATAAACTCTTCCTTCAATACATCCACAGGTTTAGTTATCCCCATCAACACTACTTAAATAACTCACTCGAAACAGCCCATACCGGGTTGAATTACCAAGATACCGTTTTAAACAGTCTATTTAATACCAGGTACAAGTCTGAAATTGATCTTATTAGCAAATAATATTTTTTAGAAAAAATAACCGAAAAAAGTCGAATAAAATCCCCTAAAACCACCAAATGAAGCCCAATGAAGCTGTAATCAGCTCATAGGCATTACCAACTGCTTATACAACGACCCACCACTCTTCCCTGTAATTTTTAATTTTTTCTGAATTTTCTGAATTTTTCTGAATTTTCAAATTTTTCATTTTTCATTTTTTTTTCTTCTTCATCCATGTCTCGTATAGCATCGCTCTAAGCTCGTTTTTTTAGCGTGTACTAGCGCCAGCTTAGCTCAGGCTAAATCGCCACATGACCATAATAATATTTGGCACTGCATTAGCGCAACACTTTACTTAGTAAGCTAGTGGTTTCACTTTCTGTTGAGCCGTATAAGACGTCATGTTTCACTTTTATTATAGCAAGTGAGGAAATGAGTGGAAATGAGGAAAATGAATAAATAAAAATGGTGGAATGTTCTGTCATTGTATGTGTATTGATCACGTGACTTTGTATGTTCGTGTGATATTTTTTTTGTATTTTTTTACACTCTTCTACATTCCTAGATCGTCATAATACGATGATGAATAATCCAATAACCTTTTGAGACACAGTGAGACTAATGAGTTGAGATGAGATGTGATTGAGGTAAGACAAAAAAGACACGACTTCTCTTTGTGCAATTATTCCAACAAATGTCTTTATGTATTTCCCCAACTAATTACTTACCCTTACTTCACTACACAGCCTCTATATGACCAACTATTACTCACCAAATTTAACCTTTCTCGTATTCCCGTCTGCACACGCTTACCTGCACAGTTAAGACACCCCGCAATAAAAAGCAACGCGAAAAGAAATGAGAAAAAAGAAATTTTGACACGAGCTGAAAGCCCTGAACGAGCACTACTCCGTGACATATCACCAAGTGTGGTAGCGTGTGTGGAACGTTTTTTATTGACGATATAAATTCTCTGTTATGATATGCAGGCCTTGTTTCAAGTTGGAATGCAGTGCAAATGTATATCTTGGCATATTATTAGGGGTAATGAAAAGTACATGAAAAGTTGAACAAATAGGAAGAAAAACAGGTGTTTATGTATATCATTTGAATCAGCTGAGTCAGGGAAATCCAATGCACTACTCAGAATTTTACTAGCTTTACTGTATCACGTTATATCATCTCCTTCTGATTTAAAGTCACGCTTAAAGTCGCGTTTACATACATGTCCAAAGCGCCAAAGCAAATCATACAAGCGGGCTATTGTTGGGAAAGTAAAATATACGAATATCACAAAGCGAAGAGTTAATTGAGCGATATCATGTTGAAAACAACGTATCTCCAGTAAATACGCGGTTATACATTAGTTAAAGTTTACTTAGAACATTACTTGACATTACTTAACACCTTGTCACTCAAACATCTATTGTACCCCACTTGACTGCATTCATTAACTGCACAGTCAAGACTTCGCATGAGAGCATTCGCTTCGCTCATGCTCCTCCTGAACCCTCCCCTATATCGATCGCCCTCTGCACGTCTGAAACACCCCAGATCTAGCCGTAACGGCGAGTTAGACAGGAAGCAGTAAGCCTAGATCTATACGAGCGGGAGAATGTCATGCCAAGGAGGGATTGTGCAGTTCCGGATGGAGAAAAATATGGCAAACTAGATATAGGGGTTAGTCTATACCAGTAGCAAGGTCATACCCTGGTTAAAGACAAAAAAAAAAAAAAAAAAAAAAAAACACCCCAAACGACAAAACCCTGAACACAAGCCCAAGCGCAAAAAGCACATTCCACCGTTGAACAGTGGCCTGACCAGGAAGACCCTGTAACGCCATAATCAGACTGGGCATTGTAGTGGGCTGTACACTGGGCTAGACCATACAGACCTCAGCCGTGTTACCCCACAGTGGTCCAACTGACTGTTGTTGAGTGACTCTGGTGGAACATCATACGATCAGGGTCCTCAAACAGACAAGCCAACGGGTGGTGTCTTAGTCACAAGTGTATCGTGTCAGTTCAGTTAGTCTTACTCTCAGAGAAGGGTCTATACAACACGAAAAAGGCAGTGAAGGCTGTACTGCACTGTAGTCAGCACTGTAGGCACTATGTCACTGTCACTGTAGTTCGCTTGCACTCACTTCACTCTATGAGTCTAGAGCTGATGTGTGAATTCCTGTGTTAGCTTAAAGAAACGCGGGGAATGTCTTACTCACGGTAATAGGCATGGTTGTCAGAGATGAGCTGAAGTGGAACACTCTGAGACCCACTTATACAACCACAACAACTCAGCAAAAAGCCCAATTGAGCTACGCCATTGTTGTTCTGTGTTAGGGACAGGGCAATTGTTACTCACGGTATGGCACTGGCACTGTTTTGGGTGCTGTGCTTGAACGCGTAGGAATGTTACTGCAGCTCTGCGTTAGTTAAAGTACATTTTTAAGTAGGTCTCACACACTGCACAGTTGCAGGGCCACTTGCGTGTTCACTGCCGTTTTCGCTGGCTTAAAACCGGGGTACAGGAGTTGTCTTACCTGTTGTTGATTGCTAGTTAGAAGAAATTATCACGGAGCTAAGTCGGGGGGAATGAAATACTCACAATGTGGATGTTGTAGTGTTCTGTGGTTCTGTGTTAAGTGTGTGTGAAGAAGAAGAGGAAGAGAAGAAGAGCAAGACACAAATATATATACTCTGAGGCTTTACTCTGGTATGCACTGGTAAAGTCCTTTTTCTGCCACTGTGAGGTCTGGTGATGTTGGTAGAGATGAGAAAGGGACACTGTGGGGACCATGTTTGGATGTGTGTAGAGAGGCCAATTGGGGTCGTAGAAAGCTGGGAATTGAAGTCAGAGATAGCTGAAGAGCAGGAGAGTCGTTTGGATGGGTTTAAAGGGATTTTTAGTGAGAACAGCGGTGTTGAAATTGTCATATTGTTAAATCTCAAGTTTAAACTTTGGGAACTGACTGAGCTGTGGTGATGACTGAAGGTCGAACTACAGAACAGCAGGTAATACACAACATGGTAGCTACAGTATCGTAATAGCAAGCAATGAATACAGCTCAAGCAGGCCAATCGAAGTCAGCTGAGATACAGCTACAAGTAGTTATTTGAGAGCACAGGTGGTTGTACTGTAGAGGGCCGTCTTTAAAGATTATTATTGGCACCAGTAAAGGCAACTGGGAGGAGCACTGTCAGGAGTAACTACAGCACTACAGGGCATGTCTACATTTCCACAGTGATGCACAATAAACCAAGTAGCAATATGACAATGAAATAAGTACCGATGGTAGAAGAACTGGTTGTATTGAGAACAGTGTTGAGAGCAGACCTTAGCTTAACCACAACCTCTTCTCCCAACCACTGCCAAAGTCAAAAGTTGGAAGTTGGAGGAGAGCACCATACAGACACTGTCTACACTGCAACAGTCATACAATAAAAAATCACTTTATAAAAATATCTCAGAAGAGAGAACGAGCTGGTGGTTTGATACAACAGTGTTCAAAGCTATGTTCTACAACTTCCACCCAACCAGTCTAAGGCAAATAGGTAAAGCCTTGACAGTTTGAGGAAGGACTGTTTAACTATACAGAGGACTCAGTACGATAAGAAACAGCACAGTCACGGTATCTACAGTCTGTCTACAGTCACAAAGTTACACAATAAATAATTAAATTAAGTATGAGCGTCCGGAGCAAATTGTTTAATGGACTGCAGTGTTCTGAGCAACGTTCGTACATTCGCACCTAGCACATTCGCTTCGCTCATGTCCTAGCGCTCATGTACTAACGTACTTGTACTCAAACGCGCGCATATCCGGCTCTGGACTGCTCGGAGCAGTGCTCAATCTCGTACTAACACTACTTCTCTGGCTACTCTCCGCACTATCACTCTCTTCCAGCTGAGGACCGAGCCTTCCAACTCTTCTCGGAAGAGGTCTGACACTCGGCGAGCTCGTCATGGTCAAATACGGCACAGAGAGACACTCTGGGAGCTCGACATTGTCACGTGACGGTCTGGGCGGCGTTGAAAACGTCGAAGGCTGGATTTGCGTGGGCGTAATCAGCGTAGCGGGCTTAGTCAGCTCCTTTGCAGCGTATCCACGTGCTAGTTCACGTGATCGCGGCGACATTTCCTGAATTTGTTGCTGAATAAGCGCGATATTCGCTGAAATATCATCCCATTTGTTCTGATCAGAAGAACTGGAAGAAGACGTACTCATCGGTTGCAGTTGAACAGGTGACTCAGGAAGCACCAACGAGTGATGAGGAGAGTGCTGAAAGTCAGTGTACACGTGACTAGACCGCGTAGAGTCCGGAGGAGTGATTTGGTACGTGTTTGAAGAGTATTTCCACGAATCCCAAGGACAATCAGACACTTCAGCGACAGGAGCAGGGTTGCCAGAGTTGGCCCGGCGTCGCAGAATGTTGGCCACGTGATCTCTGGCGTAGTTGGGTGAGGCTGAAGGCTTCAATTCGTTCTCAAACCGTTCCGGAAGATGGATATCGAGCGATTGTGAGGGCGACAGAGGAGGTAGAACCGGGGAAGAGGTGTTGAGGGGTGCGGACGACTTCGGAGATTCAGGAACTGGAGTCCTCGAAGCTCTAGCTGAAGATTTGAGCGAAGGAGAGACGGTTGAAGTTGGGGCTGAAATGAGAGTAGCCGAGGAAGTTGTCTGGGAGGCTGTAGAAGGTGTGGAAATAGAAGCAGGAGTTGATTCTTTCGTATCTCCGGCATTTGCCTGTTGCTTAGTCTGCTCCTCCTCCTCTCTCATCTTCTTCAAGGCAGCCTCAATCTCGGCATCACTTCCCTCTTCATCTCCCTCCATATATCCAGCCATATTCCACTCGAAATCGCCCAAACCGTCGATTCCAAACTTGTTGGAAATGTTGTTTTTCGATTTCGACTTGGTGGGCTTCAGTTTCATGCTCTTGACCGACTGAGAAGAGGCTTTAACTGAAGGAGCCTTGATGGACGGAGTTTTCACGGAATTGCCAGAAGAGGAAATTTTTCGGGCAGTGTTTTGTGTTCTCGTTTTGAATCGGCCAAAAAGGCCCTTCTTGGGCTCGTCTTCATCGTCATCCCAGGCAGAAACGGGATTCTGAGGAATATACGACGTTCTGGAGCGCGTCGACGTGTTTGTGTTTGTTCTGTGCATTTCGGAAAACGGCTTTGTGTCACAGGGGATGCTCTGGGCGGTAATTGACGGAGGAGCAGCTGTAGGAGTCAGTGAAAAGGTCGAGACGGTAGATATCGGTCTTGCTCTGGACGGAGTAGTCGCGGTCTTGGGTCGATAAGTGAGATTTTCACTGTACGAGTCTTGTTGTCTTTTGGCAGCAGAGGTGCTGGGACGCTCTCTCCTTATAATAGACGCATCGTCTGAGACAGAGTACTTGTTGGCATGGTAGGCTAGACTTCGCGGATCGGAGATATCTCTTTGTTGTGGAATAGCGTTTAGGTTGCATTGCAGCGGGCTAGATGCAGCTGCAGACGCATGCAAGTATGCAGACCCATGCATGTCTGCAGGCGAAGCGGGTTTGCCAGAATGCGATTTGCGCCAGCCCTTGAGACGCTCAAACGTCGAGTATGCCCGCCCAAAAGTGGGTGTTTGGCCGGCCGCAAAGGGAGAGCTGAGATTCGTGTTGCTCTCAAACTCGCGATAACTCGAAGTCGTGTTTTGGTCGCCGGAACGCATGTGAATGGTGAGGATCGTCGTGATAGTCGAAAGTAAGGAATATCACGTCCCCCGAGCTTCTATATATCTTTGCACGCCCTGCCAGCCAAGAGGGGAACCGCTAAACTTTACTAGCGAACGAGACGAGACAGAAACCGAAAAGTGAATACAAAAATAAAATAAGCAATTAAATAGACAGAAAATGCTTGAAATAAATCGACGAGGGTCCAAAGTGGCTCCAACACGGATACTGCAACGCCCCTATTTTTCCCTCTTTTTTTGCCTACCTTTATGTCTATATTTATGACTATTTCGCCCTGCAGAAGGTGCAGCGTGTGATTCACAAAAAGTTACTCAAAAGTCGTCCAAAAATTAAATCAAAAATACTATGTTGTAGCCCTTTATCTGCTGACCACAACTATATCTCTCTTTTCTCTGTAGTATTTTTTTCCATCGAGTTATTCTTGTTTTGATAATATGTTCCTCGGCAACTCTAACTCGACCCACTTGCACCCCTGTATCACATCTGAGGCTCAAACAGGGGTGAAAAAAAAATGGGAAAAATAGCGCTATTTAGCAGGACCAGCTCAGACCCACCAGCTACAACATACCTCCTTCCTTCTATCGATATCTTCAATATTGCGCCCTCAGGAAATATCCCCAACAAACCCCCCTGTAACCTGACAAGGGCCCCGGTAAGCTTAAAGGTAGAATTCGTGGCAAGATCTGCGGATCGTCAAGGCAGGGATGGTGACGCGTGGATAAAATAGCGTAAAAAGGGGGAAAAATCAGGGTGTGTTGAAGAGAGCAGGGGAGGCAGGGGATATTTTTATTTTTTATTTTTGTTTGATTTTTCCATGTTTTACGTAATTTCATTTTTTTTTCGACATTTATTTTCTGACATGACCCCACTAAATCATATTATCGTACAGACGCATACCCCACAAAAAAGTGGGGAAGATAAGCCAGTGGAAATAACGGTGAGGGGGACGAGATGATGTGATATAGCCTGATGTAACATAAACAAGCCGGTAGAAAATCGCCCGAGACGAGAAAAAAATATTGAGGCCATATTATGTTTACTTGAGGTTACTTACTTGTACTTGGGGTCGCCAAGTAATTGCACATCTTGTACTTGCTACAATACGAGCACGCACACATGTCAGCTGGGCTGTCTCACCCTGGAGTGTAACGGCCCCACCTAGCTCAACGACAGCACTAGTGGGGATTTTATTTTTCGGACATTTTCAACCAGGTGATATTATCCAAATGAATATATATTGTTCCCGGAGGATATATGCAATGCACAGCTGCACTTGACCGGTCGATTGAGGGGTTGTTAACGAGGTGGTAAGTATAAGTATAGACGAACAAAGCCAACGGTGTATAACAACACATAACATACGACAAAGCCCTCGAACAAAGCTCTATAAAAACATATTTCATACTGTGGCTTGTGATTGTGTTGATAATACAACTCTGAATCAATACGAGATATTATCAGACAAGATACATGAGATGAGCCGAGATATTATGTATTATTGTGTAATTAATGAGATAAAATTGATTACATTGTGATACGGCTTTAATGAAAAAGCCGTTCAACGGTGCATAACGCAGTTTCATCTTTCTGGGCTTATGTGCATTTTCTGGAATTTATGTGCATTTTCTGGAATTTATGTGCATTTTCTGCACATTAATTGTCCTTTTTACATGCATTTATGTGCTTTTAATGCGCATTATTTTTTATTATTTTCTGTACGGCTGATTAACGAGCATTGGGAGAGATTAACCAATGCCTCAAAGAGGTAGGCGTGTCCGAGAGGGTGAACACTGCACAGATTATGTAATGCATCATGTGTATGTGCAGTAAGAGTTTCTATTGGTCAGATTGAGATCACGTGACCTATAAATTATTTGTGTGCTGGTCGGTAGAGCCGTGTTGGCTCAATTGTAGTTTAGTTGTGTTTAGTTGGGATTACAAAAATGGTGCGTTTTTCAACAAAAACAACGTTTCACAGAAAATCTAAAATTAGTTAAACAAGACCAATTACTTAAACTTCAGTTGGGAAATTAGTTAAAGTCTAGACTTGATTAGTTCCAATTAGTTGGTGATTTAGTTGGTGAATAATTAATTGAGATCTAGAGATTCCAGCCAGATTAGGTCGTCACTAATGAATTCAAGGCGGCATTTGCTAAAAAAAATTGAAAAAAAAAAATTCTGGATTTTTTCAAAAACTTCAGAAAAATTGGAAAAACTCTGGAATAACGCCGTGTATACCAAAACCTTTGTTTGCATTATTTATACCGGTTTGGAGATATGTCTGTCATTGTATGACTTTTTAAAACATGACGTTTGCGCGTCTCTAAATATATCCTGACGTGTTTATTCCGCCCTGACAGTTGACAGCTGTTAGCCAGGCACATGTACCTGTGCGTGCGCATGTGATTTGAGAGAAATTGAAAAGAATATATACAGTGAGGGGTACGATTAAGGGTATTAAAGACAGAAATATTGCACTTTCTGAAAGTGACGTCATTTTTTGATACTAACTAAACTGCAACCAAAAGCAATATAATGTCATGTCATTCTATTTATACAGTATAATATATACATTGGAACTGCTATAGACTGTATTGGGCCTGCGTAGAGATGGCTTTTTGACACTGTGTGGCTACACCTGTCACTCGAAAAAGGAATTTCCAAGATTTGATGGAAGTGGAAAGTGTAGTGAGAGTTCAATATAACACTCGGGGTGTTTTTTACGAAGTGGATACATGAGTTGCTGTCGCGGTTGCAGGTGATATTAATGTCAGAGAATTTATGACTTGTAAATATATCTGTCAAGGTGTTTGGTATCTACAGTGCAAGGCTGTGTATAGCTATATGATAATACTACTAATCATGTTTGCCCTTCTACAGTTGTCTAAGTAACAGAGTGATACTGTATATTAGCCTGTGTACTGTGATAACACTTCATCTTCATTAACACTGTCTACTCCATAGTAGCATATGGTCAGTCTGTAGAATATTACCGATGTCAATATTTATTTCCATACAGCCTACCCGTATGTTGTCAGAAACCCTTCTTAGAGCTAAAAGGTGAATATCAACTAAGCCCAATACCAAACTCGTGACCTCAATAACAGCTTCTCAACGTTTATTGGACGGTGGCTAGGAAGTGCTTACTTGGTACTTATGCATTGTAGTATCACATAGCTCTATGATTATTTTTTGTATGTATTCTCAGTCACAATATCCGTATTATTCAACAGTAAGTCCCAACAGATAGTGCTATACAGCCTATCTTTAAGATCAGAGTAAGGCTGTATTTTATAGACACCTTATTGCTCTGACTATTAGAGGAGAGCCTTAATCAGTACAGTGGCTTAAAAGCTCTTTATGAGAAGTATCTAGCTAGTGTCAATTAAACAGCTTCCAAGGCCAAAAACATGGCCTCAAATTAAATGCTGCTGTCTCTACAAGACATTGTTCAGAATTTAGCTTTATTAATGGTTATACTCAGTCTCAGTGTAAGACAAGAGTTCTTACTCAGGGTAACTCATTACAGAGTGGACTGTATAGTTGTACAGTACCAGTACACAATTCTCTTCTTATACAGCCTATCTTTAAGATCAGAGTAAGGCTGTACTTTAGTGACACCTCTAGGCTCTGTCTATTAGAGCAAGTCTTTGATACAGTGGCTTAGAAGTTCATTGCGAAGTAGTTCCAACTAAGTCACGGTTTCTATATCTCATTAATTACAGCTATGAAAGTATCACTCTGTGATAAGACACAGTGTTGTTCTGTTCTTTGTCTGTGAGTAAAATGACTATCTCTAACTGTAGCTTAATGATGGTTTTGAGAGCAATTAACTGGGCCAATATACGTCCTACAGAGATACGAACTACACAGTTCGAATCAGCTCGTTGCGCTCTTTCAAATGGTATATATTACTGCCTGGTTCTGTGTTCTCAAGGCTTCACTGTCTGGTCTCTACCATTTTCACTGACCATCACATGTGTCAGGCTGCACTTCGATGTGCAATATCAGTCTCTGAAAGTGGGGTTCGACTGGTCAGATAAGTCGAGAGCAGGTCGTAGTCGTACTCAATATACATACTAGAGGATAACAGACATCGCCATTGGATTTCTCTCGTCAGTAGCATTCTTTTGATACCAATATGATCCATATCACGCCTCAGCTTCAGTGCTCCTATAAGCTTGTTAACAAAGTTCAACTATGAATTTTCATGTCAACTGCACGGATAACTTAAGCTCCGTGGTCTAACAGACACATAACTAATCATCACCACCTCTTAACTAACATCAACTAAATTTCCATTTTCTCATTTTATCGCCCTCAACCCCGTCTAAAACCCTCCAACACCTCACTTCTACCCCATACCTCTCACCAACCTCCGCCCACCTACCTCCGCCCACCTTCACATGCCAGTTTCCCCACAAAACATTTTCTGGATGTGCTAGTGCAAAAATATCTGTACGGCGTTGTTCCCCCCATTGGCGGGGAGGTGGGGTTGAAATTTCGAGGGGGATGGCTGAATTTTCAGACGACTATCTCTGTTTCACATTTAGCACTTCTTTCTGGAACATATTCAGAATAGCTTTTTTGATATGCACTCTAGTTCTTAGATATTCCAAGGGGAGACGGATATGCAGTTTATCTGACGGGCTGCAAAATTTTAGAGAAATCGCAGCACTTCTGGGCCAGATCTGGCTAGTGGCGTTTTAGTTTAGCGGTGTGAACTAAACTTTGTTTTTTAGTTGGAAAGTCTAACTAGGAGGAAGAGTGGAATATTTTATATTCCCTGTAAAACGGTTTGGAAGAGTGCTAGTGAAATAATATTGGTACCGGTACTGGTGGAATCCCCAGAATGTGGGGAACGAGATGATATATCATAATTACGTAAATAGGTAAAAGCCACAGAGTAATCGCGTTTTAGGTCGTTTTTGAACGTGAAACCACTACGCGTAATTACTATAGAGAATTGGTCTATTTCTAGTTCATCCAGTAGATGCACTTTTGCAAGGCGGTGAGGGTGCTAATTTTGGTTATTTAAAAATTGATTCAATGATTAAAAAATTAAAAATTAAAAAAAATTAAAATCAAATTTTAGAAAAATACTACAACATCAAATCATCATTTTTCACCTATTAAACAGCTCAATTTACCATTACAAACACCTTCCACCTCTTTACAAGCACGAAGCAAGGAGTAAAATTAGTTGAAAATTTTCACCTAATTTTTGACTAATTTTTGCACTAAAAATATGCAAAAAATTGACCAAAAATAGCCAAAAGCTGCTCCATTGAAGCAGCCTTTTTCTGGCGTGTTTCAGAGTGCTACTGGAAGGTCTGAAACTAGTGGGAAGATTTTTCCGTATTAAAATCATTGAAAATAATTAGAAAATAATTAGAAAATCAAAAATAAATCAAAATCAAAATAAAATCGCATTCCACTGTAAATTAAGATCTGATTATTTTGGTGGATTCAGCACCCCAAAATGACCCTTTATCCAGAATTACTAAGCTCCAGCATTAATCCCCATTTGTCTGACTAATCATTCCAATGTATACATTTGGACGATCATAGAACTTGAAATATTGCTGTAAAACTACTCAAACCGGTCTAATATCATTTTCTGAATTTTCTAGACTCCCTTACAACTCACTCCCATGCTCTCCCTATTCCCCTTGATTTGATTTTAATTTATTTTATTTTCTCATAATTTATTTTCTCCGCCAATCAAAACCCCCCGTGTAATCAATCGCACCCACGAATCGAACCGACAATCTGCGACGAATGAGAATTTGATCCGTCAAAACGTTGTTCCGATACTTGACAACATTGCTATCTAAGCGATATGAACTTTTGTGTTGGCCAATGGGGCTCTCCGGTTTTTTAGTGGTAGTGTCGCAAAATGCTACGTTACACAAAACCACATGTATCCACCTATAACCGCCTATAACCGACTCGTTACCCCTCACAACATACCCCTCACTAACCCCAAACTTCCACAATCTTCCACAAGTCCTTTTTTTATCCCGCACTCGCTCACACCTGTACTTAGGGTCCACATCGTGAGGTTGTGCATGTCACATGTGGAATTAAGGTTTTATGAAAAGGTTATTTTTGCAACGTCTCGGGGAGAGTGGTGGGTTGAGGGGGTGTTGAGATAATGGTGATCTGTGTAATGCCAGAGCTGAATTGTTGTATATGGTGGTAGTGTGTCACGTGACTACCACTTTGGTCACGTGATCACACATATATACCGTAGTTTCTTGGTTTGGTGCCGCCTCCACCTCATGCACATCTCATCGCCTGTTCCTGCACTTAGGGGTGTCGTGGGATTTTTTTTGTTTATATAAGGACGTGATCCAGCTGGTTTTCTTCTTCCTCTTAACCATCACTTTACACAAACACAACAAGGTCCGTCCCAACAGATCATCCTTAACTTGACCTATTACACTCACACTTCTCATCACCACTTTACGTCTTGATCATGACCGACTTTGAATACTTCCCCGACCGAAAACTGAGCGTCATCTCGGCGCCCTTCTCTGGAGGACAGCCCAAGGGCGGTGTCGATAAGGGCCCCGAGTATCTGCTTGGAGGAGGGCTTGAAAAGCACCTTCAGCAGCTCAAGTGGGACACAAAGTTCGACGGCCACCTCGAGTTCCCCGTGCCCGAGTCCGACGAGGATATCGGCAAGATGAAGCGACCGCGGTACGTTGCTGAGGCTGCTCGACGCGTCTACAAGGCCGTTTCTGAGGCTGCGACTTCAGGACGGTTTGTCCTCACCATTGGAGGAGATCACTCCATTGCTGTTGGTACTGTGGCTGGAGTGCGGGAAAAGTACCCCGACGCGTGTCTCATTTGGGTGGACGCTCATTGCGATCTCAACACGCCTGCCGCTACTGATTCAGGCAATCTTCACGGCTGTCCTTTGTCGTGGGTCACTGGTTTGGCTAAGCCTGCTGCCGATGACCCCTTTGGATGGGTTCCCGAGTGTCTGGACTTCAAGAACCTGGCCTACATTGCTCTGAGAGACGTGGACGACTTTGAGAAGCAGATGATCAAGGAACACGGTATCACTGCTTACTCAATGCACCATGTCGACAAGTACGGTATTGGCAAGGTGGTTGAGATGGCTCTGCAGAAGGTCAACCCTGATCTCAGCAAGCCTATCCATCTCTCGTTCGATGTGGACGCCATGGACCCCTTCTTTGCTCCTTCTACTGGAACTCCTGTTCGAGGAGGTCTGACCTGGAGAGAAGCGTGTTACATTTGCGAGGAGCTGGCTTCTACTGGAAAGCTGGTTGCTATGGACTTGGTTGAGTGTAACCCTGCTCTGGGAGCGTCTCAGAAGGATATTGACGATACTATTAGTGCGGGTATTTCGTTGGCCAAGAGTGCGTGTGGTGATACATTGATCTAGACAAACTAGCGAAGGCCGTAGGTCTGAGCGTTTCAGGAGTATTGACAACTAGCGCTTGTTCTAGAGACAAACAGCTTATCTCTTAAGACTACAATATAGCTGTAAAATAGATAGAATGACTGGAGTGTATAGGATTATCGTAGGCTTTGGGAGGTTGGGAAAATGTCACTTTTCTGTCTTTACACTGGGAGCATAGGTTATTCTTAATTGTGATTGTGACTAATTATACGTAATTGTGTACTCTTATTTGTGTTCCTTCTTCTTACACATCACTTTCTGTACACACACAAACGGTACAAGTACTGCAATATGTGCTCACTTGCGCTTCGCACAAGTTCGCTCAAGTTCGTACACCCACAAACCGCCGAGGTTTCAATCATGGCTGGGTTGTTTTTTACTCAGTTTGACTCTAGATCAGATTGTGGGTGCACGAGCTTGTGTGGCACGAGCGACAGCGAGTGCCGTTTGTGTGAGTACAGTACCACTACAGGTCCTGTGGTGTTTGTGCTGCGACTGGCACGGCTTTGTGGCACGACATTGACTATGTCGTTACTTTACATGTGAGTATGGGTTTGTGTGGGGACTGTGGAGGGGATGTGGTGGGTTGGAGCTATGGCCGTCTCTGTGTACGGGCTGTGGTATCGTTGTGATTCCAGGTTACCAGTGGGTGGTGCTCTATGTCACTACAGACTGTGATACCAATTGAGTGACTACAGTGGTGTTGTTGCTGTGTAGCTCAGTTGTGGTTCCATGACTGCCACTACAGGTTGTGGTACCAATTGAGTGACTACAGTTGTGGTACCACCTGAGTGTCTACTGCTGTGGTGCTCAAGGTGACCACAGTACTGTACGGTGTTGTGCCGTTGTGGCACTGTGCTTCAGCTCTGGCACTATGGCTGAGGTACAATGGTCCTAGCAGCTGTGCCACTGTTGCTGTTGCTACTGCTGTGCTTCTGTCACTGTGGCTGCACTGTGGTATCTACCTCCCTGGGTGTCTGGTGGCTGTCTGGGTGTCACGCTTGCAGATCGTCCTGATGGCTATGTGCAGCACACTGGGCCAGTCATCAAAGATATCCTGGAAGTTGCATGATCAATGTGCAGAGGTTGTCACTGGGCTGTGATCAATCGGATAAGATTCGGCACTTGAGTTGTGTTGAATGCACTGCACCACTGTGCATTTAACCTATCACAACATTATGAACATCGAGGAGGTGATCAATCAGATGGTGCAAGCTGCGTTCGCCCAGCCCAGAGCGATCCATGCGGATATGGCAGCTTATGAAATGTTTATCAAAGACTCCTCCGGGAACGAGTCAGTGAGGACTCTGAATAAATTCCGGCTGAACCCCATTGAGTTCAAGAAAAATGTTTGGTTTATTCCTCGAGGCTTGATGAAGAGACAGTCAAAAGCGGCTTTTGAAGCGTCCATCAAAGACAAGGTGCATGCTGTATGTCATTTTGGCGGTTTTGGTGAGATTTATTTTGTTATGGAGGATCCACATGAAGGCGATATCGAGGGCCTCCATCGAGTAAATCTGGCCTGTTACAATGGCATAATAGGAGAGAGTGTTCATTCAAGAAACCCCGTGTTTATCACGACGGAAAAGTCCGAAAAGGTGGTTGCCATAAGTCCAACCACGTTTTTGTTCACGTCTGGAGGAAACAATCAGGGCTTTTTGCTGGTAATGGACGATGATTGGACGAAAGGAACCGTTCACAACTTCTCCCACAAGACCACCCAAGCGGTCAGAGAAATGTACACCGCTGTTCCTGTGACCTCGTCCAATGTCCCCTCGTCCAATGTTCCTTCGTCCAAATCGCGTTTGTCCAAGATCAGACACGGTTCCGAAGGCGATTTCAGCTTGTGTAGTGACGATGGAGAGGTGGTCAAGGTGCACAAGTCTGTGATGGTAGGACTGTGGCCATTTTTCAAGGCTATGCTGAGTTCTGAGATGCAGGAGGCTCAATCTGGAGAGATGAAGCTGCCCATGCCTCATAGCACACTTGAGACGATTGTTAGATTTATGTATGATGAGGACCTGGAGCTGGGGTTTGATGATGCAGCTCGATTGGTGGTGTTTGCAGACATGTATGAGCTGCCAGAGTTGTTGGAAGTGGCTGTAGAGAGGGTTAAGCAGGAGGAGATGAGTATCAAGCAGACGGTCTTCCTTTGGCAGAGGTGTTATGAGGCCAAGAATGAGGTTCTGAGAAAGTACGCGTCTGGGAAGTTGGAAAAGATGATGAGCAAGGTGACTGCAGAAGTGTACGATGAGGAGATTGAGGGGCTGGAGAAAGATGAGCTTTCGTCTTTGTTTAAGGATGTTTGTCTTGGACTAGGAGAGAAGCAGAGGAAGTAGTATTTATTAATGCATTATATCACACGTATGACAAGGTGTATCACGTCAAAATATATGGTGATGTAAATAAGGTCATGTCAAAATATCAGTTCAAACTAATTAGGCCAGAATATATAGTACATACCTGTAACACAGTCGTTATATATATCAAATGATTTCTTGAGATACGGCGGTTTGAATGCACTACTTTTTATTCCTGTAGCGTAAGTATTAAAGGAGTTATGACCAATACAAGTGATTTTGCATTTTAAGGTGGTGATACCAGATCAGCTCAATCAGGCCAAAAAAACTCATAGGAGAATCATTACATATCCCAAAAGAATCCTTCCGCTACGGCGACTACAATAAACTACATCTCAATCTCACATCATGAATATTACGGCAGTTATCATCAAAAATGTATTTCAGAGGTAATAAAACAGCTAGAAAGAACTATCAAGTCGTCTAGATAGTTTTAAGGAACTCACCCACCTTCTCAACCACCTCATCAACAGCACCCTCCTTACTATCTCTTCCAACATTATGAGAAGCTCCATCAATCACCCCTGAAAACTTCGACCACTTACCCTCCTTCATAAAGCTCTCATACCGATCCACCACTTTCTGTTTATCCACTTTCTCATCAACAAAAGCGTCATTTCCGCTCATCAAAAACAACAGAGGCACATCGACCTGTCCGAAACTCTTCTCCAGATCCGAATCAGGCAAATCAATAGAGAAAAAATCATCATCTCCTCTAGGAGCGTTCAATGCAACAAATCTCTCAGCACTAATAGGAGTATTGTGCATGATCTTTGCAAACTCTCCAGAAAGAACAACATCTCCTTTACCTTCATCCACCAATTTCTGAGCCTCGTCAACCGTCTCCTTCCACTTTTTCTCACCCACATTGATGACTGTAGCGTCTCTGTCACTCACTCCAGCCTGTAGAACCACTCCATCTACCTTGGCTCGTGTTCCTTTAGTCAGATAATACATAATGTCCTGGCATCCCGTAGAATGGCCCAAAAGCACGATTTTCTGCTTGTTTTCGAGTCCCCCGACTTCCAGCTTCTCTCTGAGGTACTCCACAGCCTTCTCAACCTCGTCAGCGTCTCGTTTGAGAGATCCAGTACCCCATCCTCCAAAAGAAGACGTTGTAAGTACTTCAACAACACCCCAACCTGATTTATCGAGCTCGTCAGCAAGAGGTTTGACGTATGGGACTGTTGTAACACCATCTCCAAGTCCTCCAATGAAAATAACGGTGTTCTTATGAGCCTTTCCATCCCTAGAAGGATGCTCAATGGCAATCAAGTTTCGATGATACTTGTGAACAGTAGTGTCAGTGTACGCTTTGCCCTTGTACTTGGAGTTCATTGTGGAAGAGCTGTATCCGAATTTTCCAAATTGATAGTGAACTTGTCGGATATGTTGAGAGACGGCTTTTAGGCGGTTCATCCTCAATTAAGTTGCTGCTTAGTAAGACAGATTAAGAGTAGGAAAGGTGGGATTTGGGTGAGGTGGTGGTCACGTGATGAGAAACGACGTGTCAGAATTTCAGGTCGATTGAAAAAGTGCAAAGACCAATTGAAGAGGAGCTCAAGTGTCGTCTTGCTTTACCCCATCCAACTAAGACAACTTTAAGAGAGGTAAAGTTTCAGATACCGATAAAGAGCCGTCAGCAAGAAGTTGAATAAGTTGGTTGTTTTGCCAGTAAGAAAAAATTTAGCAGTGTAATTGAGGTTATAATGAGTAAATTGAGGTGGTGTGACTTTTTCCGGGAGATTTGGGAGATTTTTCATATTTTTCGGGTTTGATACTTACGTAATCAGAGTGTTATATATACCAATGGAATCTCCTGTTTGCGTAGATTCGAATGGTGTTACTCTTGTTACGATTGCGTGAATATTGGGTACACAGTATGATTGCAAAGTCTCACGTAAAGCAATTTCAATGTTGAAACTTGCAAGCACCTCAAAAACACCCAAATATCACCATACAGCCATCAGCCAATCAATTGAGAGCATTTCCAGCTTTCCAAAGTTCAAAATATGTTCTTTTTGTTCCATATAAAAATACAATATTAAACCAACTAAACAGCTGACATATGTCGATATGAAAACACCAAAAGTGGTCTGACAAATATTTCCCAACAACTCACCTTAAAAGTGGACCCACCAGCATTAATTTTCTTGCAAAATTATCCACAAAATATTATTATCCATAATATCCCACGCCGAACTCGAACCGACGACATAACCTTATTTCCCCTTTCGGCGCGTAACCCCGGCAACCGCTGTCAACAAACATGCAGAACAATAGTAAACACTGAGTTTGCCTTGCGGAGACGGGGCTGAAACAGGCTAAAAAAGGTGTCTCTGGGGTGATTGAGTTGGGAGTGAGATTTTTGGGTGTCAAAATGGTGAATTGGGGGATTCCGGTTTATTGGGGGAATGGATGGACGAAATGAAAATCTGAAAGCAGTCCTGGAATGCTGAGATTGAGACAAAGAGAATGGTACCATCCACAACTCTCTACGACCATTGGTTCGTCTGATATCCACATTCCCAGTACTTGTTATGATAATGTTTATAGTGCATGAAGTTGGGGCTGATTTTGAAACCGTGACTGTGGGCTGAGTTTTGCTCCTGGAGAGCTGAAAAGTGGATATTCTGAAAGCCCTGATTTGGGGGATCATAATGAGCTGCTAAAATATATGTTTCACCGGACTACCCACGCTCGGAGGAATGTTTAGGTTGGAATAAAGTTTCGGCCGGACATGATTCATGTGTGTGGATATATTCTTGTTTCTGAAGAAGTGACATCAACAGCTTGAAGACGAAAGAACGGGAGAAAAACACACGACAAAAAAACACCAGCATACACAAGTGACACAAACACACAGCATCTCGTTACTTGTTACACAAACAACAATCTCGAAACATGGAGTCATCAATCTCCGTAGCAGTACGGGTACGACCATTCACTCAAGCTGAACAGGTTCATCTCACTCACAATCCCAAACAACAGCTCTTTCTCGGTGACGGATCGCTCGCGTCAGCCTCAAACACCGCTTCCGTCAACCCGTTCACTTCTCGAAAAGGCGGAAAATCGCTGCGAAAAATCATCAATGTGGTGGACGACAAAATGCTCATTTTTGACCCGCCAGAGTCGTCTCCTGTAGCTGGCATGCACAAGGCAGCGTTCCCCGGGAACACTCATCGAATTCGCGAGCATCGGTTTGTGTTTGACCAGCTTTTTGATGAAGATGCAAGTCAGGAGGAGGTTTACCATTCGACTACAAAACCGCTGTTGAGCAATATTTTCGACGGATACAATGCCACGGTGTTTGCTTATGGTGCTACCGGGTGTGGAAAAACACATACGATCAGCGGCAAACCCGAACAACCCGGAGTTGTGTTTCTGACCATGAAAGAGCTGTTTGACAAGATTGATGCTTTGAGAGATGAGAAAGTGGTGGATGTGTCGTTGAGTTACCTTGAGATTTACAATGAGACCATCAAGGATCTGTTGGAACCCAGTGATAAAGTGCTGACACTGAGAGAAGACGCTGATAAGAAGATTTCAGTGTCTAATTTATCGTCTCATAAACCAGAGTCTGTGGAGGAAGTGATGGAGATGATTCTTCAGGGTAACACGAACCGGACCATGAGTCCGACCGAGGCGAATGCCACGTCATCTCGGTCTCATGCTGTGCTTCAAATCAATGTCATTCAGAGAAATCGAACTGCAGAGTTGTCTGAATCTCATACGTTTGCTACTCTTTCGATTATTGATTTGGCCGGTAGTGAGAGAGCCAGTGCGACAAAGAACCGAGGAGAGAGGTTGTTGGAGGGTGCCAATATCAACAAGTCACTTTTGGCACTTGGAAACTGCATCAATGCTCTTTGTGATCCTAAAAGGAGACTTCATGTTCCGTACAGGAATTCGAAGTTGACCAGATTGTTGAAATTTTCGTTGGGGGGTAATTGCAAAACAGTTATGATTGTTTGCATTTCTCCTTCATCTCAACATTATGATGAAACTCTCAATACTCTCAAATATGCTGACAGAGCGAAAATGATCAAGACAAAGGTGGTACGAAATCAGCATTCTCTTGATCGACATGTTGGTTCTTACCTCAAGATGATCACTGAACAGCGAGCTGAGATTGAAGCTTTGAGAAAACGAGAATCTGATGCTGTGGAACTGGCTGTCAAAAAGTTTTCTGCTGCTCAACAAACTAGAAGAGACGCTATAAAGGAAGCAATCACTTCACTCGAAACGACCTACTCTCGAACAACGTCAGAAACCGAACAGAGAGTCATGGGTTTGCATCGAATCAAGTTGTTGACTCTTCAACAGTCACAAATGATGTCTTGGATGCAGTTACTCACCGGTCCTGACTTTGGAGCTCTTACTGCTGCGTATCCTGAACTGACCTACTTTGTTGAAGATGCTCAGGATCGTTTGAAACGTGTTTGCAGCGATATTGAGGCGATTAACGTGTTTCTGGATTCCTGTACACGTGATATGGCTGCTCAAAACACGGTAGATCAGTGTTTGAGACGTCTCAAGGAGCTGGAAGGATGGAGTGAAGCTGATGAAGAGCTGTTTCTGGTTTGGGCTGAACAGACACGTGATCATTATGAACGAGAGTTCCATGAGTGTGTTTCGAGTGTGACTCTAACAGATACATTCTTTGGACCTGTTGTTTCTCAGTTCATGAACGCTTGTCTTCACATGATTCAGCGAGTTGAAGATCAGGAACATGTCTCTTTGTTGTCTTCAGCCTTGGTTGGGTGTGAAGAGATTTTCAAAAACGTGTCTCAAGCACCTCTACCGACTCCCTCAACTCCAAACTTTTCTCTCCCCTCAGCATACAAACGATCAGTGGTAGTCAGAAGCCCCGTTCAACCTCCTCCTGTTGATAAACCGTCAAAAAGAGTGAGATGGGCACCCTCTCCTGCTGTTTCTACACCGAGAAGAAGTTCTAGCGGGATGTCTACTCCTTCACGAGTAGTTGACAGTCCCATTGATCATCCCATGGACTCTCCTGGTCCTCCTCCTCTGGACTTTTCAGAGGCTGTTAATGGGGTGAATGTGAGTGTACTGGGAGATGCAGAGGGAAAGGTGAATAGCAAGTTTGGGATAAGGGGGTCGCTGAGGAAGTGTGTGTCGAATGCAGAGATGAAGAGTCCGAGGGGGAAGGAGAATGGGTTGGGGATGCCCCAAAGGGTGCGTGAGCGAAGCGAACGTACCCTGACGGGGTTGTAACATGAGCGAAGCGAATGTTACAACTGAGCTGAGTATGTGAGCGTAGCGAACATACTCTCAAGGAAGTCATGATAGCCTACACTCAAGAGCATAGGATTGACATGAGCTAGATAGCTCATGTAAAGATATTCATAGTAACATGGTAGTAATACATTAATTATTCATAGCTAGTACGTGAGCGTAGCGAATGTACTCCGTACTATACTGCTCAGTCAATGTACTTCGTACTATACTGCTCAGTCAATGTACTTCGTACTATACTGCTCAGTCAATGTACTTCGTACTATACT
>BCKF01000001.1:3560647-3635946 GCA_001600515.1 Yarrowia sp. JCM 30694
CTTCGTACTATACTGCTCAGTCAATGTACTTCGTACTATACTGCTCAGTCAATGTACTTCGTACTATACTGCTCAGTCAATGTACTTCGTACTATCCTACTGAGAGACTCATTGCTGTCCTACTGAGGGAATGTACTTGTTGATTAGATTATTCACGATTATCTATCTAAGCAAGTGGTCGGTACCAAAGGTGGGTACTCCTTGGTTTATATAACATTCAGTATAATAAAGGACAAAGACCTGGCTCATACTTCGTGTTTGCATGAGAGCAAACAACACTTGGCATGTAACTGAGGGGCTGTTTGACCAGTCTCAAAGGCTGAATTTCGAGAATGGCGAAAATACCTCCGATTTTAATTCCGAGAGCAGTATTGGAATGGCATGAGGAAGGGCTTCAAAATGAACCACTTTGTATCTTTCTACGAGCTATATTGACCGAGTTATTGGCAGCTTGCAGCCTCTTTTAAGTCTTCCTTCAAGGACTGCTTTTAAGCTAAGCTCGATATTACTGACGAGTGAAATAATGGGTCTAGATAAAAACCAGTAAGTGCAAAGTGTTTGAAATGAGTTGGCGAGTAGAATGGTATTAATATTACTCGCAAAAAAACCATAGTGGCAAAACACTGGAGTATGGCTCTGAAGACTGTGATAGTAAGGAGGGTATTTATCAGCTAAAACAAAAGAAATAAATCACTTCATTTCAGCTGATTATTTATGATAATCCAAAAAAAACTACTTTTTGCCACTCAAAATTTCTCGTTTTTAGCAGACACTCCTTATACGGTCCTTACCAACTATTCTACCAACTCTATATGACATGAGGCAGCAACAGAACATGACATCTAGAGGAGTATAGGAATACGAACTCATCACCAGAGTAGCCCAGATCTATTTATATAGGCCGTTTATCACTAGTAGTGAAGAAAAAACCACCACTTCTCTCTCAATATTTCTCAGTAGAAGCCGTATCAGAATTGCACACCCAATACAATCTATGAGAATTAATCTACAAACTTAGAGCTCCAGAAGTACTGTAGTTGAGGAGAGCTATATTGAGTGAAATGGAATATAAATGTCCTAAATCACTTTATTCTGATGCGATATTTCATATTATCCAAAAAAATCAGGTGGTTACCTCTCAGTATCACTCAGTAAATGCCCTGTCTGTATTACACCCCTAGCACAGTCCTTGAACATTATTTATCAAACTCTGTCTGCCTTGAACCTCACTAAGGCAGTATCAAAACCAGGGACCTAGAAGAGCATATAAGTACCAAACCAATACCAATGTAGTCCTAATGGATTCATTTGCGGCTGTTAATACCGGAAATCCAAAAATATCTACTAGCTGTCTCTCACCAACACCAAGTTTTAAGCCACTAAGTAGCGCACTACCAATACAGTCCCCACACACAATTATACAAACCCTATATGCCTCCAGCCTCAGCTAGACAGTCCTTTCAGAAGAGGCATAGACGAAAGTACGACTCTGTAATTCTCTTCACCACCCCATTTCCTTCCATATTCTTCCAAAAAACCCCTCCTCACCTCCCACCATCACCAACTTTTCAACGACACTCCCAATACAGCTCTCTCCCACAATCTTGCAAACCTTGTCTACTCTCCACTCCCAACACAGTCCTCAGTCCACGATTTAACAAACTCTGTCTGCCTAGAAGACTCTCTCAGAACACCCCACTCAACTCCACCACCACAACCCCAGAACATACCATATTAACCCACAACAATCTCGCACCTCTAATGAACAATATTTCACCTCACTCCACCCCCCACCACCCCCCAAACGCCTCAAAAACCCATACACCCAGTTTTCCTTTGTCCTCCCGACGTGCATAAACCTAATATTTTTTTTACCACTTTTCTGCAGCTCCCACTCCTCCATCCCTCCTCACCAATGTCCGACGACCTACACATCGAACCGCTGGAGGACAAGCTGGACCGGATCCGCGTCCACGTCAACTCCAAGCTGGCCAACCAGAAACAGCTGGCTATCATTTTGGCTGCTGTGGAGGAGAATCTCGAGGAGGAGCAGACCGACAAGACCGCCACCTCGTACTTCATTTCTTTCCTGGCGTTGCTGGAGCAGAGTTTCAGCCGCCAGGCTCCTGATCAGCTGGAGAACGTCGATCTGGCAGCTTCGGCTTTGTACTTTTTGGACCTGATTTCGCCCTTTGCAAGTGAGTCTCTTCTTCGAGCCAAGTTTTCGCAAATCTTTGTCAAGCTCGCACCGGTGCTGGGCTCGTCCGATTCCGAATCTGCGCTGCTCAGATCCGCCATTGGCACCCTGCAGCACTTGTTGTTGGCTCAGGACGCAGCTTCATGGCAAACTCCGGCCTCTGAGCTGTCTCCGAGACGAGGAGTGGTGGGTCTCATGCATCTGGCCGTGAATCCTCGGCCGAAAATCAGAAAACGGGCTTTGGACGCTTTGGCCAAGATTCTCGAGACCCGTGTATCTCCTGTTCTCGTTGAACACCCTGCTGCTGCTACTTGTGCAGACACAGCTCTCAAGGCCGTCAAGTCGTACCTGGAAGCTCATAAGAAGGAAGACACTGTTGATGCAGGTTTCATGCATGCTCTAGCTCTTGTTAAGACCATTTGCGGTGTCGGAATGTGGCCCATGAGCCAGTTTGATGAACTGTGTCAGCTACTTTTGTCTATTTCAAAGACCACCAACCAGCTTTTGATCCAGTCGACTTTTGGCATTTTCGAAGGTGTTTTCCGACACTTTTCGAAATCCGAAGAAGACGAAAACAACAAGACACGAAAACTGCTCGTCATTCTCGACGCTGTCATTGACCAGGCTCCTGCTACCAACGATCAGCATCTTGCTCCGGCTTGGTTTGCAGTTGTAGCTCAGGGAGTTGGAGCTCTGGGCGAGGTGAACCCTGCCAAGGGGCTTGCCAAGACTCCTGTCGTGTTCCAGAAGGTCTGTGCTTACCTGGACTCTGAAGCTGATACTGTGCGAACCTCGGCTTCTCAGTGTTTGGTAGCTTTGTGTTCTTCAATCAACCAGAAGAGTCTCAAGGATGGAGATAAACCGATTTCCAAGCTCGCTGAGATGGCTACCATGCTGCTGACTGTTCAAACCAGAGCTTCGTTGGTGGATTCAACCAATGTCGTTGCTGCTCTACTTGATACACTCCGATGGAAGGCTGACCCCTTCCTTATTGAAGCTGTGACTATCATTGGAGGTCTCAGAACTCAGGAATCGTTCGTCAACGGTATTCCTGCTCTTGATAACGCCCTTGGATCAGCCATCAGAGCTATTGGGCCTGCTAAAGTGCTTGAACTCCTCCCTCTGAACCTCTCCAACCCTTCCTCAGACAAACCAGGAAGAGCTTGGATGCTTCCTCTGCTCAGAGACAACATCCACAACTCGGAGCTGGGTTTCTTCAAGTCCGAGTTTCTGCCTCTGATCGAGTACTTTGACGACAAGATCACCAACACCAAGGGCGCTACTTCCAAGGTGTTTGAAGCGTTGGTTGGACAAGTGTGGTCTGTTCTGCCTCGATTCTGTGCTCTGCCTATGGATTTGCAGCAGTCTTTTGATCAATCTTTTGCTGAACTGCTGTCTAACAAGCTGTACTCGAATATCGAAATCAGACCTGTTATCTGCCAGTCTCTGCGACTTTTGGTTGAGAGTAACGTGGTTTACGCTGAAGAACCTGAAGCTATGGAGGAAGAGGATGTCAATGATGACTTGCTCCTTCTTGAACGGTTCCCTAGAAGTGAAGCTGAATCCAATGTTGCTTATCTTGGAACAGTCTCCTCTAAGATCTTGGCAGTCCTGTTCAACGTCTACGGACAAACGATTCCCGAGTCAAGAGGGTTCATTCTCGAGTGTATCAACGCTTACCTGGGTATCACTCCTGCTGGAGAGATTGCTGATATCTTTGACAATGTCTGTGGAATGCTTCACAAGGCTCTTGAAGATGAAGCCACTGAGAAACCCGAGAAGGACGCTCTTCCTGCCATGTCTTTGACTATGCTTGATATCCTCATTGCTCTGGTTCCTTACATTCCTGTTTCGTCTCACAACACTCTTCTGACTGTCTTCGTTCAGATGATCCAGAACGCCGATCCTAATCATCAAAAGAAGGGATACCGACTTCTGACTCGACTTGCTGAGACTGAGGGAAGCTTGGAAACTCTCGATAAACACCTGGACAACATCTGTGGAGTTGTTCTCGAGTCTTCTGACGCCGTTACTGCTGTTTCTCGAGGAGCGAGAGTCGCTGCTCTGGCTAAACTTGTTGCTCTTTTGCCCGAATCCGATCTCTACTTCATTCCTGCAACCGTCTCTGAAGCCGTTATCGCTACTAAAGACGTCAACGAGAAGACTCGAACCTCGGCTTACAACCTGCTTGTTCTGATGGGCGAGAAGATGGCTCGAGGAGGAGTTGTTGATCATGCCAGAATTCCCGGAATGGAGGAGTCAGGTATGGGTCAGACTCAGGCTGATTTGACCGAGTTTTTCAAGGCTGTTTCTGCCGGTCTGGCTGGAACTTCTCCTAACTTGGTTTCAGCTACCATCACTGGCTTGTCTCGAATTCTCTTCGAGTTCAAGGATGATGTTCCTATGGAGATGTTGAAGGACTTGGCTCAGACTGTCGAGCTCTTCCTGACTTCTCAGAACAGAGAAATCGTGAAATCGACCCTTGGATTCGTCAAAATCACGGCCATCTCTCTGCCTATTGATCTCGTTGAACCTCAGCTTGGAGATCTTCTTCCTAAACTTCTCCACTGGTCTCATGAACATAAAGGACACTTCAAGGCCAAGGTCAAGCATATTGTGGAGCGTCTGATTCGACGGTTTGGATATGAAACCATCGAAAAACACTTCCCCGAAGCCGACAAAAAACTGCTCACCAATATCCGAAAGTCCAAGGAACGATCCAAGCGAAAGCGAACCGAGGAGAAGGAGGAAGACACTCCTGTGGCGTCCACCAAGCCCAAAAAGGAGTTTGCTTCCGAGTACGAACGAGCTTTGTATGGAGACTCTGACTCTGAGGATGAAGATGAAGACGATGATGAGGATGCTGGTAACAAGAAGGCTTCAAAGTACATTATGAAGTCTGACGATCCTCTGGACTTGTTGTCTCAGCAGGCTCTGGCTCATATTACGTCTTCAAAGCCTAGAGGTAAGAAGGAGCCTCTTCTCAAGTCGTCCAAGTTCAAGACCAACGAGTCTGGAAAGATGATTTTCAAGGAAGATGAGGAGGACGTTATTCCTCAGGGATCGGGTGTCGATCACTACGTGGAGGCTATCAAGAACGGACCTGTTCGAGGACAAAAGAACAAGTACAAGTACAAGAAGAGCAAGGGAGGAGACGATGATGGGGAGGGAGACGATGACGTGGTTCCTAAGAAGCCCGTCAAGAAGTTCTCCAGAGGAGGAGTGAGTAAGCCCAAGGGCAAGCCCCAGCGACGGAAGTTTTAGCGATTTGGATAAATAGATTTATGTTATGAACAATGGAATACAGATTGTAGTTGTAGAGTAATATGGTGGGGACCATAGGCTATATATAATAATGTGGAAGAGTGGACAGGAGCAAACGACACTTGGCATGTAAGGGTCCAACCCCACTCAACTGCAGGACTGCATGTCAGTCAGGATTTGAACTAAAAAGAGGTGAATATTCTTCTTAGATTTCTGATAATCTGATTCTCTAGAAGACGCCCTCTACAATGGTCCAATCCTGATTTCCAGGGCTTGATTATTCGCTGTTCTACAGTTCATTTCATTCAGAATACTGGTACTGTAAATAGCTTAACAGTGATACAGTACAGTAACCTGATGATACTTCTTTGTTAGAGTGCAAGTGATGTGGACAACATTATCAAAGGGCCCTAAGATACTGATATGCTATTCTCGTAGTAACAGTGTAGCAAGTGTACAAAGCTGCTGAGTAACATAGCTCCAACAGATACTACAAGTTCAATTTTCACTACCAGAAGCTACGGTAACTACAGTTTAGGGAATCGTAAGTCACACTTCAAGACTAACACGCCAAGTGTCGTTTGCTCGTGAAGAACAAGCTTCAATATTGAACAGCAGATGGTTTTTCATACCGCTCTAGCTCCGTGAATACACCTCCAAACCGGAATCCGACTTCATTACCGCACTCCCCCGACCTGTAGCTACCTTCCACATATTCCAAAATCCCCACAGCTCGATTTATCACCGAAATCAAGAGGCCAAAAACCCCACCCCCAGCCGTGCGGCTCGGAAATTCAAGCCCCATTGGAAACCTAACAATGTGATATCCAGACCAAGTTCAAAAACGTTCATGATCAGACTGAACCCTTGTCCTGCAGTACAAGGCCAAGATTTGGTGCAGTCCTCATTGGATTCTTGCACAATGGTCTTGTCAAATATGCCACTTTTCATTTCGTCAGTGTTGGTCATTATACTGGCTTTATCTCATCTCACTAACTGCCTCTTCAAACCACCGTAATTGTCTGAAATTCGTAATCTAGCAAATCTTGAAGAATGTAGCAGCTTGTATACTCCAAGCTCACAATACAGACCGTAAAGTGTGTACTGAATATTTGGTGTCTCTGCTGGAGAAGCATTCATCAGTGCTTGTTTAAGATACTGTTATTGCTCTTCTAGAGTCATCTTAGGGTCATCTCTGAGCCCCGACATTCCACCGAAAAGAGAGTTTCGAAGCATTTTTCGACTTAAATGGGGCCGGAGAGTCGTTTAGGAGCGGTAAAATTGAGGTTTGAGGCCAATTGAACGTCTCAGAGGGACTTGTTGAATTCGGACAGTCGTAAGATATGAACAAGATTGAGTTTTGCGGGGTCGAGTTTAAAGCAATACGAAGAGTTTAAACTGGACGGAATTCTAGGAAACGGTTTTAAGGGCCGAGTATTATGGCTACAGTCACGTGACTAGTTTAGAAAGATAGCCCTTAATCAGGAGATTCCAACAGTGTAAAAATAACTCCCGTAACCCCCTCCAATCATCTCCTACACTCCCTTAAGTTTAACTCATCGTGCTCCCAAACTCTGATAATCGCATGATATTCTGAACTCTGAAGACACTCAATCATACACCATGTCAGGAACACCAAATCGAAAATCACGAGGACGAGAATTAACACCCGTGGAAAGATCATATATCTTAGGACTGTCCACAGGTGGTTTCACTCGAGCGAAAATCGCAAAAATCACAGGTTTTTCTCCAAGTGCAGTAAAGTCAACTATAGAGCGTGACAAGTACAGAATTAATGGAGAGAGTAGACCTCGAAGTGGAAGACCAAGAACGTATTCTGATCGAGATGTACGAGTTATGGCGCGGTCTATAAAGAGTAAGCCCATGCTGACTTATGAGCAGCGTAAGGAGGATACGGGGCTGGATATGGGTAGGCACAAGGTGAATGAGATTGCAAAGGATATGGGTTTGAGTCATTATCCGGTGGAGGTGAAGAAGAAGGTGGTGAAGAAGAAGGAAACGAAAAAAGTGACGAAGAAAAAGGAAACGAAAAGTGGCGCTTGATGATCTGTACACCATAATGATACCTAAATAGCTAACAAATTGTTGATTCTGATCGTAGGCTCGTATTTAACACAGGTATTCAAAGTTGAGACATTACATAGTAAAAAGCACACCTTCTCTTGTGTCTTTACAATATACTGCTTACCCGTATATTAACTCTGATACTCTTATTCCAAAAAATGCATCTCAGTGGCCCATATCTTAGTAGATTTTAATAACGAAAAGTTGAAAGTAGAGTCATCTACATATTCATCTGGGTAGTGTTTTGTTCTCCAAATCAACTTCTGAATAACTAATAACCAGAGGACGTTAGATGTATTCGTCTTCTTTGTAATAATAATAGTCATCATCAGATTTAAAGGGCTCCTTGAAGAGCCTGTAGTCTTAACCTGAAAACCGTCAGTTCCTAAGAGTCTGGCTGCAAGAACATCTCGATAACAAGCAACTGTGTCTTCTCTCTTAACAGCGATATCATCAAAGAGTCTTCTCTGCGTAGTCTGTGGCTTCCTCGTAGATATATCAGCATGCTGAGTCATACTCTTATTTCGAGCAAACAGTTCATCCCAGTTAACAATTCAATATCAGATACAATTCAATCCAGTCCAGGGAACTCTCTGAGGTACATTCTCTTGAGAGAGATCTACGAGAGACTCCAGAGAAACACATTTGAAAAGAGCGTATTGATTTCTGTCGGAATACTCATAGTGAAAGGAAAGTAATAAATCGGCATACACTGAATATTACCTGCAACAATTTCTAGTGTCTCAACATCTTAAAACTGACCCCAACACCTCAATTCTCGAGCTACAAGAATTCTAAACACATATTCACCATCCCCAGAGCCTGAAGAACACGATTACACCTTCCATTCACCTCCAAAACCGCGAAAAACCTCTCCAACCGCCTCGCAAATACCTCCCTCCCAAAATTGTCAAACACGGGCGTCTGGTGTAGTTGGTTATCACATGCGCTTAGCATGCGCGAGGTCCCCGGTTCGATTCCGGTGTCGTCCAGTTTTTGTTTTTGAGAACAGTCTTTGTCTTTTGCTGGTGTGCCCCATTGCATCTCTATATTTTGGCATTTTGAGGCCCAAGATAAAGTTTCAAGATAAACTTCAGTTATCAAACTTTATCTATCGGCCTTGAAATATGCCCCTACTAAGATACATTCTTCAACCCCACTAGGTACAACACCACAATGAAACGAATCATTACAGCTATTGCACTATCAACAATAATTGCTCTCAAACTGTACATTTTCGTACTCCCAGACCTCGAAAAACCAGTTTTTGATACCCACCATTACTCTCCAGTCCTAGAACTGCATAAACAACTAGTGGATATCCCTTCTCTCCCGTTCAATGAGAGTCACGTGACCCGTTTCCTCCAGCAGTATCTCAGCTTTAGAGGGTACAATATCGATTTCATCGGTTCACGGCAAAACGTGTATGCTTACAAAGGAGGTAGGAAAGATGCAGAGGTGCTGCTGACTAGTAATGTTGATCACGTGATGGATAATGTCTCGTATCACGTGATTGACGGTCGTATTTTTGGCTCAGGTTCTTCAAACCCCAAAGCTTGCATAGCTGCTCAAATAACTGCTCTTGAAGAGTTGATTCGAGATCGACAAGTTTTGTACAACTCTGTCGGTTTGTTATTTGTTGTAGGAGGTGAAAAATACGGTTCTGGAGGTATGATTGAGGTTGATAAGACGTTGAAACCGTGGAAAAGTGTGATTTTCGGAAAACCGAGCGGTTTGAAACTGGTTAAAAGGCACTGTGGAGCTGTAATTATTGGTTTGGAGGCTGAAAATGGTGTTCTGAAGGAGGTAGTACAGTCATTCAAAGATTCACCTTTTTCTGGAACCGTTTCAGTTGGTTTTATCAATGATGAAAAAGCAAAAGTTGAAATTCGGTTTATTGGAGAAGAAGAGAATGTTCATGATGAGGTGATTCAGGTTTTATCGCGTTTCAGAGACGTCATGTTCACTTATCAGTCGTATTCTCCGCAAAATTTCGACTATAATGTTCCTGGTTATGAATCTACAATTTCTTATATTTCCAGTGATAGTGGTTTTTTGCATGGCGATTTCAACAGGTTTTTGTACGGACCTGGAAACATGTCGTTGGTGAGCTCTCAAGAAGAGTATGTGTCTGTGAGGGGTTTGAATGATGCTGTCAAGGGGTACAAGGAGTTGGTGTTGTTTGCATTGAGAGATAAGCAGGGGAAGTAGCAAGAAGTGAATGTATTTATTTGGTTTGCGTTATAATATGGGTGAGGAGGAGTAGAATGGTATTTTTTGTTTTCTCTTTACTGTCGTTTTGAGCTGTCTAGGATCATTTTTCTGTAAGTTTGAAAAAATTCAGAAAATTTCAAAAGCTCACTACAGCCTCAAAACACCTCCAAAGTGAAAAATAACAACATATTCCGATTCTCCTCCATCCCATCTACCTCCCCATATCAACCACTTCCCTCTCAGACCCCTATTTCCCGCGCGATTACATAATCCGTTTTCACGATGCGCCTCGAAATAGGACTATTTAAAAAAACAAGCGCCGATGGTTTAGTGGTAAAATCCATCGTTGCCATCGATGGGCCCCCGGTTCGATTCCGGGTCGGCGCAGTGTGGTTACGGCCATATCCTGGTGAAAATACGGCTTCCCGTCCGATCAGCCATAGTCAAGCACCAGAGAGCCTAGTTAGTATTGTAGTGGGAGACCATACGAGAATCCTGGGTGCTGTAATCTTTTTCCAGAGCAAACGAGCGCAGCGAGTTTGCTCTGTTTTTTGTAGACAATTGTCATAACCTCTCTTTTTACTCTGTCTTAACTAGCTCTTTTTTTAGTTGAAGGCTAAGTAATTTGTCAACTGTACTGAAGATGGGTTTTTTTTAAAGTAGCTGCGAGAATATAAGTTATATGGTTAGAATCGCCAGAGTCAGGAGAGTAATAATATGTCACTTATTTTTCAGCCAGACCATCTGGTTCGTTGATTAGTTGGAATGTTCAAGTTTATAATATCATTGTTGGTGTAGGATTATGATGATCACCAAACACAGCTTACTGTATCTACAAGTGTTGTTACAATGGCTACAAGTACCAGATTATTGTGTGTTACGTATTGGCATGATGTTACAGGTCTCTAGTGGTCTAATTTTCTGATGACTGTACTTAGTTAAGATCATTTAGTAGACATTTGTTTAGAAGAAAAGTCCTTTAGGGGTGCGAACTCGGTATTAAAGACATCTGCCGGGAAAAAGTTGTATGTATAATATGTGCAGAATATCCACTTTCCTAGCAAATATGTGATAAACTACACGTATGCTCATACAAAATGTCTAGATATTGTCACTCCAAGATATTCCCATAACTATACCACAGTTACTCTTTTGTTGGGAGTTTGTAAACACAACCAACGTTCAGCTCTCAAAACGCCAATACAGTACTTAGCTTTCAAGATTTTGTTAACAGCTACTAGAGAACCAACAATACCACCAATAATCACCCTTATCACACTCCAAAAACACATATTCCTACTAAACCAACCCTTCCAAACACACCCATGCAAAAATCTCACTCCCTCCACATACAAATATACCCACCTTAAAATCCACATTCTACCTGGGACACCCATCTGACCAGTTTTTTTGCGCCTCATTTTTTTCACACTTTTTCCCACATCTACCCCTCACGAAACCACCTCTACGGAACTTCGGAGCAGTGGCACCCCCACTTTGCCCCAAAAAAACGTCCAAAAAGAGGAAAACCCTTGTCAATATTTCCTGTTTGAATATCATCGCCGCACGAAACTGTTCCTGTTTTTCCGTGAGCAAAGCAGCAGATAAGAGTTAAGCCGCACGCCCCGGAACAGTATCTTCCATTAGGTTTGCTTGAGGGGGGAGCACCATTACTGGACTTTTGGGTATAGTAGAGACGCTAAAATGGTGATATTTGTAAAACCATGATCACGTGACGTGTTTTAGTCCTTTTAAATTTCGTTTTCGACAACTTTTGACGCCCTTAGACCCCTTTCCTTCATCTCGCTAATGCACTCGCATGCATATATCATGCAGGGATCTGCAAAGACGAAATTTCAAGTTTGGAAAATGTCATTTATCGGTCCTTATGCCTGTGTCCTCATATTGGTCCTCATATGGCGCAATAGGTGCATGCCATTTGCAAGTGGGGAAGTTGCATTTGACCTGTCTCGTGCAGAGTAATGCAGAGAGTGCATACAATAGAGATGGAATATACCAGAATATGGCAGACAAAATGAGATTTTAGTATGGCAAAGTGTTTAGTAAAGGGTATATTTAGGTCATGTGATATAGTAGAATAGAAGATAACCCACCTAATGGCTTTTTTTTTTTTTTTTTTTTTTTTCAGACCTCAAATTTTTTGGTCAACCTCGGTTGCTCCAAAACTTATTCAAAACAACCGCAAATACCCCACGGAAGAAGATAAACCGTTAGTGCGGCTGAGATAACGAGATAGGAAATGTCTTCTAGGGTTTACTCTTTTGGGGAGTATTTTCAAGGCGTTTCTAATCCGTGTAGTTCCGGAGAGGTGGATTGAAGGCAGAAGGAGTGTGAAAAAAGGGGCTACAGGAAAATACTGGTAAAATGGGGTGTCCACATGGGTGTTGGAAGAAATTGGAGTTGATAGGGTGGATATTAAGTTGTGTAGAATGAGTAGATAGTGGTGACAGTTATTGGATGCTAGAAGAGGATGTATAGAGGTTACAGAGATGATTCCTATACTGGAGGAATTCTGAGAGTCAGGGCTTTCTAATGGTATACTTTATTTATTTCTTACGTGAAATATGAGCTATCGAGAAACCATTTAGTTTGATAATGCATCTCAGAGCAGAGTTTTCCTAGCATCATCTTCAAAATTTGACAATGTTTTTTTATGAGCAGAATGAATGTCACGTGTTTGTTTAATCACGTGATATAACTTTTACTCACGAGAATATTGTCATAAGATGCACCTGTTGTGTATTATAAATGACATCAACATACTGAACTTAGCCTATGATTATTAAACAGAAAATCACCAAAATAAGTTGTATTATATTTCATTCGAACCGCCTCCTTTCCAGGATTCCAAATATCTACTCAGTTTTTGTCTAGCTCTACTAGTTACTCCTCAAACTCCATTCAAAGTTGTGTGCATTATCACACTGAACTTAACCCCTGATTATTAAGCAAAATCACCCAAACTAGGTCATATTATATCTCATTCGAATCACCTCTTCCCGCTGATTCCAAATATCTACTCAGATTTCATATAAGCCCCTATACACCCTTCAACGTCTCATCTACCGAATAACACTCCTCCCCTTTCACATCCAAACCACACTCAGTCTCTTCTACCAACTTTGAATCAGTTCCCCAAGCAAAAGCAAGCCCATTTCCACTCGTGTCACGTGCAGAAATACACTGAGTCTTTGGTAAACCTCCATTGAAGCTCTCAAAAGCGTCAAACAAAGCAGCCAACAAATGAGGACATTTTTGGAGGTCTAGACAACCAAAAGCTGACGTAATCTTGAGTCGTAAGAACGTCTCTTTGTCAGCCATCATCAGAAAATTCAAACGAGATTCTTTTTCTCGAGTTCGAGCAATAGTCTGGAGGACAAACTGGGCCATCTCATACTTGTTGTATTTGCAGGAAGAGGTAGTTGGAGTCACGTGATCCACACATGCAATAGCTGTCACGTGATCTGAACCGGTGTAAGAAGTCGGACGAGTAATTTTTTTGAAAGACGAGGTGTTAGAAGGGTACCAGTAGTAAAGAGCAGCAAAGAGTAGGGCTCCAAAAAACAAGACTTTTTTGAGAGAAAAGTGGGATGTTTTTTGAGGTTTTTGGGTAGCCAAGGGTGTGTATTTTTCTGACATGCTGAAAAAATTGATGATATGTTGGTTTTCGAAAGAATAGTGGTATATATATATCTGGTTGTATGGTTATGATAGAGTTTAGAGGCTGTACATGTAGATCTTATTATGACGTCAGTGGGGTGTTTTTAGAGGTGTAAAGAAGATGTAATAGAGATGTAGGACGCTGATTACATAAGCATGACTAATTTTATTTTTCGTTTTCTCAATTTTCGTTAATTTCGACCTCGGCAAATCTCTTGGCGCTCATCGCTCATGCCTCGTATCGGCCAAACATGGCACGGCACGCAAAGTTTGATGCAGATCAGGAGAACGGAAATATGGTGTGGAAGGGATGTAAGAAAATAGCCAAGGTGGATGGGGTTTGTATGTACTTTGAGCACGTTCCAAGTGTTTAAGGTGGTTCAAATTTATACAGAATGAAGAGCATGATGAGAAGAACGTGCATCCTGATTCACAGCTCTCTTACTCAAGTATTACATGTTTTATGGAGGTTTTAGTATATCTGGATATCAGTTACTTTTTTGAACGGCTCTATGATTTCCAGTTTCATAAATGTCATCAGTAACAGCTGATGCTCTGGGTGAGACTGCCCACCCTACGTCATTGTGTTTAGTGTTTGGGTGGGGGATGTGACATGGCCGTGTGTGTCCTTTTTTAGAGGAGGAAATAAGTCAGGTGATGGAGAAGGAAATTAGGAATCTAACACTGCAACTCTCATGTTTACAGCTGCTCTACTCATGCTAGTCTACTAGCTTTGTATTTGTTTTGGGTATGGTGTTTGAAGGTGTTATTTTTACTGCATGATATTAATCAGTGATTCAATTAGAATCAGCAGCTCTTTGTGCATTAAATGAGCTACAAGTAGATATTATAGCTCAGAGCCACTTCTGACATATTCTATGATCGAGTCATTTACACCGTTCTGTAGACAACATAAATACAGTTAGAATCTACTTACAAACTCCCAAAGGACACCATAAAAAACCCACACTTGAAACAGCCTCAAGAAATGCACTAATTAGCTACTGTGACTGACGAGTCCTATGGTACCAAGTATTCCTTGATCAGATGACACACAGGGCAAGAGTCTTCAAAAATATCAATTTTTTGTTTCTGGTATGAATCTGTTCCTGGAACGCACTGATTGCAATTATGCTATTGGTTATTAGTGAATATCGTCACTATCAATGTTGACATCAATGCCTGACCTTAAACTGAAGAACCACTAGAATGTCGATAACAGCCGTAATATCAACGCTAACAACATGACAAGTGCTTCATTACAACCGCATTGTGCCAGAGATCATTCCCATACCAATTTCGACGAGATTCAGCAGAATATTTGAAAACAAAACTTTAGAAAAGAGCTGTAACCAACAACTAATCTCACACACACTCCTATCACGTGACACACACCTATACAAATGCCATAATATATAAATCTATCAAATCTATCTTCATTGTTAGTGTCAGTGGATGGTCTGTAAGGGACACTATGAAACGCCACCAGATCACGAACGACAGTAACAGGACCACGTCAATGCTCTTAGATGGTGTATATGACATGTGTCACGTGATCCACAGCCCGAAACATCGCATTTTGAGCAACTTTTTCTCTCAAAATGACCCCAAAAACGGACAAATCACGTGAAATAAGTGAATCAAAGTGTTACTAAGTGGTTTCCAAGTGTCACCATGTCGTTTTTATTGTAGTTTTGTGTCGTTTTCCACCATTTTGGGTCGTTTTCGTGTTTTTTTTTTTTTTTTTTTTTTTTTTTTTGCCGTTTCTCCTTATTTCATCTTCTTCTCAACATCACCCTTTGTATCAAACACCACACCGTACACCCTTCCACCTACAAACCAAGCAGCTACAGCTCCTCCAACAGCTAACAAAACGGCCCCAAAAATATCTTCGGGGAGAGCTCCTAGAACAACCTTATTAAGCACAATCTGATACTCAGCATCAAGTGGTAAGTAATTCAAGTCCTCATCACTGCTTACATAATCAGACACGTACTGCACCTTCACCGAGTTTGATTTGTCATCATAACTGAGCTCAAACTCGAGAGGATAAGAAGCAGGCCAACATACTCTAACCTCGTACATGGTTCCATCAGTGGAAAGACCATTCAAAGAGACGGTTTCCGATTGAGGAAAGAAATCGGGGGTTGAGGTCAGGGTTAGGGTATTGTCGGTTGGAGTTAGGATGTTTGAGGAGGCTGTTGGAGACCTTGAGAGGTGTGGAATGAACCGGACCTGGGCTGTGTTTGCAAGGGCGAGGGTAGTGAGCAGGGTTAGGGTTATGAGGGTTAGGGGGTTCATTTTTGTGGGAGGGTTGGGGTTGGAGTGGTTGTGGGGGTGGTTGTGAAGGAAGGCGTGTAAGGGTTGGTGATGTTCTGATGGAGGTTAGGAGGATTAGAGTTTGGTAGGGGGAAAAGGGAAAGGGTTGTTGAGGGGGTTAGGGGAGGGGTTAGGGTTAGTGAGAGGTGGAATAGGGGTGAAAGAGGGTTGGGGGAGGAGGGGGAGGTGGTTTTGAGGTGATTTGGGGTGGTTTTGGTAAGTAATGAGAGGGTAGTTGGGGTGAAGATATGGTGTTGTTAAGCACGTGTTTTTTGGGTTGTGTGGTGTTGGGAGGAAAGGGGGTGGGTGTTAAGGTTGTAGTTGCGTGTTAGTTAAGGAGGGGGGGGATTGGAGGTATACAGGGAGGTCAATGTAGCTGGGTGAATCGGTGACCGATTTGGATGATTGTTTTTGTGTTTGAATGGCACGGTCTGGAAGTACAATGAGCCAAAAGGAAATTTCAACTGGAGTATTATTAAGTGGATTTTGAGGAGGGCTTCTATTTTGAAGGACTACAGTGATATTCAGCCGAGGCTTAATTGAACAGAGTTGAACCGGTGGCTGATGAGTGTTCATTGAGTGGCTTGTATTTGTATGACTAAGCAGTAAATGAACATATGCTGTATTACTAAGCAGCATGTCACGTGATACATCATGACTAAGCATGTAGCATACCGTTACATCAACCTCGGCTTGACTCATATTACAAGCCACTCAAGCCACAAGCCACAGTTGCTAGTTTGGATTTTTGAATGAGCCGTTTTTCTTGGGGATGAGTCACGTGACTGTGGTAAAAGTTTGAGAGCAACATTTTCGGTCACGTGACTACCCTCAAACCCGTTTTCTACCCCTCACACCTCCTCATTGCTCTCTCCATACATATTTCACTCACATTTAACGTTCTGACAAACTGTAAAATGACTAACATATCGGAATCCGAAGTTTCAGAAGGAAGAGGCTAACGGAAGATCCAGTGGGTGGAATTGGATTTTTCAAGCGGCTAAACATACAGAAAGACGCGGGTAACGTCCTAGCAAACGGAAAACCCCACAGCTATCACCGTTCATGCAGGAAGTGAGAAAAACGTCGGAAATTACACTAAAACGGCTGTATCTCGGTCAATACTCATCCTAGAGTCTCCAAACCAGTCTCAATCGATTCCTCCAGCGCAGTCCGACCTGCTAACATCTCCTCCTACGTCCCACCGCCTATCCCCCTCCCCTCAGACAGACCGCTAGTTTCTAAATTTCCAAACTCTAATTTCTCCGCTTGACGTGGGGGTGCATATCTCTCTTCCGATACGGTTCCGGCTTGACTTCTTATATCTCTGCAGTTTGCCGAGTTTTCATCAGATTCGAACGATTCGACAACTCACGTGATCAGAACGACGTCACGTGACTACTGAGACAAAGAGACGACAAAAAAAATCACTTCTTCCTACGACAAACCGCTTTCCACTAAACTCTTCACATGAACGGCTCACAAGTGATCGCAGAAGCTCTCCACTCGCTCGGAGTAGAGCACATTTTCGGCATTGTCGGAATCCCCGTCATCGATGTTGCCGACGCATGCATCTCCAGAGGTATCAAATTCATTGGTTTTCGAAACGAACAGTCAGCTTCTTATGCTGCTTCAATCTACGGTTATCTGAGTGGCAAACCGGGTGTATGTCTCACTGTCGGGGGTCCTGGCGTGCTGCATGCACTTGCAGGTGTGGGGAATGCTCAATCCAACTGTTTTCCTTTGTTGCTATTGGCTGGAAGTGTGGACGTGCATAACAACCATAAGGGTGGATTTCAGGAACTTGACCAGGTTGCCGCGGTAACCGAGTACACGAAATTTGCCGCTCGACCGTCTCAAACCGAGGACTTGCCTTTTCTGCTTGAAAAAGCGTACAGAAGTGCGTATTTTGGACGTCCTGGAGCGACCTATGTGGATCTTCCAGCCAATATCATCCAGAGTAAGGAGAATCACGTGACTTTTGACTTGCTCCAAAAAATCAAAAACGTACCTGCTCCTCGGTCAGCTGGAGATCCTGCCAAAATCGCTCAAGCTGCTGCTCTGATTCGAGATGCAAAGTTCCCTCTCCTGATTATTGGAAAAGGAGCTGCTTATGCTAAAGCTGAGGACACTATTAGGCAGTTTCAGGGCAATACCAATATTCAATTCTTGCCTACTCCTATGGGAAAAGGTGTAGTAGCTGATAACCACCCTGGAAACATGTCTGCTTGTCGTTCTCAGGCTTTGAAGAATGCTGATGTGGTTATTTTGGTCGGAACTCGTCTCAACTGGATTCTGCATTATGGAGATTCTCCTAAATACGGTGACAACACCAAATTCATCCATATTGACGTGTGTGCTGAAGAACTGGGTAATAATGCTGGTCAGGCTGAACTTGGTATTCTTGGAGACGCCAATTTGGTGATTAGTCAGCTGGATGAAGCTCTCAAGGGGTGGAAGGCTCCTGTTTTGGCTAGTGCCATCTCTGAGAAGCGTCAGAAGAATATTCAGAACGCCTCCAAGAAAGAATCAGACCACTCTGTCCCTCTCAAGTACTTTGGAGTGTTTGGAAGCATTCAAAAGACGATTTCTGAAGTTGCTGGGGAGAGAAAACTCGTTATTGTGTCAGAAGGAGCAAACACGATGGACAATTCGAGATCAGTTTTCGGTCACGTGACTCCCAGAACCCGTCTAGATGCTGGAACTAACGCTACTATGGGTGTTGGACTTGGATATGCTATTGCTGCTAAAGCGTATGACCCTAAAAGTCTTGTAGTTGCTGTGGAAGGAGACTCGGCTTTTGGTTTTTCAGCCATTGAAGTCGAAACAGCTGTACGAGATAATCTCCCCATGGTGATTTACGTCATGAACAACTCGGGAATCTACCATGGAGTTGATCCTGCTCGGTACACTGATGGAAAACCTCTTCCTTCCACTGCTCTGAGTCTGGATACGAGATATGATGTGCTGGCTGAGAGTCTCGGTGCTAAAGGGTACTTTGTAAAGAATATTCAGGAGCTGGAGGAGGCTACTAGGGAGGCTGTCAAGAGTGAGAGGGTGTGTGTGGTCAATGTGATTATTGAGAGTGGAAAGGATCGGAAGTTGGAGTTTGGGTGGATGGCGAGTGAGAAGGAGAAGACGAAGCCGAAGTTGTGAGCGAAGCGAACAACTGAGGGTTCGGCTTTGACTGTATGTAAGAAATGTTTATGAATGTAAGAAATAATTTTTGAAGTACTGTACTTTGGTCTTTGTTAGATTCTACCACGTATATATATAACTAATTGATTATTTTATGATGAAAATTAAATAAATTGTAGCCCTCTTCATTGTACGAACAATTGTGCAGTGAAAGATGAATAGCACTGTTGACTATTTCAAAGAGGATAAAGACCGTCTTTCCATATCTGGTAAGGGGCAATATGTATGTCTGCATGTCGTAAGACCGCCTGCCAAGAGTTGAGAGAACTTCACAGAGGATAGGTTAGTTTAAGTACATCGATATTAGAACCATTGGAAAGCCCTAGATGTGCTGATACTGGCGGAAGTGTCAGATTTAGAATTCCGTCCACCAACCACGCTAGAGATCCAATTCAAGAGTTGCAGAATAATGAGGGGGACATTTGACTAGTCAAGTCGGGATGCATTAATTGGCTTGGCTGCAAGACAATGAACAAGATAACAGTAGCCCATAGTGCTGTAGCAGTACACAGACCATCAGACTACGTACGGGTATAGAACAGAAAGATGCAGATGTGTGGTATTCTTCGTCCATCCTATAAGCCTGTGTTTGAATGGCGTTATCCTCTGACATTGAGTAGTTAGACATTGATTAGTTCGATATTATGTTTTTTAGATAGTTCTGAAGGGCACTTAGGTTTTGGTTTAACCCCTACGAGAGCAAAGTGACGATGAAATAAGGTGGTGGACATGGTGCAACATGACAGTAATTAACGGTGAATTAGATAGCACACAATGGCACGAGTTTTAGTACTACAGACAAAAGAATACCACCATTAGAATCGCCAGACCCGTAGCATTCATAAAATATCCATAAACTCCAAATTAACTCACAACCGCCTACATCTCCATTGCAGCTCGTTCCAAGCAAACGACTCTTGGCAGGTCACCACAACCACACTTCAAACTTGGAAATCTACAAAAATAAAAATACCACGGTAGCCACAACTCGTAGACGAGTAACTAGCACGTTTTTTCGCCCGAATATTCCTTTTTTTTTTTTTTTTTCCGACCCCATTTTAATTCTTTTTCCTCTCTAATAGTCTAACAGACACCTTCCCGTCCGATCAAAAATTAAGGTGGGTGGTTGACGTTTTGGTTGGAGCCCATACGAAAACTCCAAGTGCTCCAATAAAAAGAAACAAAAATACTGATCTGTTTATCATAAATACATTGTTATATACTGCCTAGGGTATCGAGCAGACCAACGAAGTGAGTCTGCGAGTGGGTAGGAACACTAGGATGAAGTGTTTGAGAGATTTGAGGGTCTGAGAGTTCTGAGAGACACACGCACTATCAGTCGAGCTACGCTCTCCTTCAAGTGCTATGGGTCCGTACTCTCATCGAGCATCGCTTCGCTCTGCTCTCTTCGAGTACTCAGAGGATTGAAGGAGTCGCTTCGCTCCTCCTTCAATCGTGCCCCACAATCCCCGCCCACTTATCCGCCAACCAATCAATCGCATCACTCGTCTGTCCCTTCAAATACTCTGCCCAACTCACCTTGCCCTTCCTACTGGGCTCCTGTCCACTTGTCGGCCTTGTTCCATTGCCATGACCCTCAATTCTGTACAACTCATCATACGTCGAGCCTTCAACCACCTTTGTCTCAAACTCAACTCCAGGGTACCGATCAGAATCGTCCTGCCAGTCCTCATCCAGTCTCACCAACGCTTTTGTCAACGGCTGAGCATCATTCTTGGAAGGATACACATGCAGAGTATCACATAGAATGGAGTAGACATTGACGTTTGAAAACGGCTCAAACTTGAAATCAGGAAAGTAAGGACCACTTCCCAAAAACAAGGCTCTCATCAGAATATCCCTGTTATCATATCCATGAGTTCCATGAGGCTGGTACGAATTACCCATGTTGTTGTAGTCAGCATGAGTAAGCACACTCCAACCTGTCTTGGGAATCATCCAAACAGGAGCAAGACGGTTCTGATACCTTCCTCCAGACTTGCCTCCAAAGTTCCACCGTGCTGGAAGATTCTTGCGAGTGTACACCTTCCAAGACTCATCTTCTGGTTCCTGTCGTTTCAAAATATTGAACAACTCACTTTCGGTCAGATTATCACCAGGTCTAAGACCCACCAAAGGCCACCCGTCAATATGATCAATCTGAGAAACGTCAATGAGATCATCCAGGAACACCAACCGCTCATCTGAAGTAGGAGCCATTCCATGATCAGAAAGAACCACCAGATTCACCACATCAGTGAGATTTCTGTTCTCCAGAGCTTCTCGGAACGCGCCAACAAGAAGATCAACCTCATGAATACCTTCTTCAAGCTCCTCTCCAGAAATACCATGCACGTGACCCAGAGTATCAACTGTAGGAACATAAGTAAGCATTAGTTCAGGACGAGACTCTAGAGGACGATCCAGCCACTCTACCAGCCTGTCAAGCTTCTTGTACAACGCTTCTGATTGGTTGAACGGATCAACAATGAGAGGAGCGTCTTCAGGAAGCCATTTAGCCTCACTTCCAGGCCACATGTGAACAGCAGTAGAAACGTTTTGATAGGATAACGTCTGCCAAATCGGCTCTCCTCCCCAAAATGCCGTATCACGTGACTTGCTGGGATCTGTATTAACAAACTGCAAGTCCAAATCCGGGTCGAAAAACGTGTTTCCAACAATACCATGAGAAGACGGATAAAGACCGGTAATCAACGTCCAATGGTTGGGAAAAGTGCTCGTAGGGAAAGAAGGCAACATGTAAGGAGCTCCACTTTCATGTCGCATGAGCTCATCCAGATGAGGAGTCAGTTCTGGAGAAATGTAATGTGGATGAAAACCGTCCAATGAGATGACAAGAGTTGTAGGATGAAAATCATGGGTTCCATTGTTCAGAATGATCTTCTCACGTGCCTTGTAAGTAGCAGGACGTCCTTTAGGTCCAGTGGCTCCTCCAAACGACAATGTCAAGATGAAATACACTGCAATGATGAGTAAGGCAAACAGCATCAAATTGAGCGTACGCGTATGCTGATGACGCGGTTTTCGTCGAGGACGGTTCTCCACATCGATGGAAATCTGTCCAAAGTCTGAGTCAGCATCAGAGTCTTCTTCAGACGAATCTGTAGCGAATCGGTTGAAATTCACCTTGTTGTAACGTCCTGAACGTCCTCCAGAAGATGAAGAACGTCTTCCACCGCCTAGAAGAGAATAGGAGGACGAATCCTCGACCGAATTGCCTCCAAATTTCGACTTGCCCTTTTTGATGATACTTTTGAGGGTACTTTTTTTCTTTGGTTTTTTCACCTCAGTAAGCGGGATGGAATCGGGGTAATTCGCATCAATCTCCTCTTCAGGCCAATGAACAGTCTTGTGAACCTCTCCTCCGGCGTCTCCTCCTTCAACACCCATTTCCTCGCCATCATAAGGACTGGGGTCGATTTTGACCGATTTTTTCGCCTTTTTCGGCTTGTCCTTCTTGCGCTTCTGCTGACTAAGCCCGAGTTTCTTTCCATTGCTTAGTCCGTCCAGAATCTCCGAATCCAGCTCCTCCGCGTCGAAATCCATGTTTGAGTCGGACAGCAGTTCCGAGTCGGAAAAGTCGTCGGCCGGCGTGTCGATTGAGTGTTTCATGCTGAGTAATGTGTTGAGTAAGTGCTTAGTAATGTGCTGAGTAAGCCGTTAATAAGCTGTGTAGTAAGCCGTTAATAAGCTGTGTTGGTAATGCCGAATCAGATCGTCCGTAAGTCAGCCAAAATCCGTCGTAACGTCACGTGGAAAACAGCGTCTTGCTTCTTGATCACGTGAAAACCCTCCAGAGTCACTGACTAAGCTCCCAGGTCACTGGAATCCAAAATGTCGTTCAGCAAGTAGTGACCGCAAATGTCGTAGCAAAAACACAAATCCAGCAGTGTTTGAGTCACGCAGCGATAGCAAGTCCAATAACCACCTGTCTGTGTCCTTCACAACTCTCGTTCAACCTCTTGTGTCGTTTCAAACACCTCTTATGTCTGTGTTTGTGTCGTGGCTTTTTAGAGTACCGCAAAAACACGTGAAAGGTCGTAAAATGTCGTGTTTGTGTCGCTTAACGTGTCTGTGTCACTTGCAAGTCCACAGCAACTCCTTTTCAAGCGTCTAGTGTGGTGTTTGTGAGGTGTGTAAAATTAGCTGGCCAGTTGTGAAAATCGCCACTAAGGTTAAACTAAGGGTAAGCTATATTTGGAAAAGTATAACTCCGCAATGTCCGGAATGTGGTAGTTTGTAAGCATGTCACGTGATAAATGGGGAATAATATGTAGTCACGTGAGACGAGAGTGGGGGACACTTTGCAATTTTTTCCGAATTTTTCCATCCACTTTTACTGCCTCCCTCTGGTTACGTCATACAGCAACAAACGTAAATGTCTCATACAAGAATGTATTCTAGAAGAGTTATGTAACTCGAGAATTAGTAAAGCTGCTGACTAACCAGTAAGCGCGTTCGATTCGAATTGCTTACGTGATCATTTTGAGACTACTCATGTGACCACATCTTTACTAATACGCCCTACAACTTCACTCTCCTCAACATCAAACTTCGACTAAATACTTACAACCCTCCAAAAACTCGCACTACGGAATGTGGGGAAGCAGGGCTCTCAGGGGGTATTGTTGGGTATAGACTTGAAGAGCACGACGAGGGGAATAAGAATATACTGACTAATTCGTGTTCTGGTTACGTAATCGCGAGTTATGGACGTTTTGATTTTCTCGGAGATCTGTTTCCTCTCATACTCCTTCAAAACACCCTTGACGCACTCTAAAACACAGTGACAGATTCCTCGCGTGGCGCTGCATCTTTTGCAATGTAGTATTAGACTGTAGTATGTATACTGCCGTTGCTATGGCGTTTCTTGGAGTTACAAAGAGATGGGCTTTTGTGAGACGAGGAGGAATTATTTTCGAATCGGATGAGTCGGGATTGGGTGTGTGTAGTTATGTAATGATTATGTAATAGTTGTATTTGTTGTCACGTGACTGGCACGGGAGATGACCATTGCCTCCTGCTTCCGACGTCTTCTAGACGATGCATATTTTATGCATATGTGGGCTGTCACGCGAGGCACCACTGTGACGGCGAAGGTTGTTTGGATTAGTCAGCCAGAGAGAATAATACTAGATTGTGATTAGTAAGAAAATTCATGGGTGTTGGAATCACAGTAGTAGGGTGGGTGTCGAATGGTGGTTAAGCTCTTGAGAAGATAGTGTTGAGCGTTGTTTCATTGTCTCTACGTAAAAAAAGTAGGGAAAATGGGGTGAAAATGAAGTAAGTCTAGTCACGTGAAAGAGATCAAGCACGTGATATTGGAGAAAAAATGGAGTTTGTAGGGTTATTATTGATGAAATGAGGGCAGTATTACGTTCTGAATGCTGTAGGCTTATTAAAATGAATCTAGGTGGCTCAGTTTATGACCAAACTGGTTAAAAATTTGGAAATATCTTTCATATGAGCTGTTACATAAGCAGCTCTGATATCTAAGGTCTTACTAATATGTGGCATAATTTGTTTGGTTATACAGATGCCCTAACTGTAAGAACGTCTCTATGGAACTGAAGAGTATCAAAAATGTCCAATAGTACAGTTGTTACTCCCATTTATTAGTCAGCTAGAAATCACATGACTCTCACGTGACTTTTATTAAACTTGAAAACAGTTGGATGACTGGATAAGCATTTCCTGTAAGTGTTAGTTGATAGGGTTGCAATAGACAGCCCTCATGAGCTCGAGTCACTTGACCAGTACGATACATCATGTGACACTGGTTTATATACTTTTTCTTTGCTTATGTAACACTCTCAAAAGTCACATGACTTGATCATTAGACCTTCAGCTTACCACTGGCTCTTGCTTACGGTTGTAGCTCTCTTAACAGTATAGCCCACAGACACACAATTGTAACTGGAGCCATGTGACTTACTTTTCTTACACGTATATCATGTGACAATCTCACAAACAATATTCAGCTTACGTAACACAAAGTCCTTACATAACTCCTCTGTATTAGACCTTTAGCATATAGGCCACTGCAACTCTCCTTACAGTAAGACTGGCCTCACTACAATCACATGACCTTCTTAATCACTTGACTCAAAATTACGTAATTACGATATTTGCTTAGGTAATTCAGTCACATGACCAGCTGTGCTCTTTAGTCATCATGCAGCCAGTGCTGTATGTTTTGAGGGATAGCCTCCTTCATCATATTGGCCTCCTAAGTACAATTTTTCTTAATATCAGTCACGTGACTAATTCTTTACTTCCAATTGTGTATGATTACATAATCACAAGTCACATGACCTCAAACAACCTCAGCAGTCTTACCCTGAGCATACCAGCTTCCCTCACTCAATGAAGTCTCACTACAATGCTGACCAGATCACATGACCAACTTCATTCTCTTCATCTCTGCTTACGCAAGATTACGATTCTTGCTTACATAAGCACACAAAAACTCACGTGACCTCAAAATCATATCTGAGCAACTCTTACTCATCAAGCTAGCGCTGTAAAAGCAACTATAAGAGTAGCTACACCTTAACATTATGGGTCAACCTCCTTCTCTCTCTCAATGATCTTTTTTTAATTATATAATCACTCACGTGGCCCTTACTCACGCCACTTTTCTGCTTACATAATACTTTCTAGTCCAACCTTAATCCCACATTATCAAACTTTGATTTTTTCGCTGCATCTCATCTTCCACACTACAAATCACCAGTACTCCAGAGATGATGCGACTACGGATACTGAGGTCACGTGGTCTGCCACTTTCGGTATCACGTGACTACTCCACCAAGATTCAGGTCCGCAACACGCGTAATCCGCGCACTGCTGCTTACTACGCAGCTCTCAACTCCGATCCGGTCGTTTGCAAATTTCGTGAGCCGGCTTCGGCAGGCGATTTTCAACAGGTTGTGAATGAGTGGTTGGCTTACGAGGGGCTGAGTCAGCGGCAGGCGAAGATGGCCGAGCGGCAGCAGCAGGGTGAGTCAGCAGCTGAGTCAGCATCTTTCAACCAGTCAGCTTTCCATGAGTCAGCATACGCTGAGTCAGCCGAGCCATGGAAGTCCGAGATTGCTGAGTCAGTCGCCAAGTCAGCCGGTGACTCAGCCAACACCCCCAAACAGGCTTACTCACATATCCTTGAGTCAGCAGATTACTCAGCATATGTTGGAGAGCTGACCCCGGGTATGCCTCAGTCGGTGAGATCGTTGCTGTTGGGTGACTCAGCCTCCGCTGAGTCAGCTGCTGAGTCAGAAAAAAGTGATGCTGACTCAGCTGCAGCTCACACCCCGATTTCCTCACAAACCCTCCCCCCCACCTCCCCCATCCCCCTCTCAGCTCTCCTCCCCCACCGAGTGCAAACCGCGATTACTCATCAACCTCACGCGGTCGTGCTCACCGCCTTACGTACGCAACTGTCACGTGAAAACTTCCAGGCGGCGCAAATCACCCTGCATTACCTAATCATCCGTGCTTACGAAGACGAGTATCTCTACGAGTCTCTGCAGCAATTACTCATCAACATTGCTCCAAAGTACCACACCAAGCGCCGTGATTCGCTGTTTGGTCAGCTCATGTACGCGACGCGTTTTTTCGACACCCGAAAGACGATTCTGCCTTTCTTACTAAGCACGGCTGTACGACACGGCATGCACGTGCCCAACGAGCTTAGTAATGCAGAGTATTACGGACACTTGCCGGAGGATTACTTGGAGGGCGTTTTGCTGGAGAGCGATACGGGCCCTGTGGTGTTTGCTAAGCGTTACGTCAGCGAGCAGAGCAAGGAAAGGTTGGAGCGGGTGACTAAGCGAAGCCGCCAGCTGACTAAGCAGCAAGAGGAGCTGACTAAGCTGGCGCAGTCCAAGAGAAAGAACACGCAGCTCACCGCGGCCCAGGTCACCATGGCCCGCTTAGCTAAGCCGGACGACAAGACGCTGCTGAATAAGGGACATCTGCGTGCTGACAAATATGATGATGTCAGCGAGCACAAAATTTTGCTGGGACAGTTTCGTCACGTGATGAAACTCGGGTATCTGCCTGCCTCCAAGAATCTCCATGGAATGTTTCATACGCGTCCTCAAGATTACTTAGTCATGTTGGATACCTACCCCGAACTTTTACCCTTAGTCAGCGCTTACATAAAGCTTTTTTCGCAGGAAATTGTTGCCACAAAAGCCGTTGAAACCAGACCTTTTCTGTGGGCTAAGGTCTTCCTACGGCTTAGTGAAGGCCAGCCTTTGGAATGGTATGTTCAGCATGAAGTCTTACTAAGACCTTTGTCAGCAAAGTTTTGGAGTCAGGTGTTGACACGTGACGGGAGCCCGACGCTGAAGGAGATTAGTCAGCATCTCAAGCACGTGCCTCCGGCGGAAGCGGTGTGGATCGAGACGACTTTGATGACTAACGATTTGTCAGCAGCCAACACCTTAGTCAGCGCCATGCTCGACGAGGGTTACTCAGCAACAGAGGAGATTGGTCAGCATTTGGTGCAGCTCTTTACGACCGATATGGACCCAAAGGAGGCTTTGAACGTCGTTGATGACTTGCACAACCAGTACGGAAAGTACATCAGCTTACATAAGACGTTTTTCAACCACTGGTGCCGAACACGTGACTCTCGTGCAGTCGTGAATATGCTCAATGTGCTTGAATCACGTGATCAGCTCAATGAGACGCTTTTAAAGGATGCTTACAGGACTCTTCTCAAGGTCGGCGACTTTAAAGAGGCAATGAGGATTTTGGAAAAGTTTACTCTTCAGTCACGTGACGAAACACGTGATATGGTTGGACTTTCACTCGTGTCACGTGCGTCACGTGACGAACAAAGACGTCTGCAGCGTCTGCGCCAGACGGAAAAGCAAGCTGAGTCTCATCTAGGGTTGCCACGGTCACGTGAAAAACAGAAATCACGTGATAAACGTGCACGTGAGATTTATCTCAAGTCTGGAGGTCGATTTGGTTACTGGGCAACGAGAAAATCGGTGCAGAAGCAAAGACAGAGAAAGTACCTTAACACCATCAGATCACGTGCTAAAAAATCGAGAACTTCACCAAAATCATCACGTGAAAAATCTCTACTTTTGTCTCCTCATAAGTCACGTGAGACTAAGCTTTTTTACGATACTTCGCCGTCTGCCGGTTTTGTCCGTTCTGCAATCATGGTCAGAGAGGCAATTCGGCGGAAAAAACGATGGAGATCTGCTGACGAGCGGTTTGCTGACTCAGCAGATTGGCAGAAGGCTAATGAGGCTTTAATTCGGGCACGTGACGAGCGCAGAAAGGCGCTACGGGAGCAGCGGTTCTGGACGCGTTTCAGAAGGACCAAGGATGAGGAGGTGAGGAAGCACATGCTGAATAAGCGAAGTCAGGCAATGCGCCGGGAGATTACTCAGCAGAGGAACCTGCTTAGTCAGGAAAAGGCTGCGTGGCCGAGTGGCAAAGTGCAGAAACGCCCTACAAAGGCCATTCTGCTGAAACCGCCCAAACCGGCTGCTTACTCAGCTGATGAGTCAGCTTTTTCGCATCAGCTGACCGCCGATTTTTTCTCGGCTGCCCTTTACCGAGGACGCGCTTCTGTGTTTCCTTCGTCAGCCACTGACCCTGAGGAGAGCTTTATGACTCCCGGATTACGTTATTCCAATCACGTCAGCAAGTTTGCCGCTTACATAAGCAACTTCAACGAGCCGGACGTGCATGGAAACCTCAACCGTCTGCCTGTTCACGTGATGTTGCGTTACGTAAACGAGTTACATAAGCGGGGCTACTATGCCACTCCCGGCTGGTACACTTATAATCTGGAGATGATGCACACTGCGCTGACTCAGAAGGAGGTGGATATCTTAGTCAGGGGCTTAGTCAGGCTGTTCCGGCTGGAGAAGTGCGTGTCACGTGACTTTGAGCGCGAGTTTGCTGACCTAATCGAAGAAGGCGAGGCGCTGACCTACTCGATTAATAAGCGACGCAAGAGCTTAGGTAAGGGACTCGTTGCTGAGTCAGCGGATTCCGTGATTAAGACATCGTCGTCCCCCACGCTGACTTATCTCCCCCCTCCCCAGTACAGTCACGTGTTCAACTCGCGATATTTCCAGTTTGAAACCGTCAAATGGGGCGCCATCAAAATGCCCAAGGACCCGGGATCGGGTGTCAGATTACTCAGCATGCTTAGTAAGAAATTCGGCGCGCATATTCGGCCTCACGTGATCACTGACGCCATTGAACATGTTGCTGCAAAGCTGTATTTGTCGACACCTAAAAGTTATCGACGGCTGAGATCTCAGACGCCATATGATATGGAAAAGTTTGTTGAGGCGTGTGAGAAGGAGTGGAGGTAGTCACGTGAGTGCAAATCACGTGACCGAAGGTCACTGATGCGCTCACGTGACGCTTCAGAGTATGGAGCATGAGGAGGATATTGTACATAGTATGAAATTAAATGTTATTGATTGTATTGAAGGGATGGAGTGTAGAATGGAGTCATGTGATATGTAGCTACTTAACAAGCATTTTTTAATAATTTGTTCACATGACTTTTAGCCATTGACTTAGTATCGTGACACTTTTGAAATACCCTTAGTGGTTCTTAGATGGCAGCTGTAGACAGTGCCCCTTATAGAATACTGTAGAGTCAAATGTACCGGTACTTGTTGCACTATGGGTCACGTGACTTTAAATCTTTCTGTGAATCACGTGACAGTCTTGTGATTGTTATCATACAAGTAGTTACAAAAATGGCTGATAGAAAATGCAGTTCAAGTTCCCTCATTGATCAGCTTCCATTACAAAAATAGAAAGTCTTGGAGCATTCAGTTCAGCAACAATAGAATAAAATCTTGCTCATGAGTTGTTAGACACATGTCAGACACTAATTATAACTTCCATTGTGACCTCTTCGGTGTGTTGGTACTGGTAGCCTCAAGAGTGATCTGTTAACAGAGTAGGAAGGAGTAGCTTGGATCATAGGGTACCAAATTATACAAAGTAATTGCTCACGTGATTATGTTTTCTTGTAACAAAGGTCACGTGATCTGTGGCTGGAGTGGATGTTGGTCCTGTGTTCATTGTATGTACTTCTACGTTATGTTTACCTTAAGCCTGAGAGCAGAGTAGACAGCCCTATTCAAGATATCTCAGTATATGACGTTACAGCACCAAGAGAGCTAGCTAGTTAGTGGTCTCTATTCTCATATTTTTTATTCAACTGGGATATTAGAAATTATGTGCTGTTCTACCGGTAGGCTGAATGTTTTGCAAAGGGCGATTAATTGGTACAAAACTGACGGTCCAGTCAATGTGATTATGGTGGTCTTTTCAGTTTGCTCGTGGCATTAATATCCAGGAAGCTATGAGATTTCGAAATACTTATATGATTTAAGCTAGCTAGGAGGAAATAGGTGTTTATTGGTATGCCCGGAATGAGCTGAGTTTCACGATTCCAATGATGCTTTTCGTTTAGTGATTGTATAATCATTCAGCCCACAGCAGTATCTTCTAAACAGCTTACACTCTACCGCATCCCACCTTAAACACCACCATATTTGCTCTGAATGGGTTGCGTCTTCACATATGGATGCTGATTGCCACCTATACATCAGAACAACTAACATATTCGACAGTGCACTGAAAAACAATAAACATACCAGTACCCTTCAAATCCATACACTACAATTATCATTTATCATAGTCACTGTGACCTTATGGTATTCTGCCTCATATACTGTTACAATCCTTGTCCTTAGAGTGGTGTGGTTTCAAGTTACATGCCAAGAGATGTGAATAGGATGAGAGCAACTTCTATTGTTGGTTATCAAATGTATTCAGTTATTGGTACATCCAGCACATGGCATTGCTCTGCCTATTGAGCTGGTTTCTCAGTCTGTACTGCTCATGTGCCCAGAGTCTGTCTGCTGCGCGTCGCTGAATTCGTCTTTCTGCTTGCTCTTCTTCGGTCATGTGATGGTGTTCAAATAGGTGGTTGAGGTGGAACATTGTGTGTGTGTGTGTAAAGATGTTTGTGTGATTGTGTTCTGTTCAAAGAACTATGGCATCGCTATATATATCATTTATTTTCTTTTACACGGTCAGTTGTGGTGCTCATGACATAATGAAGATCTGTTCACGGGAACATGCCAAAAATGATTGGGTAAAATCGTAAAAACTCCAGGAAAATCACTGTACTTTTATTGACACGTGATAAATTGTACAAATTTTTCTATAATATTACTTCTCGTTTCTAATGTTCGTCCTGGTGACGTCACAAGTCACATTCACCCCAGCTTTTTAAACTCCGCATGTCGATCACACGAGAGCTTGTCCTCAAGGTGATAAGGTGACCAGGAAAGCAATGCAAGTCCGATAAAGCTGTTTTTTGGCACAGTTGCTCTTAAAACCACTCACGTGACCTTTATACATTTATTTTTCCATTATTTTATATTTTCAATCATTTTCCTTACCCCTCCAACCTTCCCCACATCCCTGACGATCCAAGGCTGTGTAACGTTCACGAGCCTTGCTGTCAGAGGGTTGGCTCAGCCGTGTGAATGTGACACCAAATAGAATTTGACATCGTGCAAGGTGGCTGAAACGGTACCTCCGCCTAAAGTTGCCCTGAAAGTGTGTGTCCCAAGATTGTCTGCATATACCTGATCGTATGACTGTTGAACATGTTAATAATGTACTGTAGAGGTACCGTACCTACTCATGACAGCAAGCTACAGCTGAATTCAGCGTGCTGGTGAGTATTCAGATGAAATCACATGGTCTAACAACCAGCTCTTGTTAGTTCTCTGGTTGGCAGTTTTGGTACATGTCGTTACGGCTATGATCGCACAGGATATACTTCCATACAGATCGGATTATGCACCCCTCACATGATTAGAGCAGATGAGGCTAAAGGAACCTTAGGTGTATGGAAGGTTGTGGGGTATGTCAGAAGAGCCCGATAACATGCAACGCTGCAATAGTATGATCATACTGTATGATACCCAGAGGACCTGGAAATCAGATGATCTAGTATTTTTCCATAACTTCATTATATACAGTATCACCGATTAGTCTCGTGTGGATAGAAACCGTTGGACTTGCAGATATTCTGACTGGATCAACCCATTCCAGGAAACAGGGCATGATTATGTTCCGGTTGTAGCACGAGAAGTTCCCATTGTCATGTGTTCTCTTGTCAATATTCTCTAAATATCATATTTTAACTTTTGCCAAAACTTAAAAACTACACTATCTGGTGCCAAAAGATGGGTACCTGATGGGGCCTCCAGCAAATGCTACAGACAACTTTTGGGCCATTTTTGTGGCTCAATGACATACCCCTGAGGCAGGGCAACCTCACCATCAACTTTTTCTTCTCGTAGCCCCATTATTACGTAAGTTACACATCTTTTCCTTTTTCCTGGTGTTGTTAGATCACATGCCAAGTGTCGTTTGCTCATGCAGTATCAATCTCCATTCAGCTTCTTACATCACGCCCAAAATCACTGACTATACAACTCTACGAACTGATTAAACAAGTCCTCTAACTGTAGAAAATAGCCAGTGTCATCTCACAAGACCATAGCGACTCCACCCATAGGTATACTGCTGAAAATGTTCTGGTAACACTGCCTATACGTTCAGTAACCTGTTTATAGACTCCAGTTATTGTTAACTGTACTCTCTGTCTGAAATGTCTTCTCCCAACCGACCAGTCATTCCTCAAAACCTATACCAAATCCTGTATACTGTTGGATATCCATTACTATACAAGTAGACTATATAGTACAGTAGCTAGCTACTGTAATACCCTTGAATGACACTGTGGAGCATGGCTTGTGCTGTTTTTTCAAGATGTTACTTGTCTTATCTGCAAAGGACATTTTTGACAAGTAAAGTTTAACTGATATTTTGTTAGAGACTCGCGGTAAATTCTACATTGCACAGAATTTTGTATGGCCACAGAAACAGATATTGGGTATTTGCTTAAAAGTCCGCCATTCCGCTTCTAATGAGCGACAAATGCTATCATTTACGCCCCAGGAACACCCCGAACCGACCCCTAAAGGACTTTTTTCTTCAACAAAGTCTAACTGTCTCTTTTAACTATGAACATGCAGCCCTCAAAGCGCTAGTATCAACATCTACACCTTCCACAGTATCTCTTATAATGTAATGATTATATTATATGTTCCAACCACACCTACCCGAGCACTCACGTGACCAATTAAAAACGGAATTCAAGCCAAAAAATTCAGCCAAAAAATTCAGCCAAAAAATTCATTTTCGTCCAAAAACCACCATTTTTCGCCTAAATCACGTGACACAGATATCTCGGCTTAGTCATCAAACCGCTAGTCTCTTTAGACATGCTCATCAAGCAACCCTCTCCTGCTCTCATCACCCTCCCCACCTAAAATCGGAACAGCCATACTTTTCAGCCTATCAGAATTAAACAGTCTCCACAAATCCTCCTTAGTAATCAATCCAACCAGCTTACCTTTGTCAACAACGCAAATATAACGTAAGCCGAGTTTGAAAAACATGTTTGAAACAAGCTGAAGGGTAGCTGATGACGTAACCGTAGGAGGAGCTTGTACGACCCATTCTCGAAGTTGAAGTACTGCTGAGTCATCATCACGTGACTCAAAAACGCATTCCGTCTCTCCTGTCAGGTGATCAAACAAGAGCGCCTTGTCGATACTGAATTTCAGCTCGGATCTGAAAATGTATCCTTGAAGAATGGCGTTTTGGTTGATGATGGGGAATCCCTGGAATGTGCAGGAGTCCAACATGGACTGTAACGAATCAATTGTGTTCACGTGACTTCCAGAAGAGTCTATCACGTGATCTGAGGCGTTTGACGCGTTTTTCGCGTTTTTCGACGTGTTGGACGCGTCTGTCACGTGATCAGACACACTCACGTGATCTCCAGACGTCTGAGTAATCACCGTCAACTCCTCCAAGCCCGTCATAAACTCTTTCACGTAAACCACCGGAACAACCTCATCGTCCTTATTATCCAAATAAGGCAGATCCAACACGTGAATCCAACTTTCGTAAATGCCTTTTTTCCCTCCAACCGCGTCTCCAACCCATTTGCTTACCATAACACCAGCCATGATTGGTAATACATAGTTGAGAGCTCCAGTGAGTTCAAAAGTGATGACAACAATACTAATAGTAAGCCGGGTAACTCCTCCTAAAGCCGAAGCGGCTCCGACTACAGCATACACTCCTGGAGTGACACAAACACCTTCCGGAGAGCATGACGAGAAGAGAAAAAAATCTCGATGAGTTTCATGCCATGTAGCCATCAGTATACCGACAGCTCTTCCAAAAAGAGCTCCAATACACATACTAGGAATGATGATTCCAGCAGGTAGAGCGACTCCAAATGAGTAAGACGCTAGTATGAAGCCTAGAGTGCAAGCTGACAGGAGTAGAAGAACGCTCTGAGACCAATTGTCAAGATTACATAATGCTTCAGGAGTTGAAGAATTGCATTCTTGGAAGAGGTAGCTTAGTAATACAGACGGTTGTAAACGCATGTAAACATTCGGATAATTGATTAGTCCAGTCACTAGAGCCAAAACAGCCACCTCCGAAATAGGGTATTTTTTGAGAAAGCTAGTTTTTCTGAGTTTCGCGTATTTAAGGTTAAGCTTTATGAAATATGCACCATAAAGTCCTCCAAAAATACCCAAAATGGCAAACGGCACAAGCTCAAAACGATGCCATAATCGGTCATATTCCACTTGAAAAAGCACCAATTTGCCTGTTCTGAAAGGGTTAACAAACTGTAGGGTAACAGCTGCAATCATGGCACAAACAAAAGAATGCCACATGGTTTTATCTGGAAAATAGTAGGAAACTTGTTCAAGAGAAAAAAGAACACCTCCAATAGGACTTCCAAAAGCGACGGAAATTCCTGCTGCAGCTGCTGCACTCAAAATTTCACGTTTTTGAGCCTCATTATGCTCACGTGACGTGTACCGAATCAATAAATTAGCACAACAACACGCCACATGAACAAGAGGTCCTTCTTTTCCAACCCAAACCCCAGATCCAACTGCTAGCCCTAACCCTAACGACTTAATAAGCAACGTCCATTTGCCCATAAAGCCCTTGATTATGTAACCAGCGAGAATCGTCTTGATTTCGGAAATTCCAGAAAGTTTCGCGTGAGGTGAGTAAGCAATGACTAAGACACTTGCTGACGAAGCACACACCACGCAAATTAAGGTATACATCATATACCTTAAAAAGTACACGTCGCTCCACTCAATCCATCCGCCGCAAAAATCGTTGGTGGCAATTCCAGAACAACACGAGTCACGTGACAAGTAAAACGCGTCCTTACAGTACCCCAATCTTATGTCAGCAATCCAATGAGACGTGATATCAATACACGCAGCAATCAAACCAACAGAAATACCGGTTCCAATGAGAATAATCCACCGAACAGACGTGCTGACTAAGCGTAACGCCTGTCCCCTAACCCCAGGTGTATCCCAGGCAACGCGTCGTTGTTGTCGCTCTTTTGCAAACTCGTGCATCCAATCAATGGTCGTTTTGTCATCATAAAAAATATTGTGATTGTAAGTGAAATCTGAGTCATCAGTGGCTAGGGCTTGGGTTAGGGCTGTGGCTCGATTTATCGTGTCTGTGAACGGTCGAAAGATGTTAGGGTTAGGGGTGGGCGAAGAGGGTATGGGTTCTTCGAGGGTTGTGGGTTGGTCGTTGTCGTTGTTGGAGAGCAACGAGTCGAAGGAGTCACGTGACATGGTGGGAAGAAAGTCACGTGATGCTTAGTAAGAGGAGATCGTGATTACGTAAGCTTTGTGTAAAGTCACGTGGTGATTACGTGAGTTGAAGGTCCTGTTTGACGGAGTAGTTCTGGGGTTAGTAAGAGATATAGGGGAAAGTCACATGATGGTCACGTGAGAGAGGGGTAGGATTGATCACGTGATTTTTGTGAGTGTTTTGATAGTAGTCACGTGATGGTAGAGTGGGTGATAGGTCATATCATAACGATGATCTGAATGTTCTCAGAGCACAACACAATATGATAATTGGGTCACGTGATCAAAATTCTGAAAAGTGCATTCGATTTAGAATCACGTGATGAAGCGATTGGAAGTGTCAAAAATGGAGTTTCATCAATTCCCAATAAGTTGTGTGTTTTTCCCATTTAACAACGTCATTTTTTCACCCAATCGTCTTAAAATCACTATCATCTTGATCCTGAGGACTGCGCGAACACACTAGTGTAGGTCTCATTGTTGTAGCAGCTCTCGTTGTCGAGTTATACTCACTTTTGTGTTCCGAGGACGTAAATTTCACGTGAATGAAATTGTAACAGTTGCAATCGGCTTTGTGTCGTCAAATCACGTGTTCTAAGTCACGTGATATGTCTTTCCGTCTGTGTCGCTGAAACCGTGTCGTCTCAATTGCGGTGAATGTCGTACCGATGTAGTTGTTTGCTCTGGTGGTAAAAACAGGGTTAGGGTAGTAGGGTTAGGGTATATCACGTGATGTAAAAATACCTGTCTTTGTGTCTCTTCCCTTTGTGTCACCAATTGAAAAAACCCGTTCAAAATGTTGTGTCTGTGTATCAACTGTGAGCAGGCTGTTGCAGGTAGATGTTGCACGAGCAAACTTTATTTGCTTAGTCATAATGTGAGAGGGCTAGGGTAGGGAAAAATTAGTAAGAGGAAAATGTTAATCTTTATCACGTGATCATTTTGCCCTAACCCATTTTTCGATTGCCATATTATTGGAGCCATTAGAGACTGTTTAATTTACATCACTAAATTATCAGATTAGGTGCTACGTGTACTGTGTTTTTTTAGATTGTGATTATTGAGATGGTGAGTCATGTGACTTGATTTTTGAGCAAATTTTTGGAATCTCCAAGGTCACGTGATCAAAATGCATATAAATACTTATAATTTTAGTGCAATAATTCCGGCATAAAAGTACGCTATAAATCCCACTAAAACTCAACATCTTTACTTAAGCTTCTGTTGATGCATTTATACGAGTTGCCTTATTGGTGAAGATTTTAAATGACCTAAAATGATTAAGAAAAAATTATCATAAATAAATGAAAATGTCGTTATGATTTATCACGTGATGTATGTTACTGCCCCGATTTTTCCTTATTTTTTATATTTTTTCATGCTCCACTTGCCAGCCCTAACCCTCACACCCTAACCCTAGCTCACCTAACCCTACACCTAACCCATTGGTCCCAACCGCGACAACCCAATCCTCCACCAACCTTATTTTCCAGACATCGTCGTTTTCATTTCGCAGCCATAAAGTGGTGGATAAAAAAATTCAAACAATTCTGAAAAATTGTGTATTCTTTATATCACGTGGTTGTCTATATTTTGGCAATTTTTCGTATTTTTCTGATTTTTTTTGCTTCTTGTACTGATTAGGTTCAGATTGGCAGCAATGTTCTGGCCCAGTGAGGGGCTATGTCCTCTCAAAATACGATAGAGAGATGATTTTGGCATGGTTTTTTTTGCATATTTTTGTTCCATATTTCTTTTATTTAATTATTATTTTTCCTTTGAATTTCCCAATTTTCCTCGATTTTCCGTGATTTTTTAAATCATCCCATTATTCCCCATAATTCAATTATCACGATGGTTTCCGAATAATGCAGCGAAAACGTTTGAGGGTTGCACCCAACGCGTGGTGTCAGCGTGAGCCTAAAAGTAGTCTTGTTCGGAACATGTGGGAGGACGAATGGTGAGAGGAAGTGTCACGTGATGTATATCAAACGATAGGGCTAGGGTTGGCGATGACTAATATCTGCTTCCTATTACTCTAGCATCGATATTCATCAAGTTACGGAGGTTTTAGTAGTATCCCCACATTATGCAATCTGACAGGTCCAAATTATGAATTTTGAAACGGTCATAACTCGGCGAATAAAATCGCGATAAATAATTTGAAAATACTGCCATCATCAGCTCATTATTCTCTATATTATTATCATTTTTGTTTTTTATTTCCATCCACTTCCAAGCGATCCACCTTGCTCACGTCGATGCATTGACTATTGGGAAAGCGGAAAAAAGGGAGGAAAAAAAAGTGTATGGATTGGAGGCAGGAAGAGACCAACGCAACATCACTGCACACCGGATTTGTACCTCCATCCATCACCTTCCATCCAACGACACAGACACGAGAAAATCGCCAGCGACAAAACTACGCCATGAATGGCCACAACAACAACCATGACGAGAGTGTGAGTATCTAGAGGCCGATACGGGCTTGATGAGGAGGGGTGGATTTCAGCCGCAGTCGAGGCATGGTATTTTTTGCTACAGACGTGTGGCAGGGATGAGAGTGGTGGCATTCGAACGGGGAAGTTGAGGGGAGTCGATTGGTGCTTGTCGCGAGGCGATTGGGGAAGTATTGGTGATGTTGGTGTTGCTGCTGATGATGCCGCCGATGCCCCCGACGCCCCCGATGATGCCGCCGGCAATGCCGCAGGTGGCGTCGATGCCCCAAGAGGTGTGGATGATGCCCCCGATGCCGCAAGAGATGCCCCCGATGCCCCCGACGATGCCGCCAACGATGCCGCCGATGATGTCGCTGATGCCGCTGATGCCGATGATGCAGCAACGCCGATGAGGCAGTGCTGGTAGAGATGACACAACGCTGCTGTCGTAGCCACCTCACTGTCTCTGTTGCTGTTCTACGGCTACGTTGCTGTCTCTATTCACTGGCGATATGATCTTGCTATCAGCTTCATCTACAGCCTGCTGCATCAGAGATGGAGGCATCAGGGGCATGGAGTGGAGGCATTGCTACATCATCTTCGTGGTGGTATTGGGGCATTGACTCTTCTGCTCCGTCTGCTACGTCTGCTACAATGTCGTCTATACACCTGTTGCATCCATTATGGGGCATCAGGGCGTTGGGGCATTGCTGCAGCATGATGGTGGAGGCATGGGGGCATGTGGTGGAGGCATTGGGGCATTGCTGCAACATGGCGGCGTCGTCAGAGGCGTCGTCAGTGGCATTGCTGCATCATTGCCGATGCCCCCAGTGATGCCGCCGATGCCTCCAACCTGCTGCATCAGAGGCATCGGGGGCATTGCTGCATCTTCTTCAATGCCTCCGATGCCGCCAATCCTGCTGCATCATTGCCTCCAATGATGCCGCCGATGCCGCGAATGCCTCCATACCAGATATTCTGCTGCTGCAATGCCGCCAATCCTGCTGCATCATTGCCCCCGATGATGCCGCCATGCCCCTGATGATGCCCCCGATGCTGCTGCTGCCTCCTTACCCAACTATTGGGTCCGTTCGTGACCTTCGGCCACTCACTACCGTTACTAACTCAGTCCCGCTCTACAATGTCCATCTCGTCCATTCTCTCCGGAGGAGAACGCCGCCCTTCCGACGGCCAACCACCTCCTCCACAACTGCACCACCACCATTCGCCGCACCAGGTGCACCAAGCACCTCACATTTCACCCCAGCATTCGCCTCAAAACGGACATGTTCATGCTGCAACACATGCCCCCACGCATGCCGCCATGCCCCACGAGCACTTCATGCTGCATCAGCCACATCCCCACCAGCCCATGCTGCATCATTCGCCGCAGCATTCGCCTCCGATGATGCAGCATTCGCCCAACATGTACAAGCATCAGTCGCCGCATCAGCCGCCGCATCAACCGCTGCAGCATCAGCAGCAGCATCAGCAGCAGCATCAGGGGCATCCCCCCGGATTTGTCGATATGCATTATCCTCGAACTTACATGATGCAGCAGATGCCGCCACAGCCTGCCCCTTGGCCTATTCAGATTCCAATCCAGGGGCATACTTCTGTTGATGGGGACCATTCTGCACCTGAATCGCCTCCTGCTGATGCAGACGATCCGGCGTATGCAGATGCGAAAAACGGGTTTTTGCAGCAGGTGCAGAACCGTTTGGAGGCAGTGGTGCAGCTGGAGGAGCTGCGAGACAAGGTGGTCATTGACGAGTATACGAAAACCAAGGCGTATACCAATGCCGCCAGATATGCTGCCATCAAACAGAGCGCCAGGACGTCGTTACAGAAGGAGGCGATTATCCGGGTCGCGTTTGTGGAGCATGAGGAGGGTGTTCATGTGGGCCCCTTGTCTGTGGATGTGGCGGCATCGTCTGCTGCATCATCGGGGGCATCGGCGGCATCGTCTGCTGCAGCATTGGGGGCATCGACTCCCAAAGCTAAAAAACGCAAGGCTATTTCGAAAACGTCGGCGGCAGCATCGGCGGCATCGTCGGCTGCAGCAGGACTCTCCTCGAAGGAATCCTCGCCTGCCCCCAAGGCCAAAACGAAAAAACAGCTGCAGCAGGAGCAGCGTGAGAAGGACCGAGAGCTCAGAGAAGAGAATGCTGCCGCCAAAGAAGCTGCTGCAGCAGCCAAACAGATGGATCAGACGTACGATTCCATCTGGAAGGATATGGCTCGAAGGGATGCCGCCAAAGTGCACAAAACGGTTGCTGCAACCATTGCCGTCAAGCAGTCCAATCACCGAAAAACAGCCGTTCTGGCCTCCAAAGAAGCCCGAAGATGGCAGTATCGTACCAACAAGTCCATCAAAGACATGCAAGGCAAGGCTCGACGAGCTATGCGAGAAATGCTGTCTTTTTGGAAACGAAACGAGAAGGAGGAGCGAGATTTGCGAAAGAAAGCTGAAAAGGAGGCTCTTGATCAGGCCAAAAAGGATGAGGAGGATCGAGAGAGCAAGCGACAGGCTCGAAAGCTCAATTTCCTGCTCACTCAGACGGAATTGTACTCTCATTTCATTGGTCGAAAGATCAAAACCGATGAAATGGAGGATGCAGAGGGCGGTAAAGGCGATGATGAGGATTATGAAGCCATGGAGAAGATTGCCAGGAGTGGAGAAGAGGTGGAGACCAAGAAAGCGGCGGAATTGGACTTTGATGAGGACGATGATGCGAAACTGAGGGCGATTGCGCTGCAGAATGCTCATAATCAGGTGAGGAGGAATCAGCGGGAGGCGCAGGCGTTTGATGCGGCGGGCGCCAACGATGCGGCAGCATCGGGGGCGTCGGCTGCATCATCGGGGGCAATGCCGCAAGATTCTGCGGCATCTGCTGCAGCATCGGGGGCATCGGGGGCAATGCCGCAGGATTTGGCGGCATCATCGGGGGCATCTGCGGCATCGGCTGCAGCATCAGCTAACGCTGCTGCAGCTGCCGACGACGACGACGAGCTCAACTTCCAAAACCCCACCTCCCTCGGAGACCTCCAGCTCTCCCAGCCCAAGCTCCTCAACTGCACTCTGAAAGAGTACCAGCTCAAGGGTCTCAACTGGCTTGCCAACCTCTACGAACAAGGTATCAACGGTATTCTTGCTGATGAAATGGGTCTTGGAAAAACCGTCCAGTCCATCTCAGTTATGGCATATCTCGCTGAAACGCACAACATTTGGGGTCCCTATCTCGTCATTGCTCCTGCTTCCACTCTTCACAACTGGCAGCAGGAAATTGCAAAGTTCGTGCCGGATTTCAAGGTCTTGCCCTACTGGGGTAATGGTAAAGACAGAAAAATCCTGCGAAAATTCTGGGACAGAAAAAACGTCAAGTATACACGTGATTCACCTTTTCACGTGTTGGTAACATCTTACCAGCTTGTCGTGTCTGATGCTCAGTACTTTTCTAGAGTGAAATGGCAGTACATGATTTTGGATGAAGCTCAAGCCATCAAATCGTCTTCTTCTTCACGATGGAAGTCTCTGTTGGCGTTTCAGTGCAGAAATCGGCTTCTTTTAACAGGTACTCCTATCCAAAACTCGATGCAGGAACTGTGGGCTTTGCTGCATTTCATCATGCCTTCTCTGTTTGATTCTCATGACGAATTTTCTGAATGGTTCAGTAAAGATATCGAGTCTCATGCTAAAGAGAAGAGTCAGCTTGATCAGCAACAGCTCAAACGGCTTCATATGATTCTCAAACCGTTCATGTTGAGACGAGTCAAGAAACATGTGCAGCAGGAACTTGGAGACAAGATTGAAATTGACGTTTATTGCAATCTCACTACAAGACAGAGAGTCATGTACAAGATCTTGAAAAGTCAGATCAATTTGCAGGAACTTCTTGCTAAAGCTCGTTCAGGTTCAGAGGAAAACACTCAATCTCTCATGAATCTCGTCATGCAGTTCAGAAAGGTGTGTAATCATCCTGATTTGTTTGAACGAGCTGATGTGAAAAGTGCGTACAATTTTGGCGGCAGTGGAGTGGGTGGAAAAGATTTGTTTATTGGTTACTCCAACAAGAACCATATCAAATTTGAAGTGCCAAAGCTCATGTACAGAGAAGGAGGTTTTCTGGACGTTCCTGGAGAGAACTCGAGAGCTGGAGGCTTGAAGAGACTGTTGAAGGTGGATTTCAACATCTGGGAGGCAGATACACTGTCTAAACGAGACAGATTGATGGTTGAAGGAGAGGGAGGAGTTGGTAGGGTGAGCAGGGTGAGTCAAGTGGGTGTGCTGGAGAGGGTTATCAGAGGTGGAGGCATCGGGGGCAATGCCTCCGATGATGCCGCAAGATTTGGGGGCATTTCCGATGATGCCGCCAATGCTGCAGCCGATGCCTCCGATGCCCCCGATGATGCCGCCAAAACGGAGGCATCATCTGCTGCAGCATCAGCGGCATCGTTGCTTCCCCGCTACACTCCCCCCAGCCTCGACATGTTCAACATTGTCGACTCGTCGTTGTATGGCACCTACCTGCACCGTCTAGAACCCGCCTACGACCCCAGAGTCGTTGCTCCTCCGATCGATTTCGTCTGCAGAGACAGATCGTTCCAGATTGAGCAGGAGGATGCATTGGAGGGCAGAGAAGTGCGATCTGCTCTTGCTCCGTTGACTCTTGGGCAGGAAATGTACTTTTTGGAGAAGAGTGATGCCTCTAAAAACGTTTCTGATGCCCCCAAAACGGTTGCATTGCCTCCAAACAACCTCTTCCCTTACAAAGCACTCGACTTCAACGGCGTCAACACTCTGCGAATGCCTTCGATGTCGAAATTCATCTCTTGTTCCGGAAAACTTGCTCAGCTGGACTCTCTTCTTGCTGAATTGAAAGCAGGTGATCATCGAGTTCTCGTTTACTTTCAAATGACGAAAATGATGGACCTTGCTGAAGAGTACCTCACCTTCAAACAGTACAATTACTGTCGACTTGATGGTTCTTCCAAGCTCTCTGATCGAAGAGATCTCGTCAATGACTGGCAAACCAAACCCGAACTTTTCGTTTTCCTCTTATCTACAAGAGCTGGAGGTCTGGGTATCAACTTGACGGCTGCTGATACAGTCATCTTTTACGATAGTGATTGGAATCCCACAATTGATTCTCAAGCCATGGATCGAGCTCATCGATTAGGACAAACCAGACAGGTGACTGTTTACAGACTGCTTGTAAAGGGTACTATCGAAGAGAGAATGAGAGACAGAGCCAAGCAAAAGGAACATGTGCAAAATGTCGTCATGAGCGGTCAGAGCCAGAGTCACGAAGAAGAAGTGGCTAAACCGTCACGTGATGTCGCTTTGTGGTTGCTTGATGATGATCAAGATGAAGGTCAGTTTGTCAAGGGTAAGGAGACGAGAGGTGTGAAGAGACAGGCGGAAGAGGAGGAGACAGGAGGGGAGAAGAAGCCAAAGGTGGAGTAACTAGCATGAATTGATTTATTGTATGAACGAGGACATGAGCGGAGCGAATGTCTGAGTGTAGTTGTAGATTTCTATTTTTGAAATAATTCGTATTAATTGAATAAAAAGGCATTCACTTAGCTAATGCCTTGTGGTTGTTGTATTGGTGTGTGTGGTGGTTTTATATTTTTTTCTGATTTGTTTGGATTTATTTGGATTTTTTCTGATTTTTTCTGGATTTATTTGGATTTATTTTTTTTGGAATATTTTCTTTATTTCTAATTAAATGAATTAAAATGTTTTTGCTTAGCTGGTGGTAAACTAATGTTATACTTGTACAGACCAGTACCAGTATGAAGATTGTATATTTTTTCTGAATTTTTTTTTATTTTTTTTAGTTGGTTTGATTTTATTTTCAATTACCAATATTAAAGTTTTACTACTCCCACTATTTACTTAAGGAACTTATAGAGCCTATTTGAAGAGACTGTTGTTCACAACAACACAGCTCAGCGCTGTAACATATCACTCAGAGCTCTGATATTCTACCTCTTACCTCATTACATGATGAATTTACCCATAATCAAAAAGTTAGACCCATTGAGTGCTTTTTCTCTCACATCTGTAATCCCAACAACAACATCCCCTCTATATCACCACTATTGGACTCTTTTCACGTGTTTCCTCGAATATAATGGTATATTATTGCTCTCCTGACTTTTTGCTACAGTTCAATAACACTCTCAACACCCCCACTATTTTATTTAAATTGATTTCAAATTTTAATAATTATTTTAATTTATTCCTAACAAACCCAAACAAATCTAAAAAATAAAAAACACGCCTCGCCCTTGTCACATACACTCCAATAGACACTTTGCACTCTTCACTTTTCGTATTCCACTTCTTTTCGTCATATCCCACACATCATCCCATTATTACACCAACTAAACAGACACCATATATTGAACCCTATTTCCACCCATTTTTCTCCATCAACTTATTCAAATTTCCCATCATCGCCTCATATGCCACGTGACATTGTTCCAACACGTACAAAGTGCCAAACAAAAAAGTATCGTCGTCGCTATCGCTGTCATGAGCTCTCATGGCCATTTCCTCCTTGTGCCACTCCAGTTTTTGGTCGTTTTCTTGAATAATTTTTTTCAATTGCTCAATCTGCTCCAGGCACTCTTTTTTGGAAGCTGGAGGTGTATCAGAGAGGTATTCAGGAGCTTGCAACATTTTGAAAAAAAACAGAAACAGAAAAAAAGTTGTTTTGACGTAAAAGTGCAGGGGTTTAAATAGTGCTAAAGATAGGGCTGTGCGTGGGGAAGATAAGGTGCGTGATTGGAGATAGAACTAGTGGTTTTGATGGGAAAAAATGGGTTTTATGGAATTTCTCAGGATTTTCCCTAAATTTTCCAATTTTCAAAAAATCAAAAATAATTTTATTCAAAATTAATACCAATTATTCTTCCTCTGCATTTCCTTCAACTCCTTCATCATACCATCATACCTCTCTTTGCCCCACTCCAGTATAGCCATAAACTCGATATCGTCTTCCAGAAACATATTCTCTTCTCCTTTGTTGATTCTCGCCTGGTACTCTCGCATGTTTTTCAGATTGTCGGAGATATGCCAAGTGAGATCTTTTATCTGATCCAAGCATTGCTGTTTTGTAGAAGGAGGGAAGACGTAGTAGTCATCAGGGTATTCGTTGTCAGATGTGTCGGACATGTTGATGGTGAAGTGAGAAATAATAGTTGTGTTGATCAAATGAACTAAAAATGTGGGGTATGTTTTGATTGTGTTTATTTAGGGTTAGGGGAGGGGTATGGAGATGGGCGTAGGTGCTTTAGAAAGAGGAGAACGAGGTGGTGAGAATGATGCTAATAACAATACAGTGGAGATTAAGGAAATGTGTATTATTGTGGTGGTTGATGCTTACTTAAGCACTATGGAAATAGTTATAAATGATGTGTTAGAGGATTCAGAACAGCATCACGTTTTGGTTATGGATTTGTCACTTGACACCGAGGCATGGGCCAAAAAACCTAAGCTCAATGGCTTATCGTCATCCAACTGGGTGGTGCTGTCTATGGTTCATATTACTTATGACAGTTGAAGAATAGACTTTCATAGTTGGGAGTTTGTTAAGAACAAAGACCTCGAGCTGTGTTGTACCTGCATATCTGCATGTCATCGTTCCTTGTTATGCATGCCACTTTTCCGTCTTTACAGGAACATGCTTAAATATGGCCCTGCTCTTATCCCAACTCTTCTTCTTACATGTCACTTTATTCACTTTTGTGTACATGGCACTCACTTCGTTCATGCCCTAATACACCGCCGAGGTTTCAATCATGGCTGGGGCTTCTCAGTTTGTCGCTAGATCGGTTGTATGAGCATGAACGAAAGTGGGTGCACAAAAGTGTTTGTGTCTGTGTCACGACATTGAGTGTGTGATGAGTGAGTATGAAGGGTGAGGGGCAGGGTTGTGTTGTGTCACGACATTGGGGGTGTCACTACTTGGGGGGTGTGGTGAGTATGCTTTGGGTGGGTGTGGTCTGTGCCACCACTGCCGTTGTGGATGGGAGCTACTGCGGCTGAGTTGCTATGACGGTGGTGCTCTGGTTCCACAACGGGCTGTCATACTTACAGAGTAACTACCCATGCGGTGCTGTCGCTATGTGCTGTGGTGCCTTCCGTGACTACGTTGTGAAGCTGTACCATATGGTGTGCCGGCACTGTGACTGAGTAACCACTGTGTCCTTATGGCACTGTACCGGTATCGCTGTGGCCCTACAGTGCAATTATGCTACCGTTGTGTTACTGTCGTGGTTGTGACTTCCAAGCTGCTACATCACAGTTGTGCTGCTGAACATACCACTGTGGACTATAGGGGCGTAAGACAGAGCTACTTCAGAGGTCCTGTCTCTGCTACCACTTGGATCAGTGTGCACTCGTTACTGTGGCTGCTCTTCACTCTGCGAAATGCCACACTTATGTGGAACACAGCATCTGAAGCCTTGCTTTGGTGACAGCAGCTACTCAGAACTACTCAAGCACCTCATCCTTCTGAGGTGCCTGCTAGCCATGGAGCTGTCTGGGGTAGAGGTAACGGGCTGATCATTCCTTAGATTCAAGATGCTGTCGCCTTTATGAACTGTTGGTGACACAGTAACTACACTAGGCCAATTGCTTCACTTCTGTGGTCTTCTCCTGATGCTGCAGCCCCGGGGTAACACCTTGACAACCCGCAGTGCTGTAACTTGCTCCAGAGCACTCTGGGGGTGGAGGTACTGAGTTGATATTGACAACCAAAGCTGCTGCCACACACAGCAAACAGGCTGCCAGTACTATTCGGAGACACTAATCACTCCAGGGCAGTAGCTGGCCCACATCTCTCTACTGTGCAGCACTGATCCAGTCATATTGTAGTCCTTGTAGTGCCTTTTACGAGGGAATATAGCCGCAGAACCCTTTACAAGGGGATGCTGTTGTTTTTTCATTTTTTCATTCACTCTACAGTCATACTCATTATACATTAAATTACCCTATAGCGTCCATGGACTTCGGACTTCGGACTTCGTCCTCAGCTCCTCAGCCTATCTTCTCCTGTCAAACTCTCTCTTCAACAACACCTGCAGGTTCTTGACACTCAGGACCAAACACTGCAGGTCAATCTCGTCCACCTCCTGGTCGGCAATCTCCAGCAGATCGTCAATTTTGAAATCCACCGTAACCACGGGATCACTTCGTCCCTTCATCACCAGAGCCAGTACGAAAGTACCGGGAGCAGGAGAAGCAATGTAGAACACCAGTGAGTTGCCTACTCTGTTGAGAGGCAAAGCACAGGTCAAAATAACTCCATCTCTCATAAGTTGAGTGACATTGTATTTTTTGACCAACCCCTCAGAGTACGAAGAAGTGCTTCCAGCGGGGTTCAACAACGGGTTGGGAGTGGTTGAAGCTGTGGTATCTTCTTGAACAATCTTTCTGTCTTTCTTTGAACCCGTGTGACTTCGTACGTTGTTCAAATATGATCTGTAAGTGTCCAATTGAGATCGTAGGTACTCATTTTGTTCGGTGATGACTCTGTAGACAGTCTCCAGTGATACCGCCTCCTGTTCAACTGAATCCTGCAGAGAACCCAGCTGACTAAGCTCGTTTTCGATTTCGCTGACTAAGACGAATTTGTCATCATCAGCATATTCATCTTTATCCATTTCATCAAGCAGATCCAGAGCTTTGATTCCTCTCTTAATCACTCCAGAATCGTCAACTGAAGACGAAGCTGCGAAATCAGCAATACTTCTGAGTCGTAGAGGACGTGTCAAAATCGGATGTCCCGGAGGAAACGCTCGAATGATGTTGATGAGAATCGTCTTGAGTTCCATAAACACGACATCGGATCTTGAAATATCAGGCAACAACGACAAACCATTGTAAGCTCCTGAATCCGAATGAGACTCGTTCAAAACTGAAGCTTCCCACTGAGAGAAGAGTGATAAATCAATAGTTGCATTTTGAGCTCGAGGAACAAGAGTAGGACACACTCCTAGATCTCCCATGACTTTTTGAAGATGAATATCTTTGGTTTCAGACAGGTACTTGACGAGTAAGCCATGCATTCCGTAGATTTCGTTCAAAGTAATGGAAATACTCAAATCTTTCTTGGACAAAGCAATATACTGGTCCATTTCAAGCGATTCGTAAAAATCAGGCACTTCACAAAGTTCATTGAGAAATTTGTTGACTCGATTTTTGTTCACCTCAAGAAAAGGGGTCAAAGAAGCCATATAGGGCTCTTTGGAAGTAGTGGGCTTGTTGGCAATGTTTTGGAGAACTTTTGCAACCAGGGTTAGGGTTCGTCTGCAATTGGCGTCATTCGGTAATTTATCAATCAGCATATATGTTTGAGGTGACACTATAGCCGGGTTGATGAATCTCAAAAAAAAGAATGCACCAATCAGAGAACAGACAGACGCGTCAGGAGCATCAGGGTACTTTCTTCTAGCCAGACCTCTGATTTGTTTACAGATCCATCGGATTCCATAAGGAACAATGTTTTTCGAGTTGATGATTGTCGACAAAACGTTTTCACAAATGTTCTCTAGAGTTCTCAATCTCGGTTCAATGATAGCTACCACCTCAGCATTCTCACTAGCTTGATCCATGGTCATATCAGGAGCTGAATCTGTTTCAATGAGGACTCTCATGGGATTAATTTCCAGAGTTTGAGGAGTGGAAATAATCTCATTGAGACAATGACTCAGCGTTTCTCTGAGATACGACTGACCCGGTCCTCGTCGAGTATAAGTCGTCATCATTCGAGAAACAGGAGTGTTTGCACGGAGTAGAGATGAAAACTCGAGAGTAGTATCGAATTGATACGCCAAAACAGCCTGAAACATTGAAAGCAACAAATGCTCTTCTCGCTGTTCATACTGGTTTCCGTAGATTGTAAACATGACTGTTTGGAGGAGAGAGTCGATTTCTGTCATTGAAACCAGAGTACATAAAGAAGCGATATGTTTGGGTTCCGATTGGAGCAAAAAGAAGAGATTCGAGTACAGATCTGTTTTTTTTCTGTCGGGAAACGACTTTTCAGAAGGAGCTTCATGTTCGTCCAGTCTTGAAGCAATATCTTTCTGCTCTTCAACACCCATTTTGTTCTGGATAATGAGCGCAATTCGCGTATCCAGGTATCGGACGTCTTTTTCGAGCACGAAATTGTGCTTGGACTGCTCGGAGATAGCGGCTTTAAGGAACCGAAGGTGTTTTTGCGCCTTTGCAAGCGCATCGTCGATATCGTCGTCCTTGTCAACTCCGCCCATCGACATGTACATCGCGGCTACCGAGAACCGTTTGGACTGGCGTTGAGAGGGGGCGGTGGACGTGCCCGTTTGTTGGCGTTGAAGTGGGAGCATGGTGGGAAAAGGTCACGTGATGGGCTGGGTTAGTAAGGGGGAAAAAAAAAAAAAAAAAGAGGAAAAAAGGGGGGGGAGTGGGGGTGTGAGCGGTAGCTGAGACGTTTCATGGTGTTTGTGGAACTGTGAATGATGTCTCTGAGAGTGACTTGTGTGGCTTCTGATATAACATCTGTTCAGTAAAGACATATGACAGTGACATGAAGAACATCAAGACACAGATGAAGATGAAGCTGAACAAGTTGAACAAACAATGATCTCAGTGATGGAGTAGCTGCTGCAGCTGAGTCATTCACTGTATGTTGACCAACATCTGTTCAGTCAAGACACTGATGAGAGACGGAACATTCACAATGGACAAGATGAAGAGACAGAGCATGAGAGACAATGTCAAGAGTAAGCTGACTGGTTGTGTAGTGGTATCTGGATCATTCTCTGGACATATCTGTTGACATCTGTTCATTGATGGAGTATGATAGACAGTAACAGATTGACAGAAACAAGACAATGAAGACCAGACAGAAGCAACATGAGGGATGAACAACTTGAACAGCCATTCAGACCTTGAAATCGTTCATGAGATTGAATTCTTGAATTCTGTGTATCTGAGTATGGTGATCATCTCATCATGTTCTGTATCCTTAGTGACTTCAGTATGACCTGTATGACAGACAGTAGCATGATCTGACAAGAACAGAGCACAATGAAAAGACGTGAAGAGGGTCATGATACAACAATTCAGCCAGGCAGTTACATTTTTGTCTCACAGTCCAGTCCAACATACTGTATGGATCCTGCTCATGCTCTGTTCTTAGACAGTAACAACCAGAAGCTCAGCAGATGACCATGAAGAACAGAACAAGTCACGTGATAATCGATGAGCCGTGATTCACTCTGGTGGTCGATCTATGCCTCCAAGGTCAAATCATGTATCATTGTCACTGTCTCATCACCCTTGTCGCATAGCTAGAAGAGCACATCAACATGAACGTAGATGGAGCTTCAGTAACATAGATCAGTCTCGAACAGCCAGCATATGCTCTTGCAAGGCTCAGTTCTGCTCAATGTGTCTCTGTACCTCCATTGTCACTTCAGCCATGCTTCTGTCAAAGCCAACCAGCAGTAAGCAGAACAGAAGAACAGGACATGAACAAGACACAACCCAGAAGCACAGACAAAGAACGCAATACCAACAGATTGACTCGTGTGATTCCTTCTGGTAACCTGCTGAAGACTTCTGTTCAGTTACTCTGTTATGCACTTCTGGTACAGTAGGTCATGACAAGATTATAAGAACCAGAGCACAGTAAGAACATCAGAACATGAACCTCAGAACGCGAACAAGACAAAAACACAAGAATGCAATTATCCCGAACGCTTGAGTAGCTGACCAGATTGACCTCCGTATCGCGTGCCCTTCTCCAGTAACTTCAGCCGTGTCCAGTCTTAGACAGGGAATAGTAGCCTGAGCTGAACAGAACATGGATATCAGAGCAGTCACCGGAACAAGACATGAACACGACAAGAAAACACAAGAGTGCAATGATCCAATGACTGTCACGTGATCTGCTTGAATGTCTGTAACCAGTATGCCACCTAAGTGATATCTCCGTGTCATATCGTAACAAGAAGAGACAGCATGAACGTAACAAGAAAACCACAAGAACAGCAGCAAAAGACACAAACAGATCCAAAACAGCGTCAAATCACCACCTCATTGGTTATGAGCACATGCCCTTGTTCAATCATTCACACCCTGTCCTGTCCTTCAGTCATGACAAGACCACAGTAACACGAACAACACAATCACAAAGACCACACAAGTGACACAAACAGCATCTCAACAATTCTGTAGTTCTCTTCATCACATCTCCACCCTGTTCACACCCTGTTCTCCTGTCTTCAACCGAGGTCCACCCAAACCTCCGAAAACACCTTCATTAACCCTAACCCCCACCCCCAACCCTCCCACACAAATACTCACTCTTTGGCACTGTTTTGCACCGTTTTTGCCGCTTCTCGAAACGTCGGTCGCGTGAAGATGATTTCCAGAGTCACGTCGTTTGCAGACTCTCCAAACCTAGTCGGTTTAGTCTAACCTTATTTGCTGTTAGAGAGCTAATATCCCCAGTTTCCGAATTGGGATGTGTAAGGGGTCTGTTTTGGGATGGACTACCCTAACCTGGAACAGAGATTTCCCAAATATTGCCCTAACCCTGAGGAAGCTACCCTAACCCTTTAATTTCCAGCCCCAACCCAGCCCTAACCCTCGCCAATTCAGCCCTAACCCTACCCTAACCCAGGTCATAACCTCAAATCTGACCCCTCTACCCCACCTCCCCTAACCCTCTCCACCATAACTCTAAATTAACCTTTTCCAGACCCCTTTATTCACGTGACGCAGATCTAAAAGGCGACCTCCTCCGATCTCTGCAAATCGCTGAAACAGACGATCCAGGGTCCGAATCGGGATTTTGAAAAGAGTCACGTGGTGAGAGAGCGCTCCTCTATCTGTTTACCCTAACCCTATAACCCTAACCCTGCCCTAACCCCCGTTACACCACATCTCCTAACCCAGATTAAGTTACAAAGCGAGCCAGACAATAGGTCCTGGAATCGCGGAAAATCGGAGTTTTACAGAGAAACGGGCTAGCATTTCCCCTAGCCCCTACTCTACCCTAACCCTCATTTTTATAACCCTAACCCATGCCCTAACCCTTTATTTAAACCCCTTTCCACCCCTTAACATTTAATCCCCAAATAATATCCGACACATCTCGTCGTAAACGCTACGCCCCTCCTGACACAACGGCACATCTACCCCTATACGATTGGGAAAGTTTATCTGAAACGAGCACGTGCTGGGGTTAGGGTAGAGAAATCAGGGTTAGGGCAGAAAACAAGGGTTAGGGCACTTTTAGACGACCTGGCGGTCGTTTAACGTTCTGCAACAGAAGGAAAATGCATGTTTCGTAAAGTCACGTGAGCATTGGGTTAGGGTTATATGTCTTGAATCTGTGACATTTTTGGCAGGGGTGAAACCGGGCCGACGAAAAAAAATAAGGGTGTGCCTGTTTGGACGTGTTTTACGTGTTTGTATAAGTGCCTTTTATAATATGTTAAGCATACTTACACTGTTTATTAACTGGTTATACGTAATAGGACATATTTTTAGTTGATAATTGCTAGTGGATAGATCTGCAAAGATACGGTTTGTGAAGATCAAGGGTGGGTGTTACAGAAATGGCATGGGTTGTGATAGGGGTTTGTGATGTTGATGTTCTAGAAGATGTGGATTGTATGTTGAAATCCAGTGTTTAGTGAATTAGTTACTCTATGTCTTTGGTTACCAGTACTCGTACAATGACATCATGAAGAATGATACAAGTCTGTTAGATATAGAATTTGATGTTTCGTATTTCAAAGACGTTTGTTTTGGAAAGTGGAATGTGTTACAGGTGGTCAAGACAGGAGTATGGTGGGGGTGGCTTGTGTATTTTTACTGAGGCGAACTCTTCAATGACATCATACTAATGAGAACATGATTCAAGGGATGTTTTAATATTTTGGAACAGTTTCGGATACGGCCTTTGGAGTACTGTTACAGGAATACTTGAACAAGACAGTATTGTGTGCTTTTGTCCTTCTTAGGAGAACACGTTGAGCTGTAGTCAACTTTCCCTATGACTCTTTTTTGAGGATTGAGAGACGTCAAGTTGTCTGATCAGGTCTTAGTACAGTGTGGTTGGATATGATGTCTTAGAGTTGGATGTTTCAGTCTTGATGTGGACAGAATGTGGACTGTTTGGGATAAGGACTGGAATGCTGTTACAGGGAGACAAGTTTAAGCAGGATTGATTTTTAGAAAGTGCCTGAAATAATGGCCATACTTAGGAGCTCAGATATAATTGTGGTCTTGTCTTTTGAGTAATATTTATCCTGTACTTGGTAGATGTCTGTTGGAAACTCGAGAACTGTACAATTGTTTCGGTGCAGAGTTGGATGTTTCAGTCTTCAATGGATGTTTAGGATGTGTTAGGACTGGAATGTTGATATTATGAGTTGAGAGGAATTGGCCAAGAAGCTCGGTTTGGTGTATGATCTTGCTAGGAACACAGATACAACTGTCAAGTGTTCTCAATTGATGAGCTTCGAGAATTATGAAGCTTCAGGATGGCTGCCATGATGTCTCAGTCTGATCAGGGTATGGTTTTGGCTGTTTGGAATATGGTATCCTGGGCACTGAGATGAGCCAATTGACGTATAGACATGTTAATAAGCGTGAGTATTCTGTTGGAGGTTCCTAGAGCATCAATTAATTTCTGTTGTATGGAATTGAGTGACGTCAGAGCGTATTCATGTCTCAGCTTTATTCTCAAGTTGGATTGAATTGTTCCACATTCGGTACATTCCCAAGAGAGTTTTGTTTCAGTTCGTGTCACATCAAGATATATTTTGTTGTGGCTATAGAGTGTCAATACGAATTATCGCTGATCATTCATTTACAGAACATGCCATTGGACGTTATCTTGGGGCTGATTTCTCCACCACTGTCACTTGCTCTTGATCCTTAATATCCAATCTTGGCATCCAACCCAGCACTCAATTACACCTCCTTTCACAAAATAAATCCCACCATTATACTCCCCCGCTCTCCCTGATCAATCTCCCGTTCTCAAAATTCCCGTAGCTCAAATATCCACCGAGTTACAAACAGCCAAAAGCCCACCCCCAGCCGTGCGGCTCGGAAATGTTGGGGCATTGTCAGGTGACACTTCTGAGATAGGCACGGTTATCAGTAAACACCTGCTTTTGATACCTACACACAATTTATTCAGTAATATTTAACCACACTGGCTGTAAGTGTTCATCAGAAGGCCTTGCCAGTTATTGTGATACAACCATGACCTTGGTAACCTGAAGGGCATCTGGCTATTAAGTCATTCTTTAAGCCTTGTGAGCTTACAGGTGTTCAAGCATCAGCCACGTAAGACAGCATTGATCAAGCATTGTTGAAGGTCAGTATACAGACATCACTACTGTCTGCTAATTACGTGACAGTACCAAAATGCCTTTCTGAATCAGGAGATTATAACGGAGTGGTTTGAATCTTTGTGGGCCATCTGTAGCATCAGATATCTCATTTAGGAGAATCCAATTGTATATCTCATGTACAGGTACCGGTAGCATTAGTTAAGGCAGTCAACCCACTTCTGCATATAAGACAAGAGATTCCAGGCCTGGAATCTATATACACCAGACTAGCCACCAATGATAATAGCCACTCTGGGTAGAAACATCAACCAGCGCTCTGAAAATAATCATTATAGACGAATATGATTAACTGAACTACCGCTACTGTCTTAACAGTGCTCACCTACTGTATCATATGATTAGAGTATACCATTTCTACACTGAGCAGGAAGTACCAGTATCTACCATAGCATTCTACTACAGCAACAACTTGCAAGCTTCACACTCCATGCTGAACCTCTTGAGCAGCTCACGTGTCAGCTCTCAGTCCACCATCTTGCTCTTAGTAAGTAGAAGATACAACCAGTAAAGCATCGCTGACAGTACAAGTAGCAGGATCTTTTTTGTCAGCGTGACTCTGAACATTTACCCGCTACAATTCCAACTCTACTACAGCTATAATAAATATCCATTAATCTATATCCCACCACACTGTCTATTCAACACCACCAAAGCACATGTAGCTACTCAGTAGTACATAACCTCAAACACAGTGAGAGGTCACTACTATACTCTCAAGTATTCAGACTGTATAGTAATCCTTGGCTGTTTGAAAGTACAGAGCCAGTAAGACAAAATCTAGACGGATCCATTAGTCCAGCTACTACGATACAGTCTTAACAATGCCCTCCTACTAAGAGTACACGGAGCAAGGAGTACAACCCAATATCATACTGCAGCAACCATTTGGGGTCGACTTCTTGAGCAACTCTTGTGTTCACACTGTACAAGTATCTTGACTTAGTCCGTATAGCAGAACACGTAACCAACCAAGATCAACTTTCAGCCTCGCCCACTATAAGCCAATACCACTGGCTCATTCCAACTACAGCCCACTATAATAAATATCCATTAATCTATATCCCCATATCTATAGCTCACTATCCACTCAACTAAAGACACAGCAAAGTAAGTAGCTACTCAATGAGAGGTAACCAGTATACTGTATGTATGAACACGCAACCTCTCACTTCGTTCGAGCTTACTAGTATGCTGTAGCTTTATAGTAACACATAACCTCTCGCTGCGCTCGAGCTTACTAGTAGGTCCGTAAGGTCTTTCGACCTTACTCCTCGATTTAAACAACTCGCTCTCAACTTTTCGCTTCGCTCAAAGTCGTTCGCTCGTTGTTTAAATTCTCTGCGTCCCCAACACCTCCTTCTCCCTCTGTTTCCTCTCGTTATTCCTCTTCAGTCTCTTCACTCTCCACACGACATCTTCATCTGCTTCCACATCACCCAACTTTGAAAACTGCTGGTTACATCCAGCCACTGGACATTTATTCCGTCCCCCTGAATTCCTCAACCACTCCTGGAACGCATCACGTGAGAACAAATGTTTACACGTGATCGCCCTCACAGGAGTCTCCAGGTAATCTCCAGAAATAGGACACTTGAGGTTCGACTTTCGCGACACAAAAAGCTCATCTTCAGAATCAGAATCACTCAACCCATACCCATTAGGGTTAGGGTCCAGTTTTTCCACTCCAGTCACGTGCTTGGAACACAATGAACCAATAGAAAGCCACCATTTGTCTGAATCACCTAGATCAACTTCAGGCAGCAAAGTCCACAAAAGCCGCTGTTTGTGATTACGTAAGGGAGTAGACGCCTTGAGGACCCCCGCACGTGACTTTTTCGAGGGTTGCGGTTGAGAATCCAGAGCTTGAGTGTACAACTGGACGATATCGGGGATCATCGGTCCTCCCGTGGGTTTCACGTGACCGTTCCCATTGACAGGGTTAGGGTTGTCCTCATCCTTCACGTGACCTTCACCCTCCTCCTCCTGATTCTCCTCCTTCCACTTGGTCCACCTGTCACTAGCAGTCGTCACCTGCAACAACACATTGTCAAAAACGCGTTTGTGTTGTTCAACCTTACCCAGGGCTAGGGCTAGCTCCGTCGCAGCCCCATCCAGCCGACTCACCACACTGTCTCTGTGGTAGATGGGCAGATCACTGTTTTCGGCATCAGGATCGTCGAGTGAGTCGATGGCTTCTCTGCACAGCTTTGTGAGATCTTTCTGGAGAGACTCGAACTTTTCGACAACGGGCTCACAACCGATATTGTGTTTGCTTTTGTGTTGTCTGAGTTGATTGGTTGCTTCAAGAGTGAATACTGCTGTCATGTTGGGGTGTAGGGGGAAGAGAAAAGAGACGCGTCAAGGTATTTCATGTTGGGATGTATAATGGAAAAGTTTAATCTGGAAGCTTAAATTGACAGTCAAGACAGACAATATGTTGTACCAAATGATTCAAGTGTTGTGTGCTTTCTTACTGTGAATTGGGCAGAAACTGCTATATCCATCTCTGTGATGGTGTATCTACGTTTTTGCGATTTCCGTGGGGTGTTTTTCGACTTTCCAGATTCGCCACTTTCCCAAAACTGCTCCAAACGTGATCAAAAGTGGTGCAAAATGACCGCTGAGAGGAGGCGGTTTTAATGGTGTCATTCCTATCCTCATAGCGCAGATATTACGCGTAATAATCGAGTTTTCCCGAAACTTTCAATTTAAGGTGGGCAAAAGGTGGAGACATGTCGGAATTATAATGAACGAATTAACGAGCCGCACGCCTGGGGGTGCACTTTGAGGGGGTCTCATTTGGGGTGAATATCAAAACTATTCAATTTTTTGAGAGTGTGAATTGTACTCCCGGAGCAGAGAAATCCAATGAGAGTGGTCTTATTTCTTTTGAATAAGTGTGGAGTGAGCTAGGACAGCTCTAGTTATGACTGTAGAGTCAACAAATGCAGCATACTTGTCAACTAAAGTTCCTGGTTTAGTTGGGAACAGTGGGAAAACTAAAACTGTCCTAACTTCATGAATAGCTGTCCGATCGTCATGAAAATTTGACCAGTTTACTTATAGCGACAATATGAACATTCTAACTAACAGTTTGAGTCTGTAGCTATACATAATAGCTCACAATAATCTCCTCACAAAATCTCCACCAAACTTTAACCCATGATCAGCCGCACGAAAATCGATACCCGATCGGTTATTGGTCATGTGACTTGAGCTGCTCACGTGACCCATATCACTATGCTACAAGTCACGTGACCTACAATTCTCTTCTCCGACTCTCAGATCACGTGACTTGCTCCCTCGACCACGTGCTTGCTGCCCACGTGCAAGCCACATTTTGTTGCTCTCAAACAAAACGAGCCACGTGGTCATGTGTCACGTGACGTACACTTATATGGATACTTACGTAATCAGCCCCAAAATGAAAAAAACAACCCACAATTACAATTGCTCTGATATCGGCTTATTTTAGGTGGAGATGTGGTGTGGCATAAATAACGTATGTTCTAGAAGTGATTTAAGCATTGATAAAAGTGGACATTAGATATCTCTGATCTGGACGATATTAGTACCAAACGAATCAGCTCGTTTCGGAGATTACAATACTGCTTTCCGATTTCTGATTGGATGAATATCCCGTCCAGCAACTACTGGTGAATATTTTCTTAATAACCTTCAGGCTAAAATTACATGATCCATGTATGAGATTTCATATTGACTGTAGCGCACCCAATGCAGGCTCAATTGGGACGTAAGAGGTATTGGAAGGTTGCAGTGCATGCAGGGAAGGTGGGAGGTGGGTTTTTAGTGAGTCACGTGACCTAATGGAAAAGTTATGACAAATATCTCGATGGAAAATGGTCTGAGGAAGATGGGAGTTAGTGCATTCGATTCGCTGGAGCTGTGGGAGTATCATGATATTAAATATTACCGAGATATGTTACTATTGAGGAACTTATGGCTGCATCAAGTATCTTTTAGTCATAACTCACTGGATATTGCTCCAAACCAGAAATAGACTGGATAATTGGAATCGTCAGATCCGTACGCATCGAATGATATATAGATAGCCTACATTTACGTCTTTCATCAAGAATTGGGTAAAGCGTCTAGATTCATATTGAGCCTTAACATCACACTAAATAGTACTTCAAAGCACGTAACATAGAAATTAAATATACCATTCGAATCACCGCAACTCCAGAATTCTCCTCATACCCTTAGTTTCTCTCTAGCATTACTATAGAACAAATTTCCCCGAATCCAATCCTTAAAACCCCCACAACTCACGCTACCGACACCCTATAGCCATCAGACCAGTCTCATCTTGTAGCCCCCAACTCCCTCTACCTTCTCATACCACAATGTCCCCCACTACCACCCCTTACCACCCCCCATCCACTTCACCCACGATCTCCGCCGTGTCACCCAACCTTATTCCCCAAAGCTTAAATTTTCTGTAACCTTTTTCTCCCCTACACAAGCCACCTTTCTTCTTCTTCCTCAACACCACACACCACATCCACCATGTCACCCCCTCCCGTCGCACAAACCGTGCTCGATCACATTGGCGACACGCCCATGGTCGAGCTGCAGAAAATCCCCCAGTCGCTCGGCATCAAGTGTCGAATTCTCGGCAAGTGTGAGTACTTCAACGCCGGCGGTTCTGTGAAGGACCGAATTGCCAAGCGAATGGTGCTTGAGGCCGAGAAGCAGGGCCGAATCAAGCCGGATGCCGGGTACACTCTGATTGAGCCCACTTCCGGCAACACCGGTATCGGTTTGGCTCTTGTTGGTGCTGTTCGAGGCTACCGAACCATCATCACTCTGCCTGAGAAAATGTCCAACGAAAAGGTGTCTGTGCTCAAAGCACTTGGAGCGGAGATTGTGCGAACGCCCACCGAGGCCGCCTGGGACGCCCCCGAGTCCCATATCGGTGTTGCTCGACGATTGGAGCAGGAGATCCCCAATGCCGTCATTCTCGATCAGTACGGAAATGAGGCCAACCCCGATGCTCACCTGTACGGCACTGGAGCCGAGATCTGGGAGCAGACCGAGGGCAAGGTGACCCACCTGGTCGCTGGAGCCGGAACCGGAGGAACCATCACCGGTATCGCCAAGGCCTTGAAGAACAAAAACAAGGACGTGGTGGTGGTTGCCGCCGACCCCAAGGGATCGATTCTTGCGATTCCCGAGTCCCTCAACGACTCCACAGAGGGATACAAGGTCGAGGGTATCGGATACGACTTTGTTCCCGATGTTCTCGACCGAGAGGTCATTGACTCCTGGATCAAGACCGAAGACAGAGAGTCCTTCCTGCTGTCTCGACGGCTCATCAAGGAGGAGGGTCTGCTTGTGGGTGGATCTTCCGGTTCTGCCCTCACTGCTGCTCTTCAGGTGGCCAAGAACCTCACTGAGAAGGACACTCTTGTCGTTGTCTTCCCTGACTCTGTGCGATCCTACCTCACCAAGTTCATTGACGACGACTGGATGAAGAACAACGGGTTTGTCGATGACGCCACTCTTGCCGAGCAGGCCAAGCGAAAGCAGCAGTACAAGGGTGCTACCATTGCTGATCTGCATCTCAAGCCTGTGGTTACCGTCAAGGGCGACTCTACCGTCGCTACTGCCGTTGAACTGATGCGAGAGAAGGGCTTTGACCAGATTCCCGTGTCGTCAAAGTCGTCCGGCAAACTTATTGGTCTCGTGACCCTCGGCAACCTGCTGTCGTACCTGTCACGTGACCGGGCCACCCCCGAGACCCCCGTCGAGAAGGTCATGCTGGATTTCCGAACTCTGGACTCTCATCAGCTCACTGCCGATGCCATTGCTTCTGCCACCGCCAATTTGTCCATTGGCACTCCCTCTGGCGAGAAGAAGGCTCCCAAGCAGCGACGGTTCGTTGAGGTTACCGTTGAGACTCCTTTGTCTGCCTTGAACAAGTTCTTTGAGCATAATTCTAGTGTTATTGTCACTGAGAAGGACGCCGAGGGAGTCAAGCCGGTGCATATTGTTACTAAGGTGGATCTCCTGGGATATTTGGTGAAGAATGGTTCTTTTGAGTAAACGGTAAGCGAAGCTTGCCGTTTGTAGTCTTATGACTGCGTTAGGTACAGACACTTACGTGTCTGTACGGGCACTTTCGTGGCGGAGTGTCCAGAGACAAGCCACTTTCAACACCATGTAATTAGTTCAACACTTAGTGTATAAGATAAGTTATTTTATGATAAGCAATGAGCGCAGCGAGTTGCGCTGTACGACACAGCAGCGGTTGTAGTGTTTATTAGCAGTACAGTAAGCTCTCAGTGTTAAGAGATGGGTTGGAGGTGTATTATGTGACTTTGGAGATGAAATTGCTGTTGGTGTGGGTTGTATTTTGGTGATGTCTTTGAGGGATGCTTTATTGCATTTTGTAGAGGAATTTGTATGTGCACTTGGTGAGATTATTATATAGGAAAACTCGCCAGATCAGCGCGGTTCTAATGATACCGATATCTGAGTATTTGGATCTATACACAACCTTTGAGGCCTATTCTAAGCCGTCTGTAAACCTGTCCACCAACCAAATCGCTAATAACAGCCCATGTATTGATCAGAGAATATTTTCAGTCACTCCATTAGAAAGCCCACATTCAGGGCTATGTTTTGGTATCTTTATTTTTGGCATGCTAAATTGGTGAAGTGCCCATACCTTTATGTTCGTTAGGGCCTGGATCAGAAAATAGAGATGGAAATATGAAGGGAAATAACTGCTTGTTCTTGATGAACGAGTGTTCAGATGTCGGTTTATTGGTTCTGTTTGTTCATATTTAACTGCTATTTATTTTCCTGTATTTTCCTGGTTTTTTTTTTTTTTTTTTTTTTTTTTTTTTTTTGCCTATTTTTCATCATTTTTTCGTATTTTCCGTTAATTTTTTACATTCCGATACAACTCATAGACACAATGGTAATATAATAGCCCTGTAGAGCTCTTGAACGATAAAAATCAGGGAGTGACTTTACAGTGAATGAGACTGTATTGTAGTGTTAGTATGATTGGAAGTGTACAGGTTGTTCAGACACTCGATGTTCACCTTAATTCATACTGTGGCCTTAAACACCGTAACATGTCTAAAGATGAAACTGTAGTCACATGTTCCCAGTATAGTAGATTATGAAACGGCAATATGGGAGATTACGATAAGCCAGAAGTGCCTATATTTCGGTTTTTTTTTTTTTTTTTTTTTTTTTTTTGTTAAGACCGTTTAGTTGACATTTGTTGACAGAAAAGTCCTTTAGGGGTGAAAATATGATGTTCCCGAAGGCTGCGGGGGATATTTTGTATAGAAAATATGTGCAGAACAGGGACATTTTAAGCGAATATGGGAGAATATTTACTCCAGCTCGTACTAAATGTGGAGATATTTGCAATCAAAGATCATCTCTCAAGTAGCTAGTAGATAGGCTTTTGTTGGGAGTTAGTGGGGTTACAATAACAGCGGCAGCTTTTTGGACAGATAGGCCAATAATGTATGTATTGAGAAAAGGAAGGTATCATTGAGCTCAAATTGATCACTTTTCAATACTAAAGTGAGCTTCATTTTGCGATTAAACAGGTGGAAGTGCTTCTCTTACTCTTCAAAAAGGTGCCCTGACACAGCACCGGCTCCGGGGCGTTATAGCCACTCTAGAGAGATGGGAATAGTCTCATTGGAACCCCCAAAGCTCGCTGATTCTAATGGTGCCTTTATATCATCCAAACACCCTACATTGTGGTTTGTTTGCTACAAGTAACCTACTGTCAGCATGATCTACTCTGTCAGTCACTTTTCCTACTTGTAGTACAATATGAGCAGTGACTGCCGGTATTTATCCGTAGAATGTATTATTACAGCAAAAATGATATCAAGGAGAAACTCTTCTATCTACTCACTACTGTACTTGTAGAAGGGTGTAGTCTTGATTCATTGGGCTAACCACACTAAAGCTCTGTTGAACGTAACATCCAATGCAGCGACGGATGATTTACAGCTCTATGCGACTGTTACATTAAAAAATGAAGCACTGTGAGTCTTGAAAGAGCGGTAAATATTCAATGGAAAGCCATCATTGATCTTTATTACACTCAGTGGCTTCCTGGAGATGTTATACTGTACCGGTAGTCTAAGGTCATATCAAGAAGGTAAAGCTCAGTACAGTCACCAGCAAGTACAGTGGATCTACAACTTCTGAAGGTGTTTGACAAAGGTACACTACCTGTACGACTACTCTACGCTTTAAATAAGGATAAAATAAATGGCTTCAACCAGTAAACATAGAAGGGATCATCTTTGTAGCTTGTAAATAGAGTACAGTATAGCAAGTGCCAGTACAGTATACTCATATCAGGGTCATAGACATAGACATATAGAGAGACGAAGTACAGTATTAAATACATGATACAGTAATCAAATTTCATAAACAGATCTATATTCCAAAAACTCGTAAAGATTTTAGTTGGTATTCTTACTATGGTAGTGATCTTGTAAGCTGATTAATACTCACCCCAAATATCCTTCCAATCCCAAATATCCTTCCAATTAGTAACTACTCTTCCAGGTGTCATTTCTTCAACAACTAATTACAATACTACCTCCACTCAATTGGCTACTGTGTGCTACTGTATCATATCCACAATCATGATTTCACCATCTCAAACACTTCCCTTTACTACAGTAGTTTGCCTGCCTTTATTACAGCCATCTGACCTGTCTTGTCCCAACATGACCAGTCACTTTCTATAACCATAACAGCATAACCATAAGACCATCTACCGTACAATAGAAATCTATAAGAGCTATGAATCTGTATCTGTGGTTTTCTTCATTTATATGGTCTATTGTAATATATCTGTTGCTCTAGACACCTTCACCTTACCTTCAGCTTAGTAGACAGCTTCTTACAATCAGATAACAGTAACTTGCCCTGTCTGTGTGCGGCCTCATACTGGGGAATTTCCGAGCGGCACGCCTGGGGGTGTTCTTTTGGCTCTTTTGAAATGGTGAAGGAAACGAGCAAAGGGAAATCTGAAGAGGCCATTCGACTCAGTTTTTCGCGCTGATTCTGAATCCGGCGTCTGTTTTTACGCGAAGGGGTTTTTACAGAAGCAATCACTAATGACCCTGTTGAGGCTGAACAGTTATGACTTGCTGATATACGATTACTGAATGCAGTGTTGGTGTTAGAGACTTCAAAATCGAAATATAGCACCTGCCAAAATATCTAAAGCGCACACTCGTAAATAACACTTGTCACCATAGAGAAGCTTTTATTTACTTGTGGTGAATTTCACATTTTCCTTTACTACTGGTGCAGTGCTGTAAGTGGTGGGAATTTACTTAAGGTTAACTAAAAAGCCAACTAAAAAAGTGCTCTGGGGGTGTCTTTTACACGTTCCAGACACTCAGCAAACATGAGGTCTTTTGTAATACACCGATTGAAGTGTGAAATTGCAGATTACAAAATAATCTCACGTTATGGCAGTACAAAATTCCGAGTGATACCCCTTCAAAGTTCCTCTATTACTTGACATTTGAAACTTACTTCACTCCTCCCAAAAGCTTAACAAAGTGTAACTGAATAAGTACAACTTTGGCAGCATTTGTTTCGCCTTCCAATTAGACAACCTATGGATATTACTATATATTTCGAATCCAGTGACTCAGGAGATTCGTACCAGCTATAAATCAGCCAACAACTACAAATACCACCACCCTTGGATCACACGCCAAGTGTCGTTTGCTCTTTAGTTAAGCTATAAGTTCAGTCTCTCACATGTCCACATCTTGGCCTGACTTGTACTCGGCGAGTAGAGCTCGTAGAAAGGTAGGAAGTGGTTCATTTTGAAGCCCTTGTTCGGGAGATTACATTGCCGCTTTCAGATTTTCAAAAAGACGGGTTTTTGTCACTTCGACATTCAGCCTTTCAGACAGGCCAGACAGCCCCTCAGTTACATGCCAAGTGTTGTTTGATCTCATAGCCTAGCTGGAACTTTACTGGATGTTATATATACCGCGGAGGGTCACCGTTGATAGTACATGCCTTATTACAGCCATCTGACCTATCTTGTCCCAACCCGACCAGTCGATTCTTATAATTAACCATAACCATAAGACCATCTACAGTAACCACTACAAATCTACAACTCACTACTGTACTTAGATACTCAAAGAGTTGTTCATTAAGAGCCTGAGCGCTTATTACTCCATATATACAATCAATTAGTAGCTATCTACCACTACTTCATTCCGAGAGCAGCAACCAGCGACTGCACGTCCTCCTTGGTCACCTCAATGTTCTCCTGCTGCAGCACAGCTTTGATGCCGTCCAGCCGAGATCGCACCTCTTTATCAGACAGCATCTTCATCATAGCCATGATTCCGGTCGATCGAGTTCCGTCGGCGTTGACGTATCCCTTCTCCAGCATGAAATCCTGGAAGCCCGCAATCTCATGCAGCACTCGGTCGTTGTCTCTGATTTTCTTGATGAAGTCGGACTGTTCGAGGGTCTTGAACATCTCGGGCTCGGGTTTTTTCTGCTCATTGAAGGCGATTCGAGAAGTGGAGAGAGGTCGGATGGGGGTAAATCGGGGGGTTGCCCGGGCAACGGAAATTCGAGCGATTCGAGCAAGTCGCAACATGTTGTAGTGTGTTGTTGAGAAGTTGTGAGGTGGTAGAGCTGAGGCAGATGAAGATGGTCGGGAAGATTAAGGTTTTTTAAATGGGGATTAGCGGGAATTGAACTGGCGATGTTGGGATTTGAAGATGAAATGAAAACGAGTTGAATTTTGGCGGAAAGTGATGAGTTCAAGTTTGGTGTTGTTCTCCCAGTGTGTCTCTGTACGGATCGACTTTCCATTTTCCTTACATTTGAGTATTCATGGAGATATGACGGTTTTTAGAAAATGTTCGGAAAACTCAAAACTCATCATATCGCGATGGTTGACAACTTAAAACGTGCCCTGATTGGCGCTGAATACGATACCCTTGGTTTTAAAGCAATTGGGCAACTATTTCCGCCGTTATAAATTAAATTGAAATTCGCCCCACCTCGAATTGAACCCACACCACTTCAAATCAGGCAAAAATCCTGACTCGATGAAAACTCAACCGAAATGAATAATTCCAACTGGATTCAAACCGCAATCGCTCCCCTCCAACTCCCCTTTAATATTTTTCCTTGCAATTGAGTATTCAAGAAATCACATAAAAAATCCTCTGTTCGATTTTCACTATAGTCTTACAGAAACGCCTTCCAAACAAGGCAACTACTACAATAAACATAACATAAATGCAATCCATTCAATAATATATACAGCCCTGGGGCTTTTCCTTCCTGTTCCAACTTCAGATACTCTTCTAATTGAGCTGTATCCATATAATAGAGACCTTTCAGTGATTGAAGGAAGAGTGTAGAACTCGTTAGACGTCCCAGAAGCACGTAAAAACGCTTGTAGGCATTCTAGAGGCCTGTAGAAACGCATGGACACGTCTAAAAGCTGCAAAAAAACGGTCTACGGCCATTTTTTTGCCTTTTTTCGACTTTTTAGTCCGTTTACTCAGACCAGAACCGCCTACGGCGCTTCTGCTCTAACTAAACACACCCCTCCTATAATTCTCCCTCAACTGCTGCAACGTTGCTCTCTGATCATGCGGCAAACTCGCCAACTGAGCATCAGTCAACGCCAGCACCTGATTAATCATCTGCTGCTGCTGAGGAGCAAGATGCGATGGAGCAGTAACGTGATGCTGCTGTACAGGAGGTGTCACGTGATGCACAGGAGCCTGAACAGGCGGTTGAACCGGATTCTGACCTCCAACAACCTGTTGAACGACTTTAGCGTCAATCAACCCCATCAAAAGCATGGCTTGAACGGCTGCGTACGTGATAGGCTCGGAAACCTGCAAAATCTGAGCAGCTTCAGCGGGATTTGTGTTGATTAGGGTTTTCAAATGAGCAATGAGATCCAGAAGCTGATTTGGCTGAAGAGCAGATAAGACGGCAGAAGTGGCATCTGGTGTGGTTAGGGTAGGGGTAGGGGTAGGAGTTGCAGGGTTAGGGGTCTGGGATTGGGGTTGGTCATAACCCTGGCTTGGGTTTCTGCCCTGATCATACCCTTGACCTTGGTTTCTGTCGTAACCCTGACCCCGATCGTACCCTCCTCTGCCCTGACCCTGATCATAACCCCTACCCTGATCATAACCCCTACCCTGGTCATAACCCTGACCCTGCTCTCTACCATAACCCCTCCCCTGACCCTCAGGATGAGGAGACCGGTAATCCCTATCCCTACCATACCCTCCTCCACCCCCATAACCCTGACCCTGTCCATAACCCTGACCCTGACCCTGACCCTGGTACCCATCCCTAGCCCTCTCCGCTCTGTGTTGCTGCATATCTTGAGTAAACGCCGTCCTGATCTGACGTTGGCCAATTCGAACATCTCTCAACGAATCAAGAGCTCGTTCGGCCTCGGCTATCGATGAATACTCGACAAACCCATACCCTTTGCTTCGTCGGTTATCGGCGGGTCCTCGTTCAGTTACCAGTCTGAAAGCCACGACGGTTCCGTGTCTTCCAAGCATCTCTCGAACTTCGGGTTCGGACATTTCAAACGGAAAATTGCCGACGAAGAGGGTGCGGGAAGGCGGTTGTGGTGTGTTTCTGTCCATCACGTGATATAAAAAATGACCGATGAAAAATGTGTGTGGTGTGCTGTTGTGAAGAAAGTGGTGATGCTGAAAAGTGTAGGTTGGGTGTGCATGATGTTTATACTGTTTAAGGTTTGGTGGGGAGACTTGAGAGGGTGGTTGTGGGGGGAGTAAAAACGGTGGAACTGAAATGAGGGTGTAATTGTGGAGGTGAGGTGAGTGTCTATGGTGTGGCTGAAAATTGGAGTTCTTGGGGTGATTTTGGGGCTGTGGGGAGAAAAATGGGTTTTGTGGACGATGTAGGGGTCAGAGAGGGATGCGAGTGGTACTGGAGGATAGCTGGGAAAGAGGCGGTTCGAATGGTGGTGGAATTGTGGTTGTAGGATGTGTGTAGCGTGTTGGGGATGGTGTTTAGTTGGGGTGAGGTGTAGTGTTGTGCTTGCTGTGTATTGTCCCAACAAGAAGAGTTTAGTTTAAGGGTGTTTGTTGGGGTAACAAGGAAGAATATTTGAACATGTTCTGATGCTGTTGTTGAAAGGGGGTTTTGGCGGTATCATAATTACTACTTTAGTAATCATATTATGTAATCAGAAATGAGATATTAGTAATGTAGCTTCCAGGAGATGATGACTGAGATACATTACAAGTATCTCTCAACAAGATGATATATATATTATTTTACTTCGTCCTTCTAGCTCATACATTCAGTTGGTGTTTTAAATATATATCCAGACTCTCATACCTCCTGCTTACATATTACTGATTCTAGGACAGTTACAAGATCCCTCCTCTTCTTATAATTAGGTTTACTTATACCTCCCAACATGTTCAACTGCACTTTCCAAACCCAACTAAACAGTCCCTCTTTACCCCCATTTATCTCCACACATTATTACTGAAACATATTAATATTATTACATAATCATCATAAACTCCCCTATTCCATCCCTAATCAACTTCTTTCACCTCCTCTACCTGCTTGGAACACCCAAAACTGACCCCTAAAGTCCTTCCCATTACTTACCTTTTAGCCTCATTCAAGTACCTTTGTTGACTCCTCCTCCTCAGACCCTTTCCATATTTAATCATAGGAACAGTCACCAGTAACGGTATCAAAGAAATACACCCAACAGAAATATACACATTTTGCAAACCCACATTTTCAATCCACGGCGTCTGAGCAAACACCATGATCATTCCAAACGTGTTTCGCACCACAATCACTCCAATAAACGCGTCTGCAACAATGTCCTTATAACAGTCCAAAAGGTACGTCACCACAATCGCTCCAGAAGAGCCAAAACCAAACATGATGACTGCAAAACCGACTGTAGGCACCATCCAATACACTCCTTGAGATATGGGAAGTCCAAACAAAAATAATCCGACTGTAAGGGTGAAATTTGCAGGAATCAAGCCCCAAAGACGCATTTCGGGTTCGTACACTCCGGAATTGCGTCTAGCAAGCCAAATAATCGTTTTGTCGCTAAACCAACCTCCGTATAAGCTTCCCAGGGCCATTCCAATGAAGGGAGCGATGTTTACATTGCCGATAGAGGCAGAAGAAAAATTGTAGGGCGGTTCTGCAAACGCTGATGCAGTGGTAGTAGCAGCCATAGCTAACCAAGTGAGCATGAAGCCGTATTGAATAGCGACAAACGTGACAATGGGGTAGGTGACGAGTGTGATGAAGGGGGTGTACATTTTTCTCAAAAAGTCAGACAGAGAACCCGGAGAATAAGTGTAAAGTGCAAACCGTTTTTTTAAAGAGGCTGGTGGGAACGAAGTAGAAGTCTCAGAGACTTGAAAAGATGACACTACATTCTCCCCAATTTTCTCTTTCGAATGGTCAACTCCTCTTCCCTCTAGCACTTCTATAACGTCCACACCATCGATTCTCCTTTTCTCATACTTGGTTTCTTCAAACGCAAACAAAGTCATCAAAAACTGCACTGCTGAAATAACAGAGATGATGATAAACGCCCACCGCCAGCCTAGATTCACGGCAATGTATCCTGCAGGCACCAAAACAAGAAAATTGCCTACATCTACCACTGCCATGTAAATTCCATTACAGGTACCTCTCTGATGAACAAAGTACAAATCAGCAACTGTCATTTGAATAATCGTTTCAGTCACACTTGTAGCCATTCCCTGGATCAGACTCACTCCATACAACTCCCCCACAGTCCTCATTTGAGCCATCCAAGCAGCTGTAGCTAATGCAACCGCCGAAGAAACGAGGTAAACCGGTCTTTTTCCAAATTTTTCCGCAAACGGAATCATCAAGGGACACCCTAGCCCTAATCCAGCTACTGATAAAGCGTACCCGTTGTTTTGTTGGTCCAGAGTCCATCCTAGTTCTTCCTGTTGAGGTGTCCAAAACACTGTTCCGACACAGTTGGCGGTGAAAGCCATGAGTGTAAAGAAACAGACAATGGAGAAGTTGACTGTTTTGCGTGTTTTAGACCAGTTGAGAGGTTCGTTCGGGTCTGAGGAGGGAGTTGGTTGAAGAATAGTGCTTGAAGAGCCGTTTTCTTCAAGAAGGGCTGTTCCAGGAGGAAAGTCCATGTCGTCAGTGGATTCGCAGTAGTCGAAAGTACCTTGAAATGAAGTCTTCGTTATGATATATATACTCCAAGGCTAGCTTGACAGGGCTTATAGATGTCACTAAACTGATAACAAAGCTTATCATTAAGAGGGGATGATAACCTATACTGTAGATATGTATTTAGCATCGGGTATTGACTTTTATCATACTGACAGATGATTTTATTCAGAGAAACAAGACATATTTCTATACTACAAACCTCAACTAAAGTCTCAACTGAGTCTTAACTGGCGGAAATTTTTCCCTGTTTTTTTTCTTCGTCTTTTTTTTTTGTTCTTTCGCGAGGGGATAAATCATAATATATCAAATGCAACCCTCTGAGTCACTCACCGTGGAAGCCAAGACGCTAGCAAGTGTCAAGCGGTAGAAATTGCCTGTCAGAGTAAGTGACGTGAAACTGTGATAACGGTGTAAGGAATTTTGACTCAGTGATTTAGTCACGTGATTTGATTACTAATATAGTTTTTGTTTACTCCTTCCACATCATCTCGTCTGTACCACCACGGCTATACAGACCGCCACTAGCTTGATCTCAGTCAACACTGCATCACTAGCGTGTTTTGAAACCGTATATCAACAGCCGATGTGGGGTTGGTTTTGGGTCACGTGAGAGTTGTTGTGTGAGAATAGGGGTGTTTCTATGTACTTTTGTATGTCTCAAGTGTTCATATCTGACTCTTCAAAAAGTAGCTTTTGGAAAACAGAAATACAGTTAGAATCCACTTAGAAACTGCTACAAAAATACAGCACACTGTCATAAGCTTAAATAAACTGCCCAGTATTTTTAATACCCCCACCCAAAAAATTGGTGAATTTCAAAAATGGAAAAACTAAAACACCCCAAAACTAGTATAGAAATACTCCCCTGGTTCTCACGATTCCAATGGTACCACTCATTCCACGATCAGAGCATTATTCGCAAAACCGATTTTTAAGGATCGAGGATTTTTTTTGAAAAAAATAAAAACAAAATTTTTTGATATAGAAATGTTCCCCGTGACGTGCTGATTCGGAATATATACTTGGTTAGTCTGTAGCATCATTATTTCTGCTGTTATCTTCATTTGAAAAAAGTATAGACTAGAATACTGACAACTCCTGTAACATCAGAGCTATCAAGATAAGAACACACACTACAACACACACATCAAACAAACAATCAATTCATACCAACAAACTAAACATACTTATACAGACATACATGTCATTATCTATGGATACAGTGTCTCTGCCTGAGTAAAGTGACAGAGACATAACAACGATACTGAGTATCAGAGAGGTGTGAGAGGGTGGTGACATACTCTAGAGGGGTTTTAGAGCCGTTTTAGACCACTGGAACGCAGAAAAACTGAGAAAAAAGCTCAATTTGGCCCAAAATCAGTGAGAAAAAAAAACTGAAAAATCGAAAACCTCCAAAAACCTCTAAAAGAGTCGTACAAGCCCTCGGACTACGTCCTCGGGCTTATAGTTCTCCCCTCTGAATCCTCTCTCTCAAATCCCTAATACTCCTCTGATGTTCCGGAGCAAGCGCATTAATATCAGCCTCACGCAGAGCCATAACCTGCTGAATCAAAGCAGCATTTCCAAGGGTCGGATCAGCATTCTGAGCAGGGTTAGGGTTGGAAGGAGCAGGGCTAGGGTTCACATTACCCCTAACCACGCTCAACACTCTTTGTTCATCAACAAGTCCCAAGTTCAACAAACACTGAACTGCAGCATAGGCCAACTGAGGAGCTTGAGCAAACAGTTCAGCCAGCAATTGAGGTGAATTTTTGCTCATACTCATCAAATCCGTTACCACGGCAACCTTCTCGCTCTTGGAATACCCATTCATTGTTTCAGAAACTTGTTGAGCAGGTTCTTGACCTACTCGAAGAGGAACTCCTGCAGGAAGCCCTGGTCTTCCATTTTTGACAGCTGCAGGACCAGGAAATCTGTTTTGCGAGGCGAAAAACTCTCTCACCTGACCTTCATGAGAATGATCAACTCGAAGTTGTCTTGAACCGACCTGAAATCCGTTCAGGTTTCGAATAGCTGATCGAGCAGTGTCTGCATCAGGGTACTCTGCAAATCCATAGCCCTTGGACCGTCCTGTTTCTTTGTCAAACATGAGTTTTAGGGAGATTACGGGTCCCACGGACTTGAAAATGTCCAGCATTTGTTCCTCCGTTTGGTCGTAGGGGATGGAGCCTACGTAGACGACTCGGTCGGTCATCCTAACAACTAGCGGTTGTGTAAAGGCTTTAGTAAGCGGATGTGTAAGAGCTTAGTAAGCTGTTTTTTGCTTAGTAATAGCTTAGTAAGAGCTTAGTAAGATTTCTGTACTTAGTAAGCAAGGCTTAGTAAGCAAATCTAGGAAAGATAGAATATGCTTGATCCGTAGATTGGTCGTAAAAGCAGCTTTTTGGAGCCGTTTTTTTTGGGCAAGAACTTGTCGTCGGTTCTTGATGCGTCACGTGAGGTTGCAGGTCACGTGTGTGTTTGACTAAGCCGGGGTTTTCGATTTCTGTCGGTAAAATCGATTTTTGTCGGTCAAAAATCAAGCTAGGGAAAATCGGTCACGTGTGTAGATAGGTCACGTGCGTAGCTATCGAATGCAGTTGTTGAAATTCCGGTCACGTGATTAGTCGTGGAGATATGTCGATGTTTCCGCTGAAGGCGATGGCAGAATTGTGTGGAAGGATCGATGGGGTGAAGGTCACGTGATGAGTAGTTTGGGTCACGTGATTAGAATGGAAAATGCAAAGAATCTGATGAGTCACGTGATCAGTGAGGGTGCTGACACAAAAAGCCTGGTGTTGGTTGGGTGTTGGTGATGACTGAAATTTCACTGCGGTGGAGAGAATAGAGGTGTATGCAGGCGGAAGTTTATTTGGTGGATGGAGTTGGAAGAGGTTGTGGAGGGTTAGGGGTGTAAAGGGGGGATATGGAGGGTGGATTTGAGGTCACGTGATAGAGGGGATGAGATGGGTGAAAAAATGGAGGCTGTAGGATGAGTTTTGAAAAGTGTGGATTTGTTGATGCTGTGAAGTACGTTTTGTTGGGAGTAGTTGGGAGATGGGGTTTTTTTGAAAGAGGTGTAGATTGATGGGGAGTTGCTCAAATGAAGTTTGAATCTGGGTGCTGTTAATTGAAGCCATGGGTGTTCCAATGAGCAAAGAGTGAGGTTGAATGAGAGTATAGTGATAGAGATAGTGGGACTGTTAATGTATATCTTACTGTGACTCTCATACACTTGCTAGGTATAATCCGGTGGTGATATCTTCATAGAACGATTTCATTGTCCTATGTCATACCTATTGGGAAGCTTATGTCCGTGTTTTAAAGATATTTTTGTTGATTTGAATCATTCGAAGATTTGAGAAAACTTCAAGCCAGCATATCTTGAGATAGAAAAGGGCTAGGAGGATGAAAAGTTGATTGTTCGAATGAGCTTCAACTGGAGAGCACGATTAAATCTTCTAAATTCTTGAAAACTGCATTTTCTCCAACTTTTCTGTACTGCCCAAATTTCCCCTATCCCCCTACCATTCAACCATCATAACACTACAGCACTTAATCCAGACTTTATCAACCAAAACCAAAATCACGTGACATCACTCTCAAAAACCCACGTGACCTTCAATTGACTAATCTCAAGGTACCCTCCGTTTCTTACCATGCCCACCCTCATAACCTCTTCTCCACCCTCGTACAGCCCCAAAAACCTCCCCACAGTCACGTGACTCAAACCAAACCCTCCCCCACCCATTTCCTATCACGTGACAAAAAAACCCCCCTCTAAAACCTCCCCTAACCCCCTCAACCAAGCCCTTCTTATTTCCCCTACCAAACCTTGTTCACTCATAACCTGATCAAACTGGGCGTTTTGATAAAGTTAATTCCGGTTTTTGCAGCACTTGACCTCCATTAAACAGGACCAAACACAACTAATTGAGACAAAAAAAGTAGTTCACTGCACTCCCCTAACCCTGGAGATACCCCAACCGTTTTTCTGTAACCTTAACCCCCATTTCCACCACTCATAACCTGTCCCATACACTCTTAACCTGTACTTCCTGCTCCCAAACCAAACCTTAATCACCCAAATTAGGTTAAGTTACTTCCACAGCAGTCTCACGCGAACTCCTCACTGCCATAAAAAACATCATGGGATTATCTGTGGCGGAAATCAAAAAGCTCATGTCCGACCTGGACAAGGCGTCCGGAGAGGCTGTCTACGACATTCTCCAGGTGTTGCACAAAGAAGTCGAGCCCACCGAAAAACTTCTCAGAGAGACCAAACTCGGTATTGCAGTCAACAAGCTGCGAGCCAGTGGAGATGCTCGAATTTCGGACCTCGTCAAAAAAATGATCAAGTCCTGGAAAGACACGGTGACTGCTCAGAAGCGAGATGCTGCGAAAAAGGAGGTGAAAAAAGCTGACTCATCTCCTGTTAAGTCATCGTCTCAAGCTACTTCTTATACTCCTCCTTCAGGTCAACGAACTCCTGCCAAGGATGGAGTGAGCACGGAGATTTACTCGGATAAAGTGCGAAACAGGTGTATTGACGTCGCGTACACTGCTCTAGCTGTAGGTATGACAGCTCATCCGAATGAGGTTTTGGCCTGTGCTAAAGCCATTGAGAACGAGGTGTACAAGATGGAGAATGGTACAGGGGGTAATTATCGTCCGAAGATGAGATCCCTCTACATGAATCTCAAGGACCCCAAGAACCCTGGGCTCAGAGGAAATGTCATTTCTGGCAAGATTTCAGCCGAGCGACTGTGCAGAATGTCGCCTCAGGAAATGGCTTCTGATGATCTCAAGAAGGAGATTGAGGAGATGGAGAAGCAGAACTTGTTTGCTGCGAGAGGTGCGACGGAACAGAGAGCGGTGACGGACAGGTTTACGTGTGGAAAGTGCAAGCAGAAGAAGGTGAGTTATTACCAGATGCAGACGAGAAGTGCGGATGAGCCGTTGACGACTTTTTGCACGTGTGAGAATTGTGGAACGAGGTGGAAGTTTAGTTAGGAGCTGCGAGGAGCCGTGGCGAAGCCATGGCGACGAGTTACCTCGATAGTATTGGAGCCGTGGCGAAGCCATGGCGATCCGAAAAAACACGTTCAAACGTTTTTTCGGACAACGTCCAACGTCTGCGACGTCGGACAGGGGAGTGTATATAGTGAGGTGGATAGAGTTATGTATTTTAGTTGATGAATAGTGAAATGAGAGCGACACGAGCGCAGCGAGTGGAGCTGCTGTAGTGTGTTCATACAGCTGCTGTAGTGTGTTCATACAGCTGCTGTAGTGTGTTCATACAGCTGCTGTAGTGTGTTCATACAGCTGCTGTAGTGCCTTCAGACAGCTGCTGTAGTG
>BCKF01000001.1:3636334-3658812 GCA_001600515.1 Yarrowia sp. JCM 30694
ACAGCTGCTGTAGTGCCTTCAGACAGCTGCTGTAGTGCCTTCAGACAGCTGCTGTAGTGCCTTCAGACAGCTGCTGTAGTGCCTTCAGACAGCTGCTGTAGTCTTCAACAGCTGCTGTAGTCTTCAACAGCTGCTGATGTTCATACAGCAAGTGGTCAGACCAAAGGTGGGTACCCTCGGTTTATATAACTTTCAGTATAGTAAAGGACAATACTCTGCATGAGAGCAAACAACACTTGGCATGTAACTGAGGGGCTTGACCAGTCTCAAAGGCTGATTTCGAAAATGGCGAAACCATCTCCGATTTTAATTCTGGAAGTGGTACTGAAATCTCCAGAGGAAGGGCTTCAAAATGATCCACTTTATACCTATCTTCGAGCTATATTGACCGAGTTATCGGCAGCATAAGTCATTCACTTCAGAGGACGAATTTAAGGGGGACATGGATACGGATCTTTAATTTTGGGGTTGACTTTGGATGTACTTTTGGAGGTGTTGTGGGGGGCGCATGGGGATGAAAAGTAGTGCATTGGAATCTCCTGATCAGGGGGAGTATGATGGTGTATTTATAGTTGTTGTAGGATGGTTCAATTGCGAGTGACATGTGCCCATTTGAGTCCTACAACCTTAACTAAGAGCAAACGACACTTGGCGTGTGATCCAAGGGCGGTGGAGTTTCTAGGTGAATTATGGCTTGTTTAGTTGTGTATTGGAAGACTCTCCTTCAGCTTCCTATCCTCAATAATTTTAAGGATATGATCTTAAGCTGTGTTCTGAAAGCTACAAAATAGACACAGCATCATGGCTAAAGAACTAGGTGGGGCCGATTGTATTCATGAAATTTCTAGTCAGTGACTGTACAGTACTGTATGTCTTCTGCTGAGTCCTGGCTGTCTTTATTTGACTAACACGAGTTGAAGCTGGCTGTATGGCTTGACTTCTACTGAGAGTGTATAAGATCTTAAAGCCGTCTTATTATTAGGGTGGACCTTTGGGAACACTTTTTTGTAGAAGATGGCACAGTACCATGAAGATACTAATAAACAGACAGAACAGATAGTCTTGAATTGTTTGTATAGCCCAACCGATCTGAGCGAAGCAGGTTGTTACTGTATGTACTGTATCAGGCTTGAGCTGTAAGGATCCACTCAACGATTATAGCCTATATCTAAATAATGTGTCCCGAGAGATATCTGAAGATGGTGGGACATACTGGAGAGTTCCATAAACACATGTTGAAGAAGCAGAGTTGGACTGTTCCAGCAAAACATTCTTATTTTGCAGAGTGTCTTTGAACAGATATACAAAGAGATTCTCTGTAATAAAACAACAATGATCATATATAACCCATGAATAGAAGAGTCATCCGCGTATCTGCACAAAATGTTGTTTTTTTTTTGTTTTTTTTTGAAGATTTTCTGACATTGGTATGAGCGTATTCATTGAGGTCGTCAGATGTCGAATAAGAAGTTTGCTAAGCCTTCCCGTTACTATTGCTGTTGTTGTAGCTGTTTCAATGTTTATCTGATCATAACTCCCGTAATATTTGGGCTACAGAATTGAGATGTGGTTCGTTGGAGCCGCACTATCCCTGCGTTCATTCTGATTACCGATATTTGCTAATCGCGTGAGTATTTTTGGTGACCAAGTAAGCTGACTTTCTGTCATCTCGATGATGTACTATTATTAAGAGGCTACTGGTAGACACAACCTGTCCTGACTATCTCTATGAACAGTATGGTCGAGTCAGTTCTGTCTTGTCAACTAAACGCCCAACAAAAGCTTAATGGTCAATTACTTAGAACCCCCCCTCGGAACGACAATACCATAGGCTTAGGTTTTCAAAACTGCGCTTATTATGAAATATTCGGTTAGAACATGGGTGCCAGCTTTCGAATGTACAACTTGCCGAGTTTCCAGCACCTCTGTAACATGGTAAACCGACCCCTAAAGGATTTTTTTCGTCAACAAATTCTAAGTATAGAGCTTAACTAGATGACTTCAGCCCACAAAAAAAAAAAAAAAAAAACATTCTTACGTGCTAGGGCTATTAATTTGATATTTGTAGGTCTCTAGTTCTCATATATTACTGTTAGTTTTGACGTGCTACAAATACTGACACAGCCAGTACGTTACAAAAGCCCCATACCCCATGTTACTCTCATTTCTCATATCCACCTTGTAAAAGTCATAACTTTTTGTATCGTTCCACTCTAGAGGACGATACTCTTCACTCACGTGAAGCTCCATTTTATATTTTTCCTGCCTCTCCAGTTCATCAACACATTTAAAAGCGACCATGTATGAGATGAAGATAATCATAGGCAGAGAGAAAATCATGGGCCAGGATTTTTCAAAAGTGCAAACCAGAAAAGCAGGTAAGAGAACAACAAAACTGGCTATAGAACGACACGTGAGACTTGTATTTGTATAACTACTGGAGGGTAACCAGTTTGAAGCAAAGTACGGTTCTGCATACTTGAGTTCGTTGACTAAGAAAGAGTTGACAAGAGATAAGCCAATGAGAAGAGAGGGAAGATGTAAAAAGTAGTAGCTGATAGAACCGAGAGAGCACAAAATCATAGACAGAAAAATAACGACTCCAGAAAACAAATACGGACTCATATTGTACCTCTTCAAAACGTCTTTACTCACTTTAGGACATGTCCACAGAGGTAATATTCCAGTAGCAAAAATCAATACTGCCTGAACAACTTTCCATGTCTTTTCTGAACCTGATAGAGGTGTTTCTGATAGTTTTAGGTCCGCTAAAGAAAAAAATCCAGCCACCATTGATAAGTTTCGCATGAGGATAGTGATGTAGTTGCATGAAATCGCTAGGCCAATGATGTGTTCGATTTCTGAGACGTTCACAGAAGAGTCAGACATTTTGATGATGATGAAGCTTCAAATATTTAGCACTGTATTGATGAAGATACCGTAATATGCTTCAAAAAAATATTTAGCACTGTATTTATGTATACGGATACGATAGCTCAACCTTGATTATGCTTTATCTAGCCCACCCTTAACTGTGGTGTACGTTTGAGGTGTTGGAGTATATGTAATCACAGGTTTTATATCTCGTATCTGTCTTGGCACGCACTGGAGATGTATGGAAGTGTGCGGTGACGTCATATATCAAAGCTTAACATACCAGTACGGTTGGTTTTCGATAGGAAACAAGTTCATATGAAGCTTATCACGTGGCTACAAGTAGATTCAAGCTGAACTACAGAACAGCATAATTTTGTAGGTTCGAAAGTAGCTCTAGATGAAGCAGCCACGTAAAAATAGACTGAGATAAGACTGTCTTGAACTGTAATATTCACATGTGCCCTTTTCGTTAAGACCATTATAGACAGCCTAGAGATACTCCAGTAGAGCATCATTAAGGCACTTCCAATTTTCATTTGAAGGAGTTCTATCCATAGGCAATACAGTCACTGGTCTTCAACTCAGCCACTAATTTTTAGGGGCACCTTAGAAGAAGCCAGCTTTTTTTTTTTTTTTTTTTTTTTTTTTGCAGGGAATGGGCTACTGTACCAAAAGCCTTGTGACGGAGTCCTATTAAATACTACCGGTACGTAGATCTGTACTATTAGCTGATACTTCATCTCAAGACTCCAGAGAACGGCTATAAACAGTTCACTCTAAAGTGGACACAAGGAGGCACCAGATCACAGTGCTGTCAGTATACACACTCAGCAGGTCTATTAAACACCAGATAATAACAGAGCATCTACTTTCTAAAATTATTCAACTGTTGGCTATCTGAACAGCGGCCTGAGGATGTTCTCATTGTTCTTAAGACTGGGTTTTACTTGTCGAGAGAGAGACGGCTATACGTTCTAGAAGTTATGAACATTCCTGGATAACCTGGTGCTTCAAGGCTGCAGTGTAACAGTATGAGAAGATACAGTATGAGGTGGTACTTGTACAACTTGGCTTTTACAATTTTTTAAAGCATTCCAGTGATATTGTTCATTGGTATCATAACTGAGAACAAGAAGAGAGTAATAGTCGATTTCTTAGCAAATATGAAATATCACCGTCTTCGCATATACAAAAGTTTGAGAATATTGCGGATAAACAGTTGGAGTTTAGTTGAATCAAGGGTGATGAAAAAAAAAAAAAAAGACAGGAAAAGGGAAATAACTCTACGACCAGTATATTTGTCGTATTAGCATCTACTGCGGCATTTGGTAAGCTTAGAGAGGTACTTAGTGGGGTAGTGTCTAACTGAAGAAGGCCATACAATAATAAACCCACATCTAGAATAGATAGAACAACAGATATACATAGGCCATCTTCTGAGGCCACTCCTCTACTGTATGTCCTTGACAATATTACTCATATTACGTAATCACTGTTTTATCACGTGACTCATATCATGACTCCTCAGCCTCTCTCTCAGTCCAGCCATGGGTCCCTAGGGCTTGACTTTGTATGTGACAAAGTTGAGATATTGACATGGTTCGACTCCCACGAGTCACGTGATCACGACCATACCATTATCTCACGTGACGTCCATACAAAGTTGCGCGTACCAGTCTCCTCTCAGGCTACCCTCATTGGAGTGTTCCAGGAGTCACGTGACCTTGTGTCACACCACGTGTCTTTATATAGAATCACGTGACTTGTTAAAATCACATGATCAAGTGTTGAATCACGTGACTCATCTCTAGCTGTCCAATACTGTTCTGTCCAAGTCTACACTTCTCTTGGGAAGTTGCCAAAGACAGTCACGTGACCAGTATGTCATTCACGTGACCCGGAACTTTTACACACAAAGAAAACTCAAAAAAAACAAACAAAGTGAGTACTCTACTACAAACACTGTACCATACTGTATAGTGTACAGTGGTTACCCTCATCTAAGAAGCACCTTGGGCTAGAGAGCTTGAACATATCAGCTATAGATATATCCACCTTACTAAAGCGAAATGATCAAATTACAACTCCAGTGAATATTACAAACACTGTATAGTACAGTATATTCAGTAGCTATCCTAATACAAAACTACACGACAGCAGTACAGAGAGAGACTGATTGAACATATCAGCTATATCAAGCTGTTTACTTCAGTAAAGTGAACAAAACACACTTACAGTCGATACTACGAATACCGTATAGCACTACAGCTACCCTAGTACCAAACTACTGTATGTTCTCATTAGCAGCACCTTGAGCTACAGCTTGACCATGTCAGATACAGAAATATGAAGCTGTATACTTCAGTAAGATGATTAAAACCCAGCTCCAACCATTACTACAAACTCTGTACAGTCCAGTACTGTATAGTAAAGTATCTATCCTAGTACCGGTACAAAACTACACATCAGCAGCACCTTGAGCTAGAGAGAACTTGAACACAGCAGATAAACATTATGAAGCTATATACTTCTGTAAAGTGAATAAACCATACCTACAGTCAATATTACGAACTCTGTCTATTACTACAAACACTGTACAGTACGGTACAGTACATACAGTACATACAGTAGTTATCCTCATCAGCTTGAGCTAGTACTACAAACACTATACTGTACTCTACTGTACTACAACCCGACTCACTTCTTTCGTCGTCGTGATCAAAAAAATTCATTTTAAGAGTTAAAACCATTCTAGCATGGGTACTGATATCTATCTTTCGACTTGCACTTAGCATCCACCGCAGTTGGAGTCTCCGCACTTGGGGCAGTGGTTCTTTTCCTGGGTAGGAGCACAGGCCTTGGCAGAGGTCTTGGTGACAGTCTGAGTAGTAGTCACATAGCAAGTAGTAGTGGTGTAAATGGCCTTGGGGCAGTCGGGCTTGGGGCACTTCTTCTTCATCATCTCCTCCTTGAACTTGTGGATGTCTTCGGGCGACTCGGCAGAGTCGTAGTTGGGGGCAGCGACGGCGAGAGCGGCGAGAGAGAGGATGGCGAGGTTCTTGATCTGCATTGTAGAGAAGTTGTTGTTGTTGTTTGGTAGAGAGATGGGGGAGAAGAGGGGGGTCTTATATAGTGTGGAGGAAGGTTGATATGTCTGGTTATAGGTGGAGTTGTAGGGCCTTGGAGTTGCAGTAGAGAGGACAGCATAAACTAGCCTAGTTTGATGAGGAGAAGAGGTGGGGAGGTGGGGAGTTGACTAAAAGAATGGGGAGAATGAGGGGATGAAGGTGGTGCTTTTGATTTTTTGATTGGGGTATTATTTGGGGAGTTAAATGGGGTATATCATTGTAGGGTATTACGGCTTAGTAATGAGAAATACTGTTTTTCAAGGTAGTCAGCTGTGTAGAAACGTTAAAATTAAGCTCTGGTAGTCAGATGAACCCGCAGAATAGAACATCCCGATTGGTTAGGTGTGGTTTTTACATGGAGAACATGTGTGACATTTGCAGCATGAAATTTTGACATTTTTGAGATTTTCAAGTAACCAAAGAGTTGCTCATCTGATACTACTCGTCCTTGCGGTCAAAATGGTCAACTCGAAAATCCTCTACCATCATTTCTCGTCGAGATATGATCAAATCAATTTTTGCGCCGGCATAAACTACCCAATACCTGCCGCAAAACACCGGGAAAGCCGTTTTGGGAGTTCATTTCGGGTCGGACTAAAGAATGCCGTTTATGGAGGAGGTAAAGTTTGAACCTCATCGGATTATTTGGGCAGATGAGGAAGGTGCAGACAGAAGAATGATAATGGTGGCTGGTGAGTTGTAGAGTAGAGTGAGAGTAGTGTCAGGTGAATGAAATGCTGAATATGACAATTTTGACAATTTTGACAATTTTGACAATTCGGAAAAGTTGGATTATGGCTGTCATACTAATGTGAACAGCTTATGTTAGATAGTATAGAATAAGATATATGAGTAGTGTGAGAGCTATAGGGTAGATACAGGTATATAGGAAGTTTTCAAATGACTTAAAGGACCAATTAAGACCATGAAACAACAGTACAGGCTAAAAAGTGTCTCAGACAGTTGGTTATGGTAATAATATACAATATCAGATACAACAGCCATAAACATACTACAGACAAAATGTGTGGTCAATATTTTCTCTCCTGATATAATCGACTCTCTTATATGACTAAATGAAATTTCCAGCCTCTCATGCCATTATTACCTGTATTCAACTCCATGTTCTGTTGTCAACTACCACCCAACTACCACCCAACTACCACCCAACTACCACCCAACTACCACCCAACCTTACTCCCACCCACATTACTCCCAACTCCCAACTACCCTCCTTCCCCTCTAACAAAACACTCTCACCTTTAGCTCCCTCTATTTCACCCAATACACCTCCCACTGCAATTCCAACACCACCGTTCTCCTCCCCTTCACTCCCTCTACCCACTCATACCCTCCACTTACCCCCCACTCTCCTCCAACCCCCTCATATCTTCCCCTCCCTCATCCTCCAATAAACTCTCCTCATGCATTGCTGCAGCCTAACCAAACCTTCTCACAGCAACTCAATCACGATCTTCAACAACACAACCACACTTGAAAAAATGCTCCGTCTCTCACGTGACCTGAAGCACGTGACACACATCAATCACGTGACCCTCAATCACGTGACCCGCACCTACTCCACCACCTCAACTCCCCCCAAACTCGTTTGCGGTCTAGAAATCCATGCTCAACTCTTGACCAAAAGAAAGCTCTTCTCCAACACCACTGTTCCTTCTCTCACCACCACTCCAAACACAAAAGTGAGCTATTTCGACGCCGCTCTGCCTGGAACACAGCCTCGTTTGAACCCTCAAGCTCTGTTACTTGCTTTGAAAGCTGCCATTGCGTTGAGATGCGATGTCAAGGAACTGACGGCGTTTGATAGAAAGCACTACTTTTACCCGGACCAGCCGGCGGGGTATCAGATTACTCAGCATCGGAAACCGTTGGCTATTAATGGAAGACTGAAGTTGAACTGGTGGGACTTGTTTAGTCAGCATGAGTGGCCGGCTCTGCTGGCTGAGGAGGCGGCCAGGAAGGCTGAGTCAGCTGAGTCAGCTGCTGAGTCATCTGCTGAGTCATCGAAAAAGGCTGAGTCTGCTGAGTCAGCAATTGATGAGTCAGCAATTCTGGAAAAAGCTGACTCAGCAACTCGCGCTGACTCAGCTGACTCAGCTAAAGCTTCGTCAGCCTCGTCAGGCTCGTCGCTGCAAGATCTCTCGTTGGACGTCCCCATCCTCCAAATCCAACTCGAACAAGACACCGGTCGCTCAACCTACGACTCACACTACGCTTACATCAACCTCAACCGTTCCAACATGCCTCTCATTGAAATCGTCACTGCTCCAGTGATCCATTCAGGTGCTCATGCTGCTGCTTTTGTAAAAAAACTACAGACCTTACTTAAGCATCTTGGAGTGTCTACTGGAGAATTCGAGAGTGGAGCCATGAGAGTAGACGTCAATGTTTCTATTGGAGAAGACGGAGAAAGATGTGAAATCAAAAATCTACCAAACACTTCGTCCATTGAAGCTGCTATTGAAGCAGAGTACCATAGACAGTGTCGATTAGTAGAGAGTGGAGGGGTTGTTGAGAAGAGTACGATGGGTTTTGATGGTGTAAAAACGTTTGTTACTCGAAAAAAAGAAGATGCTGTTGATTACCGATACATGCCTGATCCTGAACTTCCTTTGATTCGGCTTAGTAAGGGTACTTTGTTGAAGGTGAGAGATAGTCTGCCTGAATTGCCTGATCGGGTTTTTTCGAGATTGACGGATGAACCGTATCACGTGAGCACTAAAGATGCCCTTACCCTGATTCACGTGAGTGGTTTGGCTGATTATTATTTTGCTGTTTTTGGAGCTGTTGAGGAGGTCACTGATGATCCAAAGACCCTCAAGCAGCCGGTCAACTGGGTGGTGAATGAGCTGCTGGGTAGGGTTAGGGCTGCTGACTCAGCTGAATCACGTGACATTGATTACTCAGCACTTTACCCTCCTCAGAAACTCGCTGAGCTCATTATCGCTGTTAAAGATCACGTGATCACCCTCCCCTCGGCTCGTCTTCTCTTCCAGCACTTCCTGGCCAACCCCGAAGATCTCAAAAACATGACTCTCGATCAAGCTATCAAAGAATTTGAACTTGGAGAGTCTGGAGATGTGGTTGACGCGTGCAGAAAAGTGATTAGTCAGAATGAAAAGGTGGTTAGGGCTATTTCTGATGGTAGTAAGCCGGCTGGAATTAAATTTCTGATCGGTATGGTTATGAAGGCTACTCAGGGGAGGGTTAATCCGGTGATTATTGAGAGGCAGTTGATTACTCAGATTGGAGAGTTGTAGCGAGCGTGCAAACGTGACGTAGTCACGTGAGTATGGTTGCTATACGAGTCACGTGCTGGGGATGTATTTTACTAGAACTGAATAGATTAGATTTTATGATTTAGTGGGGGATTTAGTGGGGTGGAAGGGGGGGTTTAAGGAATACTCCCAACTGTGGAAGTTTAACTTAAGTAGGCTTAAGTATTGAGAGAGGAAATTTGATTTGGCTGAAATTGGGTGTTACAGCGGTCTGACAGCTTCGCGAGTAAGTGCATTCGATTCGTACGGGGCTGGAGGTTCAGGGAGTGTTTTCAAATTTTGTGTTGAGTGAATATTTTGGTAAATTTGAAGGGGCTAAAAGAGCACCCCTAGACGTGCGGCTCGGAATTGTTTTAAGGTTTGTCTGTAATTACTGGTGAAATAAGGTTTTGTAAGAAATGGAAAGTAACTAAGTGTGAGCTAGCACTACTTTAGAGCCACCAGATTTTTAAAAAGTTGATTATTTGTTTGTCAATGATATGCTCCTGAGCTGTGGCTACCTACCATGACTTTAAAAATCGAAATACGTAGTTTGTTGGTCAAACTGAAGGAAGGCTACTGTGGTGCCCTGCTTGTGGGAGGTTATACTTAACAATATGTTGAAACTAATAATGTGATGCCAACTAAACCACAAGTAATAAGCACTCCATAATCACACAGCTAAAGCCCAGTGATTCCGACATAAAAGCAGGCTGTATATTCTGCATCAGAATGTCTAAAATAACTGAAATATCAAATTTTGAACTCAGAAATTTAGTCAAAACACTTCACAAATGTATCGATAATATTTCCAAGTACCTCCCACTATCCCCAACAAACTACACGAAGTAAATGATTACGTAACTAAATCCTAAGTACAAAATTATTTATTCATTTAAACACTGTCCACCGTCCCCTTGACACCCCTCCACTCATCCAAGACCCCCTCCACCTGCTTCATAGCCTCCTTGACCGCCTTGAACCCCACCTTATAATCCGAAAGCTCATTATACACCTGACAAGACAGCCTAATGTACAACTTTCCGTTATGAAAAACAGGAGGAACAAACGTATCAAAGTGTTCAATCGGGTAAGCATTAATAACTCTCAACAGTTCTTCTTTGTCAGCATCTGAAGCATTAGTAAGCCACTTTTCACTAACAGGCAGTCTGACATTAACCATAGCAGTAGTCAATGTTCCAGCTTCATTTTCAAGCACTTCCGTACCGAAATATTCAGCTCCAGCTCTTCCCACCTCTCTAGCTAGTTCAAAACAGTACTTTCGAATCACATCTTCTCCTCCAAGAGCTTCTCTAAACTTGACAGCATAAGGAGTCGACAAGTGAGTAGAAAAATCCAAAGTTCCGACAAAAGTGAAACGATCAACAAGTCTTCGATCTCGATCAACTTCATTCACGCTTACGTAATCATCATCCAAATAAGTATGAGAAACAGGCAAAGAGTGAACTCGATGATGATGCTTTTTCGCTACTACAAGCACAGCAGCACCTCGAGGAACATATCCCCACTTGTGGAGATTCGACACCAAAAAGTCCGGTTCGTTTTTTTTCAAATCCAGCTCGACAAGTCCGATTCCATGAGCTGCATCTACAAACGACATGACTCCAAGCTCTTTACAGAGATCAATAAGCTGTTTGTAGGGTAACAGAGCTGCTGGCATGGAAGACACGGTATCAAAGATGACCATTTTCGTGGTTGGGTTTTGATTGATCACGTGACGAAATTTTGACACGATATCTTCATCAGAGTCTTCAGGGTAACAGATATCCACCTTTGCTGAACGGATTTTGTATCGATTTTCGAGAAATTGAAGAGTCTTTGAACAGGCTCCATATAGAGTACTGCAATGGACTATAACGTCGTTTTCCTTAAAAGGAAGACTTCTAACGACTGTGTTAAAGCCGACAGAAGCATTAGGAACAAAAACGGTGTTCAAGGGCTCAGAATTGATCCATTTAGACACCAGATCACGTGTCTCCTCTTCCAGTTTGTACAAATCCACTCGCATGAACTTGTCCGTGTTTCCTTCGATTTTTTTGATCAGCTTGAAGCGTTCCTGTTCGACTTCAACAGGAGTAGCTCCAAAAGAACCATGATTCAAAGGCGTGTTTTGGGAGTCGAAATCCCAGAGATTGCGGGTAGTGTGTCCAAAAGTCATTGTAGAGTGAGAGGTGATAAGTGGGGTTTATATATGATTGGGTTTAAAGGGAGATAAGCAGAAGTGGGCTTAATAATGGTCTGAGAGAAATGAGAGTAAGATGGTTGGATTCGGGGGAGCGAGGCGAATCGATTGGTGGTGGTTATATTACTGTAGAGTGAATATTCGTCCAGATAAATGGGTGTTACTAATACAAACAAAGTTCATGACTCAATAAGCGAGATTAGTAATGGTGCATGAACCGTTAAAGGTAGAGACAAACCCTTCGGGAAATCGATTCCGATATGCACTAACTCACAGATGCCGTTTTCCGATTTCGATTTGACCAAGTTCTCGTTGTTTCCATGCGTCCCGTAATTCAGTGAACTTTAGTAGTAAAACTTCGGAACCTTTTTCGGAGATATATAGAGTAGTAGTGGGTTAGTGAGTGGTGTGGTTGGAATGCTGGAAATCAGGGCTTTCTAATGGTAGTACTCATATTGCCATTGAACCAACCAATCTTCTGTAGTACTCGATCTTAAAATATGACTCAACGTCCCAACACTATCCTTAATTAAACCCTAAGTAAAGCCGTTCCAAAAGCCGCTGTAACATATCGGTTATTGGTTACCCCGCATTACAAATAGCGAAGTAGAGTCATATGTGGAATAGGTAGACACAGGTTATGAGTGGTTTTGAATTAGGCCATTATCTCGGTCAGTTTTCAAGTGAGGGGAAAAAGAATTGTACTGGAAGAATCAGCGGATTCAGGGCTATCCAATGGTGTAGGTTGTATCTACCAGTTATAACAAACAACAATGTGGTTATGAAGAGTATGGATTGTCTTCTCTGGCTATAGAATATGACCAGTCAAGTCCCAACCTGATCAGTCAGAAAGCTTCGTGTAAAGTCCAACAAACTTTACTTGCCGTATACTTGACGTATTAGTTAGAAGCATATATAGTGAGAGTCATCCTATGGTGTGATAATACCACTTTTAGCAGCCTGAAAGTGAAAATAAAAAACACCAGGCAATTATTAAGCCCTTTTGAATCACGTGAGTGCTTACATAATATGACTTTCTTTGTTTACAGACAAAGAACTGATGCGGATGAGAAGCGGCTCAACGGGTATTGACGTTCTAAGCATTAGTAAGCATCTTGTATACATTACGTAACTCGTATCATCCCATTTCACCCTATCTCAGTGTCGAACCGCGGCTCTTCAATATTATGTCATATTCTCAAGGGTGCGTTTTGAAACATGACAGAAGACATCGGAGTAACAGTTGGACATGTTTGGAGAACAAAAGAAAGTGTATTTTGGCTTAAATTGACGAAATAAACAATATTATATAGGTCTCTATACGTGCTTTAGCGGATATGTCGGGTTTTGAACAAGTTCTATTTTTCTCACTAATATCTGCTCCTCCACTTAGCCTTTACTTATCACACTCTAAGTAATCACTGTCCAAACAACACCATCTACAGCCTGCAAAACATACTCTATCACCTCATAACTTTGCACACTGTCTCCAACCACCATTCTCACCCCCCACCCCAAATATCTCACCTACCCCTTCACTCAAACACCTCCTACCAAACTCCACTTTTTTCTCCTTTTTATTTTCATTTAATTTCACCCAACTCTATTTCCCCTTGCATCAACATACATCTCTCAACCTCATAACCACCACACTACAACACATGGAAATCGCAAAACACACAAAATACTTTTCACGCTGCCTCTTCCTCCTCCCCGCACAAGCCACACCTTATGACGGCAACAGATTATCCATTGTATACTTCTGTCTAAGTGGTTTGGACTTGTTAGGAACTCTGGATCAGTTTGTCAAGACGGAAGAACAGAGGAAGGAGTACATTGAGTGGCTGTACGAGCAGGTTGTTGAGAGCGGGGAGGGGTTTAGAGGATCGCCGACTTTCAAGTTGTGTGCCTGCAAGGAAGATAAGGCAGATGATAGTGAGTATGAAGAGGGGATATGGTGATCTGGAGGTCACGTGACTTGATGTGAGGTCACGTGATATGAGAGAGGTTGGGTTAGGGTACTGGAGGAGTTCTGGAGTCATGTGATCACTCTAGAGTAAGATACTACGGTGATTACGTACGTTCCTCATAGTATCTTGATTATGTCATCAATTGAGGTGGGACTGTCACGTGACATATATCTCAATGCTCACGTGATTCACCAAAGTCACATGACCTGAATTTTCAGCATTTGAAGGTCATTTTGTCGCTGAATAAGCTGTTTCAAATCGATTTTGGACAATTTTCGATTTCTGAGGCTTCCAGGTGAGATATTGCAACTCACGTGATATCCACGTGACTCTACAAACCTTCCACGTGACCCCAATGCTCTTAACTCCCACTTTAAGCCTGTTTTTGGTTAATTTTTCACCAAAAACGTGATTTTCTGATGGAAAACACCGCCTAAATCTCGTCAGATCACGTGACTATGAGAATACTCGCTTTATCAAAAGTCACGTGACTCACTTCGTTCGTCACGTAACTTTCGCTAACTCAGAATACGACCCCGCCAACCTCGCAGCCACCTTTTTCGGCTTGGCCTGCCTCGGAATCCTAGGAGCAACAGACATCTGGAGTCGTCTGTCACGTGACAACATTCTTGCTTATGTAAGCTCGTGTCAGCGTCGCGACGGCTCTTTCGGCTCATTTTGCATTGATGGAGAGATTGCCACGGATTATGATATGAGGTATTGTTATTTGGCGACGGGCATCCGAAGATTGACACGTGACGAACGAAGTGAGTCACGTGACAACGAGGATGCTGGATCACGTGACTTGTCACATGACAAAAACACCACCAAGTCACATGACTCGTCACCTGACATTGACGTAAAAGCCATGGTCCAACATATTTCGAATACGCAATCATTCCAAGGAGGAATAGGGCAAGGGCAGACAGGTAACGTGACCGAGCCGCATTCGGGACTCACGTATTGTGGTTTGTCAGCATTGAAGAATGTGGGGGAGTTGAGGGGGGAGGAGTGGGGGAGGACGTTGGAGTGGTTGGTGGGGCGACAGTGTGATGAGCGGTCACGTGACGAACGAAGTGAGTCATGTGACCGTGAGAAATCATGTGACGAGCGTAGCGAGTCACGTGATATAGCTGAGTCAGCATCACATGACAGTGACTCTGATGATGACTCAGATGTCCCAGACCCCCAAACGGGAGGCTTCAACGGCCGAGTGGGAAAACTAGCAGACACATGCTACTCATTCTGGGTGAGCGCGTCTCTGGCAAGCCTCAACGGCGTAGAGTACGTGTCAGCTGACCTGGCACGTGACTACTTACTCAGCAACACTCAGAACTCATTGCTGGGCGGCTTTGCAAAGACTCCAGGCGAGATTCCCGATCCTCTGCATTCGTATCTTGGAGTTGCGGCGTTGAGTATTTTTGGACAACCCGGTCTTGGGAAGGTGGTGCCGGAGTTGTGTATTAGTGAGAGGGCGGTAAAGGTGTTGACCAAGTAAAGCTATAGACAAGCCATCTGATCAGCATGAAGCAGAAGGCAATACAGGACGTAATATATACAGTACGATAAGGGCATGCCATTATATGCACAGGCAAAGACATTAGAAGACCACAATATGATCAAAAGTGCGAATGCGCGTATCGGTACTGACGAAGTCCTAAAGTGCTTCAACTAAAGTCTAAGTATATGCTTAACTATCTACTTGATCGGCTTACGTAAGCAGAATTTTGGCGAGAGCTCCGCCCTTTTGGGGCACGGGTCAAAAAAAAAGACCTAGCCCGGTGGCACGGCCCGTACGGAAGTAGGACCGTGCCATACCCCGACCCAGCCACCACAGTGATGCAGTGGCTGAGTAGGCAAAGCCACCGCAGTGGCAGGGTGAGTGGCACTCGCTGACGCTCGTGCCACAGTAGAGATAGGCCACAGCACGAGTGTGAACAAGCGCCCATGTGGTACGAGACCACAGCAGTGATGGTCACTGAGACAGCTGTCCTGAAGTGGCGAACACGACAGAGACAGGGGTGGCTACATAGGGCACTCGCTGACGCTTGTGCCCGAGAGCCAGATGAGCAGCACTCACTGACGCTCGTACTACTCGTTACACAGACACTCGCTGACGCTTGTGCCCTAGAGCCACACACAAGCAGTACGAACATCAGTAAGTACTACTCGTTACACAGACACTCGCTGACGCTCGTATCTGTGTACACACACGGACAGCTTAACTGCCCTCACATTCACAGCAACGACTAGAGTTGGTATCCCCTTGAGGACCGCGGCATGGTGTTCTGTTTCAGATTTGTGTGGTGGGAGGGTGAGTTAGTGTAACAAGTGTAATATGTTGAGGGAGGGGCCTGACCAGTCAAGTTAGGGTAACCTAGGAACAATGGGGCATGGATCTGAAAATATACAATAAATTACATATTTATATACAATAATGCAAGCAGCGAGCAGCGTAGCTGCGAGTGAAGATGAGTGGTGTAGCCATGATGTAGCAATGATGTTGTAGAAGGAGATGAAGTAGATGCTGGTAGTAACTCAAGAGACAGTGTCGTAAACTCATGAACCAATTTGTCGTTTTTTTTCGTCAAACAATTGTCGTAGAACCCATTAAACCGCTTGTCGTTCATTTGTTGATTCGCTCAAACCTCTTCACCAAATCCTCATAAATGCACCAGGAAATTCCCGCCTGACACGCTTTCCTACAAATTCTCAATGCCAGACCTCTAAACAGGGCTTGAACTCCTTCATGCTGAACAATCGTTTTCACCGAGGTCAAAAAGTTCGGATACTCTTTTGGCGACAGCTGCATTCGAGTTTTCACCGTATCAAACGGGTTTGTACAGGTAGTGGCTATTCCAGCAGAAGTAGCTGCTGCCACTGAGTTGATCATAGCTGAAGACCACGAAGAATAGTACTTTTCAGAATGAGAAGAGGTCCTCAAATCTGAAAAAAGTACACTGGGAAGCGCAACTTTCAGCTGCTCGTAAAACAACATGTACAAACCAGCATAAGGAGCATCTCGAGCAAAAGTAGCTGCCCAGCCATAAAAAAAGCCCTTCATTCCATGGTTGCGAAAAATGCTCTGAGCCGCATCAACTATACTCTTGTAATGATACGTGGACGACTCGTATCGCACTTTGATCACCGTAATGGGCATCACCAGGAACCCCACTGTGCCTCTCACCAGTCCTCCAGACAGTAAATTCTCCGTGTTGGTGAGTTTAGGCAACGAAGACGTAGATCGTTCGCCTGTTCGTCGACCTCCAGCAACAGCCTCTCGAACGGTATTCAGACACGTGAAATACATGGCCGAGCCGACCGACATGCGTAAAGCAGACGGTAGAGTGCCTCTCCATAGCTCCAGAGGTGAGTTGAGAGACTTGAGGACCTGGAGGACTGATTTGCCGTTGGATTGCTGAACACGCGTTTTGAGTAAATCAAACGGCTGAAGAGCCACGGCTGAAACCAGGCCGCTGGTGAACCCCGCGTACATGTGGTTTTTCGATTTGCCCGCCATGATCGGGTGGTGTGTTGTGATCTGGTCGGGTGGATGATTTGATTTGATTTGATCTGGTGATAAAGTTTTTCACCCCACTGAGGTGAAATGCTGTGGTCCGAATCCGAAGGATGAGGACCATTAGCAATATTCCTATTAAGCCATTATTGTCTAAATCACGTGACCCGAATTATCCCGATTTTTTCGTGATTTTTCCAATTTTCCCCAATTTTCTGTCGTCATTATACGGTTACCCCACCAGCGACTAGAATAGCCTCATGCAACACTAACTTTGGGGCTGCAGAGGGATACGCAAAACCCGGGGGAGTGTGAAAGCAATCGGAATATAGTCAGGGAATTGATGTCACGTGATCATGGAGAATAAGCTGTATGGTTGTTGGTGAAAACAACAACATTTGATGGCTATTTTGCAAAGTCCAAAACATCAAGGTAAATATAACCTTATACCACATAGGGTTTAGTGATATACCCGTTGCAACGGTGTTTGGGGAATGGTTGGGATTCTGCTATTATTTGATTTGTCATGGCCGGGAAAGTGGGCATGGTTGGGTTCATTTTGGAGCTGGGGATGTGCTGATTATCGTAGTATTCTCGGCTAAGCTGTAGCGTTACTCCTCATCGAGTTATGCCCGAAATACCTCAAAGCCACGCTGATGTCGTTAAAACCACGCAAAATCCCCAATCAAACACTTGCCATTCACCACGTGTATTCAAATCTCCCAAAAAGCCGGTATTTCAGCCTCAGCCTCAATTTTTCTTCAAATCTTCCGGCAATCACCACAAAGCGAGCCCGCTGACTAAGACACGCCTCACCTTGACCAGACAAGCCCTAGCATCGCAGCAATGTTTGATCTAATCGTCAAAGTATATGGAAAATGTAGGTTGCAGGAGCCGAGGTATGAAAACCTTATTTTGCAATAGAGTTGACCCCGCTAGCCCTTACATGAGTGCCCCATACGACTAACGGGGTTATGTGAGTTGAAGAGATTATTGTGGTCACGTGACCGTCGACATTATTGTTGTCACGTGACTTGACGAATTATTGTGGTCACGTGATCGCAGGGTAAAAATTTCTGATCGCCCTCTTTGCACTTCAGCACATCTATATAATGATTAATGATTAGATAAGGGCTCTGCTGGATTAGGAGAGTTTCTTGAGTGAATTGCTTTTTAACACATTGTGAATTGCTCCGATTATAGCTTGGAGTATACTGGTATCGTAGGTCTGTTTGGTTCCCCTTTAGTGTGTCCCTGACCAGATTGTATTTTAGCATTTTTAGAATTTAATTTTGGTGCCCCTGGTGAAATGACCATTAATGATATTTATTTTGGTTGTTTCAGGTGATTTTTTTATTTATTTTTATTTTCATTTTATTTTCTTCCTTTTCACCTCTCTATCACCTTCCGTCTGGGCTCATCATGCAGGATGCAAATCCCCTGTGTTCCCGCAAGCTTAAATGCGGCTAAATGGGCTGAAAAGAGGTCTCAAACCTCTGAGCAACGGGATCCGGGACGATTGCACCTGTCCAGCTGTCATATTGCACGTCGCAGCTGTCTCCCTGTGTTCTGACAGCTCTTGTCTCGTATAGGTTAGCGTGGTAGAGACGAAAGAGAGAGGATCCTACTCTCTTTCGGAACAACTGTTGATCCGAGGAGATAAAGGAGGTGGAAGGAGAGTGTGAGTGGGTTTATTTTGTGTCATTTATGATGTTCAAGTTTTCATTTTGTTAAGCCAACGTTCACCTCACGTACGTCAACGTCATGCGTTGGACTTGCTGAATTCATGTGACAGTTTGTTGCACGATTTGAGTATGTTTTTTTTTCTTGGGGTAATTACAAAGCGACTCCAGAATCAGATTAACTTCCTTGTCTTCACATGCTGAGAGGTTTGCTTTTTCTCTGGAGGAGTTGTGGGTCACGGGAAAAGAAAAAAAAAAACAGGGTTAGCCGCCCACAAGCACTCTAGGTTTAGCGCCTGTCACATTCTAAACATTATTTGGCCCTTGTGTGTGGGCCCAACTAGGTTTATGAGCTTTCGGCGAATGTAACGTTGAACAGAAGAGAAGTATAGGTAATATTTATAGCAACGGTGTATGACAACATGGAGTGTTTGTGTGTCTTTGTCCAATGTATACCTCATTAAATATCATTGCTATAGCACTAATACTCCACCGTTGTTCTCCACTCTGCAAAGCAAGTCTATATAAGGGCCAAACTTTTTTGTCGTTTTTTGTTTCGTTTTGTTATTTTTCGATTTTCGATTTGATCTTGCAAACTTCCAAGTGCTGGTGCAAACACCGAAAACCAGCACACGCCCGGACACTCTTGTTCGTGTAGATAATAGCGGACATGTCGGATCATAGGTACAAACTCAAGCTCGCAGAGTGCCACACACGTTATCCACTCCGAGCCTGTGATGGCATGTTCCAAAGTGAAAAGTAGGGACATGACAGATGACGTTGACGTGACGTAACGGCAAATCCGAGGTAGAGCCGAGATACTGTTATCATGGTAATCATATATGTCTGTCTACAGAAAACAATAATTTATAGTATCACAACCAACTCAACGCTGATTGTTTTTGTTTGATCGATCTCACTCGTATTTCTTTTTCCGCAAGGGGTAATCGGAGAAATTATAAACAGATAATATTAGTGGTGGTTAGCAAACACATAATTAATAGTTGGTTGGTTCGGTGTTGTTTATTTTGGTTGCTCGATCTGACGGCGACTTTAAGAAACGCTCACAAATGCTCCGACGTTCAAAAGAAGTGTCGCACAGTGTCGCACAGTTATAAATCTCTTGAAACCAGATGAATCGGATATTTCTGCTTGGTTGAGCTCTTGTATATATAAAGGATGAGGAGAGGCTATGAAAGCACTCCAACAACACTGCATATCACGATTGGCGAGTACGATTGGCGAGTACGAGTATTGTTATGCGATTCTGCGATTCTATGCGAAATTAAGCATGTCCGAGGGGAGGCGAGTTCAGGACATTTTTCAGAATTCCGAAATCTCAACTGACGAGTGAGTAATGACCAACAGAGATACCACAGCTAAACCACTCAATTCAAGCAAGCCACAATTTAACAGTTACAACAACAACAACAACAACAACAATCTCTACCCGTTCATGTTCTTCCTCACAACAAACTGTACACCCCACAATAAAGGATCAACACGGGAGGCGTTTTTGCTTTAATGTCTAGGTCTCCGTCTCATACCCACCCCGGGCAATGAACCTACGACCAGCTACAGTCCGCAGAAAGCTTGCCAGGTCTCACTACTGTACATTCTGAGTCTGAAAACAGTCTTGTGGTCAGCCCTTGCAGAAGGACGGAAGTGTTCGTCAAAGCTACGAGGTAGAAAGCGAAAGCTACGACAAAGCTCCGAAAGCTCCGACTAAACTAACTGACACAAACGGCAGAAGAATGAAGAATGAAGGACTGAGCTAAGGGGTTGTACGCGTACAATATTGAGAAGTTCATCTTCAAAACAAAACAAAACATAATCTGCTTTGTCACGTTCTCAATGTTCGCTGACGCTCACATTGAGTCACATTGAGAGCAACACTTGACCGTGGAGCTTTCTTTTTTTGATTCACCAGCTCCTTTCGTCCACCCAGACTAACACTACAGCTAGCTACGGCACTGCAACGGTCTAAGACTACAGCACTAACGGCTGAAGGGTGGTGGGGGGTTGGGGAGTTGTTTTTCAGAATCCTCACGCTTGAAATATTGATTTCCAGGCTTCATCTTCACTCAAACTCATATCACTCATCATTTTAACACGATGTTTATCTCCTCAACTGTACACCAGCACATTCCAAGCATATGTCAGACTTGTACCTTGCAAAATAAATGTCCGCCATTTAGATCCCTGATGCATTCCCCATGCTACTTTTCCGCTTCCATGTCCTTTTACTTCCGGTGTTTGGCTACCGTACTGTGCTTTCATCAACTCAGCCTTATGAGCTGTACTGCCCACCTAAAAACACTGCCCACCTTAACAGAGAGTATAACACCTTAACACAGCCTAACACTCTAACACAGCCCTTAAAAGAGCCTCAAAAGAGCCTCAAAAAAAGAGCCATCATAAAACAAGCCCCCATAAATACACCCTCAACACAGCTCTTAAGATACCCAGGCTCAGTAAAAAAAAAAAAAAAAAAAACCACTGCAAAAATACGACTACAAAAATACAGACAAAAAAATACAGACAAAAAAATACAGCCAAAAAAAAATACACAGTAGTGTACTCGTACCTCGTACACTATGCTATTATGCTATGTGTCAATCTATCTACATCCTCCATGCGTGCGTGTACTGAGTGTACAGTGATTGTAGTGTCTGTGTGCTGAACAGATGTTGTTCAAGAGTAGACAGTTGTAAAGGGTAGTGAAACAGCTGTTGGTTGTACTGTAGGACAGACAACAGTTGTAAGGCTGTAGGACAGACAACAGCTGTTAGAAGGGCGTTAGACGCTCCTCGCGCATCTCACATTCTTCGTCGCTTCGCTCTCCGAAGAATGTTCAATGGCTCGTCGCTAAACCGGATTCGAGTGCGGCTGCATAGCCACCGCCGGCCCAAACGGCAAAGCCCTCCCCATCAACTCATCCACCCCCAAATTCCTCAACCTCACCTGCTCCTCTCCAACCCCGTCCTTATGAGTCGCCAGCGCAATCACGTGACTGTTATTCAGCATAAAAATCTCATGATGCCATCTATCCTGCTGCACTCCGTCGATCCACAGCTGTGCTGACGAGCTCCATGCTCTCTGTACAGCCACTGCACCCACTCCGTCTGTTCCCGTCTTGTCTTTGGCGGCTTCCATGAGCCTGGCAGTGTCCAAATTCCGAAACTCCAACTTGGCTAGATCCATATTAAGACCCATACCAATAGCTTTGGAGTACGACTCTTTGAGAGCCCATCTCAGGAAGAACTCTCCGTTTCCAGTTTGATCACTGGTAACTTGAGCGTACTCGTATGGAGAGTAAATCTGCGAAAACCCTTCCATCCAGTTCATGGTCCAGTTTGAAGGAGGCACTGTCGACGTGATATCCACTCCAATCTGTTTACCATCAGGTCTGACAGCACATACGACAAGTTCGGAATGGTGCGAAATGTTGTAGTCAAACGGCGAGTTAGGAACAAACGCTTTCCCCTGAGGAGTCTTGGAAATGACGATATCTGTCCATTTTTTGCCCGTCAAAACGGTGGCAATGTACCTCTGCAAGAGTTGAGACCCCAGCGCCATTTTCGCGTCGCTGCGGTACCTGAAACGCGAGATATCGAGCTGAGATTCAACAGGGAGCAGTCGCATGGCCTGGTTGAAGTCGTTTTGCGAGTTCCATATCGGTCTGACGTCGAGCAGGAAGAGGTAGGCGGCCTGTTTGGAGTTTTGCCAGTCAAAGGGGGTCATCTGGGTTAGCGTGTGAAGGGTGGACATTTATGCCGAAGGAAAAGGGAGAAAAAAAAAAAAAAAAAAAAAAAAAAAAAAA
>BCKF01000001.1:3658912-3736346 GCA_001600515.1 Yarrowia sp. JCM 30694
ATGCCGAAGGAAAAGGGAGAAAAAAAAAAAAAAAAAAAAAAAAAAAAAAAAAAAAAAAAAAAAAAAAAAAAAAAAAAAAAAAAAAAAAAAACAAAAAAAAAAAAAAAAAAAAAAAAAAAAAAAAAAAAAAAAAAAAAAAAAAAAAACAGCAAAAAACAGCAAAAAACAGCAAAAAAACAAGAAAAACCCCACCACCAGCAACGAACAAACAGTGAGACATGTGAGAATGAATCAAAAAAATCTGATAAAAAATCTGATAAAAATAAAAAAAATCAAATCCAGATCTCTCGTACTGCTCATACTATGCTCGTACTTCGTACTCGCTCGTACTCGCTCGACTCACTGCATGTCTAAAGTCATATATTCGTACTGGTCTAGCTACATCCACTGCTCGCGCTTGATACTCACGTTGGGCAGGTAGTCGGTCGTTATCGGCTCGGGCACCATGTACCCCATGTTGAAGTCCTGGTCCAGAATCGGGTTGTACTGCTGTGGAGGGGGTTGAACAGGCACCTGCGAAATCATCTGAATATCGTTATTGACAATTCTCGGGTCCATGTCCATTCCAAGACCCATATTGACATGAGGAATGGCCTGGTACTCCTGCTTGACTCCGTACGCCTCCAGACTCGGTTTCCGCATGCCTGGATTCGTCTTGTGAGGCAGTGTCGAGCTTCCAGGAGCTGACGAACTACTTGGGCTGATAATTTCCGGTCGGTCTGCAGCCTCGCGAATTCGTCTCTTAATAGTTCTCACGCTCAGCTCAGGCACAATCTGTTTCTGGATATCTTCCAGCGAGTCGCTGCGGTCGTCCGTCACCTCCACTATCAGCTTGTCGATCTCCTCTGTCGTCTTTCGAGGCCTTCCTGGTCTCGGAACGTTCTCATAGTGCCCCCGCTCCTTGGACCGCTTGATGAAGTCGCGGACGGTACTGCGGGGAATGTCGAGCTGCTTGGAAATCTCCGCCAGGTTTTTGCCACAGTCCGCGAGCCCCACTATTCGGCCCTTGTCGAACTCGGAGAGCTCGCGTCGGTTGGTTTTTCGAGACATTGTTCTCTCGTCTCCGGGGGTATCGAGTGGTTGGGCTGGGTGGTGAGCATTCCCCCTCCGGGCTTTTGTACTTGCAGAGAGGTGTATACAGACTCTCACTTTGTGCCCAAACGCCAAACAGTAAAAATAAAAGAGCTACTCCGATTTTGCATTTGCCATAGACTCGAAGACAAACGTTAACCTTGTGTGAAAGTAAATCAAACCAAAGGCCGGTGGGGAGAGAAGAAGTATCAAGCACGAGATGAGGCCTTTAGAAGTGGGAGATGGTTTGTTGTGTTCTTCTTGATCCAATATTCTAGGTACAAAATGATATAACTTGTTCAAAGTGCATTTCCTGAGTGCCTACAAAGGTGTCTGTATACTCGTGATACCTACAGTCACTCAACTCAGGACCGATAAGATCTGTCTCATCTCCAAATATCTCACTCTCGCCAAGATTGCACTTCTCTTCTCTACCGCGAAAACCAACAAATCCCTGCCATCAAACAAAGACCCGCAGGCCAGCATTTTAGTTTCTCCAAAGAGGCTATTTTGCGCTTGTCCAAACCTACTGTCCAGGGGCTTGGGATCGCCGTGCTGGCCTTGTTGTCGGTGGTGGGAGAGAAAACCCAAACGGCGACAGGGTGCGCGTAGAGTTTGATCTGGGGAGTGTGTATCCTCCGATTGGGCTCCGAGATCACGTGAAGGAGGAATTCAAGCCCTCTAGAGACTGTGTACTATCACACCCGCTAGCACACAGCTAGGAGGTGGTTTTAGGGTGGTTGTCTGAGCCAGTGACTGCCTATGCTGAACATGCTGAACATGAATCGGCATGTACTGGTTAAAGAGCACGCACGAGTTGTGCCTTCTTCGTCTTTGCTTGCCTTCGTCTTTGCTTGGCTATCTTTTCTTTGTGTGTTTTTCATATTCCCTATTTTTAGTTCTCCAAATGGTACCCTTAGATACTGCTCTGGTAGCCCTCCTACTTGTAGCACTATCCTGGTCACCTTAATTTGTCTCACTTCAGGGCTCAACAACCTTTTTCCGTGAGCCGATGTCGGAGCTGTATGTACTGTAGCCTGAGCTTGTTGTACTGATGACTGAAGCTGACAAGACGCAGGAAGCAGAACAGAAGAAGAACGTTGTGAGCGTTGCATGTTGAAAGAAAACAGAAATAAAAAATAATACTGGTAGAAAATCACAAAAAATTGAGAAAAAAAAAAAACACCCTACCCCTACCCCAGCGCTATTATCTCCCTATCACACCTATACATCTATAACGCTCGTATCGGAGGCAGCTATTGTATTGTTAATTTCGGGCCGACGAACGGCGTGCAAACAAGGTTGCTATAGGTCCTAACTCCGGATAATGCATCCAACGGTTGAGAGAGGAACGGTAGTGCTGGTGTGGATGAGACATTCCATATTGAGTAATTCTCGAATCGACAGAAATCAACCAAAACAAAAAATTACGTAACCAATTATTGTTTGCCACTACGAACCCCTCCTCCACCTCACCGACCCATCGGAAGTTTGAAAAAACCCTGTTGGCATTTGGAGGGTTTGAAAAAGACAAAATGGCCCACGTGGAACAATGAAACGCAAGCCCCTCGTATCAGACGGACAGTTTCGAAAACCCGACTTTGTGCGGGCAGACCCCGACAGTTGGGGACATGAAAGCTTTTTTTCCGAATCTCCGAGCGGGGTGTAAAGGTGGGCGCTGAAGTGAAATCGGGATTTTTTGGTATCATTCGATTCGTCTCTTCAAGACAAATTGATTGGTAGTATTCCCGTTTCGACAGCACAAATACCCATCAAGATACACACGTTTTAGTTTCTCGCCATGACATCATCTTAAAGCCTCACAAGCCTCAGCCCTCATGATCTCGCTTATCTCATTCACAGATGCGCGATTGATCCGCTGCAAAGGCCCGAAGAGTTGCCGAAAGGGCTACACTGCTTTGAAACGGAATACCAAAAGGCAATAACTGTTTTCTATTAGCCGCCTCGGGCCATGTTCGGGATCTGAGAGATCGTCAAAAACAAGTTCGATTTCACGGCTAGGCTTGGCGGTGGTTATTTCCGCAAGAACGAACAATCTCACATTTGTTGCTCTTGAACTTGCTCTTGAACTTGAACTTGTATAAGGAATGATGAGCTGGAATGTATCCCTCCAACTTGTAGGCACTGATCACCATGGCATCTGGAGGAATACAGATACTGGTTATAGGAGAAGTGTTATGAATGATGGACAAAGAAAGTGTACTCACCGAAGCGAGAGCTAAAGCACGGTAATCTAACCACTGCTTAGTTTGCGCGAAGCGAGGCTGGGATGGACTGGTTTGAGGGCAATCTTAGGAATAATGGGGTGGGAGGGGATTAAGTGGTACTGTTGGAATCGGGATTTTTCAAGGAATCCAGTGGTGAACTTGGCTTGGCTGTAGGGTTACTGGATCGTGAGATATTTGGGTTCTTGTCTTTCTTATGTAATAATATAGATCGAGATAGTAGAACGTCTGAGAAGTGTCATGACCTCAATTACTTCTCTATTCAACCTGTTTGAACACTCCAAAACCACTCATTCACTCGTCACTTCACACTGCCTCCCTTCCACTCCTTGTCTCAACATGAGTCAATATATGACACACCACTACTCCTCAGGCATGCCACGGAATACCAAATACGGTAATTCTGAGCACTCTCCAAGTCTCTCTGAAACACCTCCAAACATCCCCTCCTTGTCTGTAGCTCATACTCATTAGTACACCCCGCGATGAGCCCAAACTAGCCCTGCCATCGCCCACAATGCGTGTTTTTGTCTCTAGACTGCATTTGCGCCCACACAACGTTGCCCTGGCCTAACACTACCCAAGTAGACCCTACAAGGCCGTTTCCGCAGCTCCACGGACTGTTTTTCCAATATGCAGGTGCTAGCGTGGTTCACGGGTTCTACAACACTAGTGCAAAATATCGTCCAGCGTTCCATCGTCGTTATACGCTAGTTCAGGGGCGCTGTGAGAAGAGCCAGAGGTGTCAGCAAGGTGACAGATTGTTAGCATGATGCTCATTTTTGCCCTTGGGCTGCATGGACAGGGACATGTGAAGACGTCAGACGTCAGGGAAGAGGATGACAGGTTCGGGGACTTCACGGATGCGGAACGGGGGATGCGGATGACGGGACGCTGGAGTTTCCGGGCTCAGTGGGGGTGATAAGAGGTTGTGCCGGGGTTGGAGGGGAGATGGAAAATTGGAAATCTCTCCAGAGCAGTGAGTTTTGACCTGCTGGCGATGGCGACTTGATTTTTGGAATCTACGGAACCAGGGCTATCTTTTGGTATACTTGGATGTCCATAATAATCGTTTGTCGTGCTGTGGAATACACCGTTCTGGGTAACATTACCTTCATCATACGTCATACGGCTAAAGCAAAAACGCATGTCAAAATTAAAAGCACTGTTACAAGTATAAGTCATGTGACCTGTCTAAGCGTTAGACAAGCATAGATTACGAGTGCATAGATAACGAGTGCATAGATTATAAGCATAGATTATGACCAGCGAAGACCCCTATAAAGATTACGTAATACCCAGACCAGCATTTTCTGCTTACCTAACACATTTCCTACCTACTGCCCCATTTTCTGCTTACTAATCCCAGTTTTTGGTGCTTACTAATCCAATCTTTTTCACACTGATTTCTGATTTGGAGTTCTCCCATTTTCCGCTGAGTAACCATGCGCCGTTGGAGTTACCCTACTTCCCCACATGTGTTTTTTCCGGCATGTGCCTCGGTTGAACTTTGATTTGGAATTGACATGGATATATCTCGACAACTAGAAGTCTTAGAGGAAAACCAGTAAGTGCATTTTGTAGAGCTCGTCAATCCGGTTCTAATAGTAGTAATATCTTTCCCCCAACTCGATGACAAGCTCACCTCACTGCGTTCGGTGAGCTGGTCATCACATCTCCCACTCCCCCACACTCTTCCTCACAATGGTACGAGAAGATCTAGTGCAATCTGCGGTGGCGTTCCTGAAGGACCCTCAGGCGGCGACCGCGCCTCTCGCCAAGCGGATCGAGTTTCTGGAGTCCAAAGATATGACTCCTGAAGAGATTGAAGAGGCTTTGAAGAGGGCTGGAGGATCTGGAGGAAGTGGAAGTGTGAGTGGTACAAATGGAGTTGTCGGTTCGGCACCTTCGGTGCCTCCCTCTTATGCATTCCAATCACCTCCTCCTCTACCTGAACGCGACTGGAAAGATGTGTTTATCATGGCTACAGTGACTGTTGGAGTTGGTTTTGGCTTGTACACCGTCGCCAAACGGTACCTCATGCCTCTCATTTTGCCACCCACTCCACCTTCTCTGGAAGCCGACAAGGAGGCTCTAGAGGCGGAATTTGCGCGAGTTCAGGGTCTTCTTGATCAGGTTCAACAGGATACTGAAGAAGTGAAAACTAGCCAGATCGAGGTGGCTAAACGGGTGGAAAACGCGCTCAAGGGGGTGGAAGAGACCATTGATCAGTTGAAAAGTCAGACCAAGAAACGGGACGATGAAATGAAACTGGTGACTGCTGAAGTTGAGCGAATCAGAGATCGGCTTCCCAAGAACATTGATAAACTGAAAGATTCGCAGGAACAGGGTTTGGCGGATATCCAGAGCGAGCTCAAGTCGCTGAAACAGTTGTTGAGTACCCGAACAGCTGCTTCTTCGGGTCCAAAGTTGCCTCCTATTCCTCCTCCCTCTTCGTATCTTACTAGGAAGGCGAGTCCTGCAGTTCCTGCCGTTCCTGCTGTTGAACACTCAGTGTCCTCCAGCAGCACCGTTCCTGCTGATAAGGAGGAGTTTGTTCCTACTCCTGGAGGAGCTGTTTCTAGTGTTCCCAACTCGGCAGTCTCTTCTGCGCCTTCTCCTATTCAGGAACCGGAACCGTTTGTGCCGGAGCCGAAAAAGCCTCAGCAGACGGGAATTCCGGCTTGGCAGTTGGCCGCGTTGGAGAAGCAGAAGGAGAAGGAGAAGGAGTAGACGCAAAGTCGCTGAACGAAGTGAAGCGGCGTGCGACTGGCATCACCTTCTGATGGTCACGTGACTTTACTACACGTCACGTTGTCACGTGACGTCTACTTCATCCTCGTCTTACTGCGTAAGACTCGGTGATATGTGTGGTGAGCAGACATGTAGAAATTTTATTTAATGCTCAGTTGTGTGTGTGTAGTGGTAGGCAAGTGCTTGTTACGTGACTTCCAAGTGTGTTTGTAGTGGTGGTGGTGTGGGAGGTGGCCTTTATGGGCTTGGTTGTAGTCATGAAGGAAGACTCTTAAGCTTATACTCTTCAGCTTGAGATGTCGAATGGTAACCTTTACATGAGTGAGTTACTGGTGGAGTAGATGGATTTGACCGTGTCTGTTAGTATGCTATATTTGTGCTGTATCAAGAATATTCATATGGTTCATTATTTTACGTCTCATTATAGGGACTTATTTTGGAGAACATAAATCGTCACATCATTCAGATGTCTTCTCTGACTACATTAGGGTGTACAGTCAGGTTGTCGGAACGTACCTCCAGGGAAGTGATGTAAGTCGTTGTTGTATTTGAGTCAGCTGGGGGGAGAGCTCTTATACATTGAGTGATGGCTGTATCTCACTACTGTAGCTAGTGAAGAGTTCTAACTGTGGTGATACGTATTGTGGGGTGTCCTAAAGGTATGTTTGAGAATATGTTCATTCAGGGATTTCTGATTGAAGGGTGATCAGTTTCAGAGACAATATGCTATACAGTAGCTAGTTGTTGGGCTCACCTCCCAAGGAGCTCACTCTTAAAGACAGTGTTAAGGATACAGCAATAGAGTCTCTGGATGGTCACCTTAATCTGGGGGGGTCAATAATCGTATAGGACAGGGTTGGTACTGTAGAAGTACTTGTACCTTAGGGAAATATGAATAAAGCAATGGTTATCACGTGACTTGGATGTGATTGGTTTTGCTGAAAAATAAAATTGTGAGTGTCCGATTTTTGTATTCAATCTGCATTGGTATTGACAGTTGGTTTAGGTGCTGTAATTTTTGAAAAACCAGAAATGACGAAAAGTCAGAAATGTCGTCAAACAGTCCCTGGCCTTCTTATTTTGGATGATAACGGCCGCAAATAATGATATTCGTCTTTTATTACCCTCAGAAGCTCTTACAAGTGGCTCTGTTATCCCGACTTGCTGAGAGACGAATCTGGGATGGCTAGAAGTGCCCACTCTAATTGAGGCACAGAACAATACAAAACTGCCTGTCAGAGATGATGAATGACACTCATACTAAAAAGTCGCCTGCACCTAAGCAAACCTGCATTCACGAGGTCACACTAATGCAACTGCAGGTGTACGCCAGTGTCAGTGATGTTATGAGGGCTAACGGTCTTAGTTCTACTGTCTCAGGGTAGTTATTTGGTAAAGGTGTTTTATCATTTAAAGGCAGGAAGACTCAAAAGTTGGGTTGGAGATGCTACTTTGAGGAGGACCGGTAACATGTCATGATTAATCATTAATGCAAGGACGGAGGAGTTGTATGTCATTCAGTTTGATGATTTGTAGCTATGAATGATTATTATCATCCAGAGTCAGGATCTTGAAAGTTGTTACAGTACAACGTGGGACTGTAGCTAATTAGCGATATAGGTGCTTAAGATAACACAACAGCAATATACAGAGCCCAGATAATCACTAGGAAAAGAACATTTTTCAGAACACTCATCAGAAGACGTATATCTACCTGAAAATCAGCATTATTTTTTTGTAAAATGCTTGTTCCTACGGTCTTTTTTCTGATCTCAGTGTTCCCTGTATCTGAAGACTGCAACCACCACCTTATTCAGAGCTAAGCCTATATTAGCTAGAAGGAGAGCTCAAAAGAAACAGCATGAAACTAGAAGGGCTAATGAATATCTCTAGACACTAATAACCAGCAATATTTCCACTACTTGTACAGCAAATTTACCCTCTGTGAACCATTTACTGAAAATTATTATACTCTCATTATACTGTACTTGAAGCCACCAGTTCTGTATCAGTTGTATTTCAGGATCTATGTACTGTACCTTAAGATGAATAATACTAAGGGTACTCTCTTTGAAGTTGCTTGTAACTTCGAATAAAGCACTCTCAAAAATAAAGCACACCCTTAAAAACCCTTAACATCCATCCAACTCCACCTTATCCTCAACAAGACTGCTCCTCTCAAAAAAAAGTACATCAGAGTACTAGACACAAAAGCAGCCTCCACAGTGTCATTATTTTTTCATTATTTTTTTTTTTTTTTTATTTTTCATTTTCCTCCCCCCTCCAGACCTGCTGACTGATTAAGTTCTCCATCTAAACCTTCTTCGGCTAATCTTTTTTAATCTTTATAACTTTTTTTTTAAATTTTCACATTTCATGAACCGTCTGCGAACCATGAACACCAGCATTGTGCGACTAAAGACAGCGAGTATTGCGTTTGAGCGCAACCCGAGGGCCACCACGCCCGAAATCTCCGACCAGGATACTCTCAACGCCCTCAAAAACGCAAGTCACGTGCTCAAAACGTCCCACCTCCCTGTCGCCTTTCCTACTGAAACAGTGTATGGATTAGGAGCTTCAGCACTGAGTACCGAGAGTGTGAAGAGTATTTATGCTGCGAAAAACCGACCTGCCGATAATCCGCTCATTGTCCACGTGTCTTCTCTCGACCAGCTCAAAAGAAAGGTCCTCAAGGGTAGAGACATTCCTGATATCTACACGCCTCTGATTGAAAAGTTTTGGCCGGGACCTTTGACGATTTTGCTACCCCTGGAATCAGACAGTGACGTGTCACCTGCGTGCACTGTTGGTCAGCCGACTGTGGCTGTACGAATGCCAGATCATCCTGTTGCAAGATCGCTCATTGCTTTGTCTGATCTGCCTCTAGCAGCTCCGTCAGCCAACGCATCGACTCGTCCGTCACCCACAACTGCGGATCACGTGTTCCATGATCTTCAAGGCAAAATTCCGCTCATTTTGGACGGTGGTGCGTGTTCTGTAGGTGTTGAGAGTACAGTGGTAGATGGTTTGTCTGACCCTCCAATGCTCTTAAGACCTGGAGGAGTCAGTCTAGAACAGATCCGAGAGCATGGAGGAGAGAGATGGAGGAATGTGCTAGTTGGTAAAGCCAATGCTCAGAGTGATGAAGTTGTGAAGACTCCAGGAATGAAGTATAAGCATTATTCTCCGACGGGAAAAGTGGTTTTGTTTGGGCCTGTCTCAGATAAGCCAGTGGTTGATGCCGTCAAAGAGTACCTTTCTGAAAATGCGATGGAGGGAAAGAAAATCGGCTTACTAACCTCATTAACCCTCACTGATACCCTACCAGTATACACTGTGAGCATGGGAAACACTCCAGAGTTGGTCAGTAGGAATTTGTTTGCGGGATTGAGAGAAATGGATATCGCGGGAGTGGAGGTGATTTTGGTGGAGGGGATTAGGGAGGAGAGAGAGGGGTTGGCGGTGATGAATAGGTTGAGAAAGGCGGCGAGTGAGGAGGTGGTCGTCTAGTACGATGAGAAAGCGAAGCTTTCGATGAAGTACTAGGACGTCAACTAGACTCAAGTACGTTGAGAAGCGTAGCTTCGATGAAGTACTTGCGATTATCACACTCTACAAACAAGTACGTTGAGAAGCGAAGCTTCGATGAAGTACTTGCTATCATTCACTCTTCAAACAACTCTACAGAGAAGTACATTGCTTCGATGAAGCACTTGCCATCACTCAGTACTCACCACTGCACTACAGGCCTACTACTGTATCAAGTACTTACTATCATGACCTTACAACAGTGCTTGAGGGCTAAGAGTACTGATAAGGAGTAATTCCATGTGCATGTACTCATGACAGCCCCAGGCTAAAATAACTTATTCGGGTTTTATAGATTAATGAACTCTACTGATTATAGCGGGGCATGAGCGATAGCGAGTGCCATATACAATAGACATTGACAATAGATATTAACAATATTTAACAATAGACAAGCAGTGCGATTATTGCTTCGTGTGTATGGTGTATTGATTGTAGTATAAGCACTGTTCTGCATGTCTTGAATAGAGTGAGCTCTCTTGTTAGGACAGACAATCAAAGTGGTAATTATTGTTGGTAGCTCATAGTAATTAAAACACAGAAACCGACTAACCAAGTCGTACCAGTTCACCGGTGTAAAAATATTCCCTCCTTCTATACAAAAATATTCAGTTGTGTCCTGCTGCTCAGCCCTCCAGTAGCTATCACTCTAAGAGCACCACCTTTAAGCCACCTCTACAACCGCACTACACAACCCTGAAGAGGCACTGAGAAGAGAAACCCTGGAGTAAATGTAGCTGTAACAGACTTAGTCAGCTATAGGAATGTATGCTACATCAGAATTATGTACTAGTACTGCTACTCTCATGAAGCTGAGTGTAGTCCCATTGAATCACGACACCTCATTCTTATTTAACAGATATTATTATGAGTAGCTATGTGAATATATGGCACTCTTCTGTAATGCCCCTTGTCCTATCAGAGTCAGTCATTACTTCAGCAGCCACAAGATACTCTTGCAAATCTCAGAATTTGAACCCTGAAAAATAAAAAACGAGTTGAATATTAACAAGTTCGACCTTCTTCTGCCGTGGTCAAGAGAGCTTTTTGCCTTCTTATTTTTCCTTTCAAGATAAATATCCGCAGAGGCAGCCTCATAGTTGTTAATGTTACTTGTACTGGTACTCAGTTCTATTCACCTTGACATTCCTTCTGTTAAGACAGTTTAGATAGCATTTGTTAAGAAACGTCCATTTCAATAATACGCGTTTCCAACCATATAAGCTAGACTCTTGTTTGAGGTATACACCTATAAGAATATCCGATACTGTGATTTAGTCAGTTTATTCACTTTACTTCATCCTGCACTCTACCCCACACTTATCAGATTGCTTCTTGCACCTGCATGACGTGCATTAGCGAGATCTTGGCTGTATTAAAGGGACTCATCCATAGGACGCAATATACACCCGATTTCAATTCTGAGAAGTGCATTGGACTCCCCGACGTCTGATCTTCCATCTCCCCGAATTTCAACCCGATTGAGTGATTTTCCACCGTTTGGATGCAAGTGGGAGAAAACTCCATAGATATACGAAGAATACGAACCACACGAATCAACATGAATAACAACAATACCACCCCAAATGCCAAAAATAACCCACCTCTCTTACAACCAACATTGCGCGATTTTCTATTTTCCAAAATCCAGGCTATGCCCTCAAACTCTGAGTTAACGAGGCTATGCTGTCGACGAACATCACAACTTCACACCCACTCACTCACTCATGACATGCTCCTCTGTCTCTTTTCGCTCATCACCCTTGTCTCATCTGCTGCAGGTCTAGGACGAGGTACAGCTTCTCCTAACAACATTCAAGAAATCCAGGCTCAAAATCCAGGCTATCCTTTCTACGAACCAACCACCACTGTACGGCTCATGGTTGTTGTGAAAAACGACATTGCGCCGTTTTTAACAGGCCTCATCACCACTCAAGGCGATAAACTAGTCGTCGCCAATATCATCAATGGAGATCCTCCTACTGCTTTCAACTATACTGTTGAACGAGGGTTCCAGGCTCAGAACGGAAAGTACATTTACTTCGACTACAAAAATTACGTCGTCAGACTGGACGATGAGCCTCATAACGAGACCCAGTACCTTTCAGACGGCAGAATCTTCACTACAACGATAGAACCGTATGTTGGAGACCCCAATATCATGCTGTGTCCGGGAGACGGGAATGTGCACTACATCACATACTACCATTGGTGTGATCATGGAGACGGAGCGTTTATTGATATATATCCGATTCCTCCGCAGGGTCTGACGGAGCTGTGGGAGAACAGAACGAGGTACGGTAGTCCGAAACAGAGAGGTTGGCAGGGTGACTTTGAAGATAGTCCGGTGGGGTTCTGGCCGAAGTAGATATTTATTAACATGCATTACACAGAAGACTGACTGAGAAGCTGTAAATCTACTGTACTCCATGTACACATTTTCATCGTCAACCAATGGGGTGAGTGGAAGTACGTCAGACTGGTTGACTTATAGTTAAGCCATTTGTTTAGAGAGGTTCTTTGTTCTATCGTACAGAGACCCAACTGGTACCTTAAAACTGAATCCAGCCTCAAATTGCCCCAAAAGGTCTACCCTAAAACCGAAACAAGCCCTAAATCGCCCAAAAAGACCTACCCTAACCCTTAAATTACCCAAAATTGCAATTCTGATTACCAAAACGGCCTACCCTAACCCTGATTCCAGCCCAAAAACGGCCAGCCTGCAGACTCACCTCATCGCCAATGTCAGAAGTTAATCCCTTTTGTGTCCCCCACTTGAACACCACAGAATACCATACTGTAGTACCGGTACTCAGCACTCGCTAACGCTCGTGCTCTCGTGCCTCAAACGGTGATCTAGCTACAAATCCAGCCAACGCCAGACCATGATTGTAACCTCGGATGTTTGTGTGACACGAGAGTCTGAGTGTGTGTGAGTGTGCGTGTGGTGGTGTTTAAAGTGGTGGGTGAGAGGAAGAGGGGTTTAGAGTGGTGCTTTTAGTTAAGCCAGCACCGACTTGGTACTAAGTTGTACCATATGACCAGTCATATTCCATGCACAGACTTAGTGGATACTACTAATTAATATCGTCTCATACAAGTACATACAGTATATTGTTTACAAACAGTGGGTGCTACCATTGTACTCTCTAGTCCTACCTGATCACTGTAGTGCTCTCAGAATTCTCGTAGCTCAAATATCGAGCTGTACAGAGCCGCCCAGACTGTTATAGACAGACAGACAATGGATCTCTATGACTCACTGGCCCATTACAATGAGATTGTACCAGGTCAGTATAGAAACTCCACCTACTTAGTGTTGATTGTCAGGTGTTTCAACACTTGAGCCACTTGACTGCTATATGCTCCCTTGCCAGCTTGTTAATATAGATAGCCTAAAGTGCTGCTCAGAACAAGACACCATCTTATAGCTGTAGTGCACTTCAGCCCACTCCACATTATTATGGCTCTTTCTACAAGGCTATGATGAGTTCCTATCAGCATCATTTCTTCTCTTGCTATGTGGTCAGCTTCTACAGTCTATTGCTTTGTCTGCCTACAGTGTTCTGAGGGCCAACAGAAGACCGTTTTAGCAGTCTGTTGTTTTGTAGACAGTGCATAGTCAGTGGCTGTGGTCAGCTTTTACAACTGTTCTTATAGACCACACCAGCCTAATCCATGACTGTAGGGTTAGCTGTAGCTACAGTTGTTGCTTACAACGCATGTCTGAGCTCACTGGAACTCGTCTGAGATAGCTGAAACTACAATATGTAGTGATGATACAATCACGCATGGTCGCGCACACTCTCTCACCAACATAATCCACAACTTCGTCTGGGTTGGCTACAACTAGAGTACCGGTACAGTATGTAGTATGTTACAATCACGCATGGTCGCGCGCTACTCGTTCGCTATCTCGACTATGACTGTAGGGTTGAGTGCAACTACAGTATGTAGCAAAATTAGTTACACGCATGGTCGCGCGCTACTCGCTCACTATCCCGACTATGACTTCGTCATAGTCTGGATAGCTCTCTCTTAGCGGCTCCATGCTAATCATCTCTTGTATTATCTGTTAATCTATTACTCATGCTATATTACAAACCTCTAGACGGCACTATTGGGGAAGTTGGTCGTACTACGGGTTTTCAAAAAGTACTTTTTCGCCTCGTCCAAAATCCACACCGTGGACGAAATCAGCACCAGCGACAACAAGTCCTTCAACGACAGCGCCTCTGTTTGGAACACGCTCTGCAGGAACGGCACGTACACGACTGCCAGTTGACCGACGATGGAAGCTCCACAAGCGTACAGGAACATCTTGTTGGAGAAGAAGCCGATTTCAAACACCGACTTTGTGGCCGATCGACACGCCAGGGCGTTGAACATGTCGTAAAAGACAAAACACGTGAAAGTCATGGTCGTGTCTCGCTTGTCAATCACTCCATCCTGCATCTGAGTGACGTAGACCAGCATAGTTCCGACGAGAATGATGACTGCGGCCTCCACGCACTTTTTCACCAGTGCCGGAGTCATGACCTTTTCGTTTCGAGGTCGGGGAGGCTTGTTCATCACGTCAGGATCAACAGGCTCAACTCCAAGAGACTGTGCAGGAGGACCGTCCATGAGAATGTTGATCCAGAGAATCTGCATGGGATTAAGAGGGTTCTCCAGACCCATAATGGTCGCCACAGCAACAATCGACAGAGCAGCCATGGAAGTCGACAGCTGGAAGGTGATGAAGTTTCGAATGTTGTTGAAGATGCCCTTTCCTTCCTCGATAGCCGACAGAATAGTGGCAAAGTCGTCGTCGGTGAGAATCATGTCTGCTGCTTCTTTGGCCACATCGGTTCCTCCATGGCCCATGGCGATTCCGATATCGGCCAGTTTCAGAGCAGGAGCGTCGTTCACTCCATCTCCAGTCATGGCAACAACATCGCCTCGTCGCTGGAACCCCTTGACAATCTTCATTTTGTCCTCGGGAGACGTTCGCGCAAAAATGGACGCCGTGTTGAGACACTCGTCCAGCGCCTGGTCCGACATGGACGCCAGTTGTCCTCCTTCAACCACAGACTGGTTGCCGGGCATTAGAGGCATTCCAATCCGTCGACCAATGGAGAGAGCAGTGGCTGCCGAGTCTCCAGTGATCATGACCACTCGTACTCCTCCAGTGGTCAGTCTTCGGATAGCCCGAGGGACATCCGGTCGAGGAGGGTCGTAAAGACCCATGAGACCAGCAAAAACAAGCTGTTCAGGAGCCTCCTCAGAACCCTCCTCGTACTTGCCGTTCTTGTAGGCAAAGGCGATGATTCTGAGTCCATCTGCCGACATTTCCGAGGCTGCCTTGGTCACTTTCTCTCTCATTTCGTCCGTGAAAGGAGCAGTTTTGCCGTTCTTTTGGCAGTAAAACTCGCAGAACGGGTTGATGACCTCGCCGGCACCCTTGACGGAGATCATGGGCGTGGAGTCGGTTCCGGTGGTGGTGGAGGTGAGCATCCACTTTCTTGAGGACGAAAAGGGGACCTCGGCGACTCGTTTTCGAGTATCTCGAGAATCTTCCAGTCCAAAGTAGTCCAGGCACTCGATCAGAGCGATATCGGTAGCGTTACCGACAAGATGGCCGGCTTCTCGGTTGAACCGCGAGTTGTTGCAGAGATTGCCGACTCGGAGCATGTTTTGAACGGCAACAGAGTTTTTCAAAGCAGCAACGGCTTTAGGATCGGCTTCAGAATGCGACTGGCCGGGTTTGAGAGTGACTGCGTTGGCGAGCTCGCCCATATCGACAGTCCAGCAGGTAGTAACGGACATGTGGTTTCGAGTGAGAGTTCCTGTTTTATCGGAGCAAATGACGTTGACAGAACCGAGAGTTTCGACGGAGGGGAGTTTTCTTACAATGGCTTTTTGTCGCGACATTCGAAGCACTCCAAGAGCAAGAGTCACCGTCACAATGATAGGCAGACCTTCGGGAATAGCAGCAACAGCAAGAGATACTCCAATGGTGAACATCTCGAGCCAGTTTCTGCCCTGGAACATGCCAATCAGACAAATCACAGCAATGACACCGAAAGATACCAGCGACAGATCTTTACCCAGATTGTCCATGCTTGACTGAAGAGGAGTCTTGGGGGTGGAAATCTCAGACACCATATCGTAGACAGCACCAAACGCCGTCTGAGAACCCGTTCCCACGACAATTCCCGCGCCGTTTCCGTCTCGCACGAGTGTACCCATGTACGCAATGTTGGTTCGATCCGACAGTCCAATGGGTGGAGCAGAAGTCACAGGTTTAGTGTCTTTCGTAACCGGCGTGGTTTCTCCAGTGAGGTTGGATTCGTCAATGGACAGGTGCACGGCTCTTACGATTCGGCAATCCGCCGGAATTCGGTCGCCGACAGAAAACTCCACCAAATCGCCCGGCACCAAAGTCGACGCCAACACCGTCTGGTTGTTTCCTCCTCGGATCAAGTGGGCTTCAGGAGGCACCAGCTTGCTCAGCGCCTCCAGCGACTTTTCCGACCGGTACTCCTGCACAAACCCGACAGTGGTCACAATGAGGATCGCCAGAGTGATGGAAATGGCGTCGTCATGGTTGCCCATAAAGAAGGACACGGCAGCAGCTCCAATCAGCAGCAACAGCAGCGGATTCTCGGAAAACTGCTCAAAAAACTTTTTGATCAGCGAGTCCTCCTCCTCCTGCGCAAACTCGTTGCTGCCATGGATACTTCGGCGGTGCATGGCGTCCTGAGACGAGGTCAGGCCCTGCTCGGGGTTGGTCTGCAACTTGGAGCACGTGTCTTCCACGGTCATCTGCGTGTACTGCGCGCTGGGCGTGGCGTGCGATCGGGAGTTGGTTTCCGACAGAGGCACGCCCTCCGTGCTTGTGTGGCTGTCCATGGTGGTGTGTGGTGAAGATGATGGATGAGATGTGGTCGGCAAACACGTAGCTTTAATCGACAATTAGAGTTTGGCAGATGGCGGTGGAGGAGGTGGTGCACGGGGAAAATAGGGAGAAATCTGGGAAATTCAGGGTATGGAGAGGGCGATTTTACACGATTTTTGGTATTTTTTATAAATTCCTAGCATCATTTTTGACCTTCCTACTGGTATGTGCTGACGCGCTTGCTGCACTGCTTGACATACACTATGGCATGCACTCATAGACCCGTAAAATACATTTACGCCTGGAAATGAAAAAAGCCATATACACCCTCTTGCTGAGGCAATACACTCACACCACCAAGGGGGCTATGCCCTCGTATCTAACATACTTTAACCATACGGCACTATGGTGTCTATTGTCAGGACTATCATCATGATCTAGACACGTTGCACTTGTGTACCCCCGAGAAGATATTTGTTTTGAGGAGTACAAAATCAACAATCTCTTAGGAAACCACCTGTATCTCATTTCTGGGTGGGCACCACATATCCGAGAAAGGTGCCAGCTGACCCTAATTAAAAGAGCCTCCTTGACTCGTCTATGGAGGTGTTGCTAAGTTTATTGGCGGAGTGGTGTTCAAGACAACACCGTTATCTCGGGGTTTTGTATGACAACTACCCGTTTTTATTGCATATCCAGATTCTCCATGCTCGATTATGTACCCTGCCAGAATATCAGGCCGAATACACCAACCCACCACCAGTAAAGGGTGTGCTGGTCCTTTCCTACATTTAGCTGGGGAAGGTGGCAGTGCTGAGCTTGAGCCAAAAAAAAAAAAAGAGCCAAAAAAATGGAGAGGTTTGGCAACTGTAGAGAGCCGTCTGGAGGGGCTCAGAGGGTGGGAAAGGTCGCATTTGAACGTAAGGGAGTGGGAAACGCCAGGGAACGGCTCATAACGCCAGAAAAATGCATGTACACGTGAGGTGGGGTGGGGGTCGCGTGCCAGATGGGGAAGTTGAAAAAAAAAAAAAAAAAAAAAAAAAAAAAAAAAAAAAAAACACCAACGAAAATCTGATTTCACGCAATTGCACATACTAGACGTATGTAAGTCACGTGACAACCCTACATACGCTGCTACTCTCCCTGCTCTCCAACTCACTAGCTAGTCTCAGATAACAGAGTACAGATCAAGGTTGCTGTCAGAGGAGGTTAAAGTTGGCGATAAGCGGTGGGGGATTGGTGGGTTTTGGCAAGTGTGAAAAATGACATTTTTGAGGCGCAATCAAGTGGTGCTCTTGGTAGGGTGTTAATAAGGGCATTATGAGGATGTGGGCAAAATTTTGGAAACATTGGTCAGGTTTCGGGAGAGTTGGATGGGAGTTTGGTTGAGGGTAAAGGGAGGTTAATCAGCGTAGGAGGTGTGAAGTACGAAAGGCTTTTGATGAGGGGTTAGGGATCGTACGGAGATGGGACTACTGCCATTGGATAGCTATGAGTTGGGGCTACACGATGGGGTACTTATTTCTTTAATTGGATAAATATTTCCTTCCATTTCGATGCTTTGCCGTTATAATGCCCCCTTTATCTTACATATCTTTCCCTGCAATCAGCGTATAGACAGGGAGGAAACTCCCAGCGATCAGCCTGACTTACGGCTATCTTATGGCACTCTTATGGTTGCTTATAGATCACTAATCAGTGTTGTATCGTTGCCCATAGTTTAATTGAGTGTGAGATCATCAGTTGCAAAGGAAGGTATTACAGAAGTCATTATTGTAGGAAAACGAAACATCATTAGATGGTTCTCATTTAAATTGCTGGTTTATTCACTATCCAAAAATTCCCATTGGTAGCGTTGCAATTGCTGTGTGTAGCTTCCCAGAGCAACATGCCAAGCTCATGTTACACCAGTGAACACAACCCTACAGCACCAGTAGACAGTAGCTAGTGGTTACTAAAAGCAGAGTAGTTTCTGTATAGGAAGGTTGTGTACTATGATTCCATTTGAAAATATTCGTTGAATGAAGTGGGTTATTTGTCCCATGAAGACATCAGTACAGCTCACTAAACTCCACTACTTGTAAGAAGTCCCTCTGGTGATCTTTACTGATACTTGTACTTTCTGGGGTCGTACGGTAAAAATAAATATATCAGAAGCACCGTCTGATTCCGTAGATTACGAATATCCAATAATATTTTAGGCTTGAGTAGCTTTATAGCTGTAAAAAAGTGCTCTCCTTGAGAACATTGACCATTTACACTTGGCTCAACTATCTCCCAACTGAAGAGTCTTTAGACAAGTGTTAGTGAGCACACTGGTCACTGTAAATTTTACACTATCAACATAACAGCTATAATACTTGCTGTTTTGTCGCTGCCACTACTGGTACTGCTACTACTACTACTACTACTACTACTACTACTACTACTCTCCTCTAAGTCAATACAATCAATCATCAATTAAAACATATTTACACAAATCCTCCAGTATCCTCCTAGTTCTGCACGGGTCCCATGACCATGGCGAGCAGAGCCATTCTCACAAACAGACCGTGGCGCATCTGTCGGAAGTAGGCAGCTCGGGCGTCGAAATCCACCTCGGGGTTGATCTCGGCGTTTCGAGGCAGGGGGTGCATGACGCACATGTGTGGCTTGGCGTCGACCAGCACCTTGTTGTCGACCGTGTAGCTCTGCTTGACGGCCTCAAACTCCTTCTCGCTGGTGAACCGCTCCTTCTGCACTCGGGTGCAGTAGAGAACGTCAGTGGTAGCGACAATCTCGGGGGTGAGTGTGGCGGACTCAAGGTCGAGCTTGCCCTGCGACTGCAGCAGCGTCTTGAGCTCCTCGGGCAGAGTGAGCTCGGGGGGGCACACGAGCCGAATGTTGACCTTGTAGTGGGTCAGCAGACGGACCAGCGAGTGCACGGTACGGCCGTACCGCAGATCACCCATAAAGGTGATGGTGGTGCCGTTGAGCGTTCCAACCTCCTCTCGAATGGTGTACATGTCGAGAAGAGCCTGGGTGGGGTGCTCAACGGAGCCGTTTCCACCGTTGATGACGGGAACGGGAGAGAACCGGCCAGCAATGTTGGCAGACTCGGGATCAGGGTGTCTGAGAGCAATGGCGTCCGAGTAGCAAGCCACGGATCGCAGAGTGTCCTGAAGAGTCTCGCCCTTCTTGTACGACGAGGCATCGACGTTGACGGCAATGACACGTCCTCCCAGTCGCTGCATGGCAGCATCGAACGAAGTGGCGGTTCGAGTGGAGGGCTCGTAGAAGAGGGTGGTGAGGAGTCGGCCCTTGAGAATGTCAAGAACACCGACTCGCTTCACAGCCTGACGAAGCTCGTTGGCCAGAGCAAAAATGTCGTGCAGGTTCTCCTTGGAGAACTGGTTGACAGAGAGAATGTGCTGGCCAAGGAAGGGGTTTCGTCGCAGCTTGTTGAGAATGGAGGGAGCAGACACCTCGGGAGGAATAGCTCCAACGACAGAAGACTCAACGTGCTGCTGGAAAGGTCGGACCTCAGAGCTGAAAGAGAACCGGGCCATTCGAGGAGAGGCAGGAGAGTGCACCAGCTCGTTGGTGGGAGCCACCTCGGGAACATGAGGGTGGATGGAGATGGCCTTACCGGTGGAAGGACCGGTGAGATCTCCCTCCAGAACGACAGTCTGACCGTTGACAATGACTCGCTCGACGGATCCAGTGGCGGGACGACCGGCCAGAGGAGACCACAGGCCCTTGGACTTGAAGACGTACTTTCGGCCGAGGTTGACGACGATGGACGTGTCGGGCTGCTCCACCAGCTCGAAAATTCGAACGGGGTTGGTGTACAGACGAGCCTCAATGTCCTCAACAGTCAGTCGCTTGTCAGCAACAGCAGAGAGCAGCAGAGGAAGAGTCTCGGCAACACCCAGACCAGCCACAACAGGCTGACCAAGCTCCTTGGCCATCTGAGAAGGCAGAATACCGACAGAGAAGCAGTCGATAGTGGCCAGATTGGCCCACAGAGCGTCCTGGTCCTCCTGAGTAGGCAGAGAATGAGCCTCGGGGTAGTCCTCTCGGGCAAAGAAGAGGGCAAACACAGACACGTCACAGGTGACGGCCAGACCCCGCTCCTTGGCCATGGCGACAAGCACGATATCGTTCTTGTCGACGACTCCAGTCACGTGGATGGGACGAGAGTGGAGCGAAGCCAGCAGGAGAATGGAGGCCAAGTCGGTGGTGGTGGCGTCAGTCACAATGGGCTTGTTCTGAGGCCAGGCACCGAAGTGCTGCGAGATGGCAGCCACCTTGGTGGTGTTGTCGCCGAGCTTGCTGAAGGGCAGCACCAGAGAACCCACCTTGCCGGTCACCTTACCAACCTCGTTGGCATTGTGAGCAGTGGCAGCCACAGACAGGTTATAGTCCGTGAAGGCGTGGCCCTCGGCGTTGGCCTGGGCAATCTGCAGCGACGCGAGATCCGTGATGGACTCGGACACACCCATGGGGAGCAGTCGCGAAAAGGTGAATCCCGATCGGAGAGACACCTTGGAGAAGTCGGCAATGTCGGAGGATCCGGCAATGGCGATATCGGGCACAACAGCAGCAACGTTGACCAGACCGGGCAGAGTCACGGTGTTGTGAGAAGACTGGAAGTCGGTGGCGGAAACATCGAGAGTCATGTTTCGAGCCAGAGCCTCAGTCAGCAGCTTGGCGTTCTTGACGTTGGTCACAAGAGGGACAGCGTAGTCAACAGCCAGTCGTCGAGTTCGGTAGCCCTTGGACATGTAGTTGGCAGGACGTCGGAACCGGTTAGAAGAGGGCAAGTTGATGTAGAGGTCGATCATGTTGTTGGCAAGATGCTGAGTCAGCGAGAACTCGGCCTTCTCCTCGTCAGCACCCTCGTTGAGCACGTCGAGGTACTGAACGGGAACACCGTGCTCCTGGATGAAGTCGGCAGTACCAGCAGTGGCAAACAGCTTGAAGCCGAGCTCATGAAGACGCTTGATGGAGGGCATCAGCTCCACCTTCTCCTTGTAAGAACCGACAGAGAGAAGGATGTTCTTCTTGGGCAGCTTGAAGCCAGTGGCAAGCAGAGCCTTGAGGTAGGCCTCGTACTTGTTCTTGCCGAAAGTGGCAACCTCTCCAGTGGAAGCCATCTCGACACCAAGAATAGGGTCAGCTCCAGACAGTCGAGAGAAGGAGAACTGGGGAACCTTGACAGCGACAAAGTCCTGAGGCATGTCCTCCAGAGGGTAGGGAGAGACAGGGTAGCCGCAGATAGCCTTGGTGGCCATCTCAATGAGATCAACGCCAGTGACCTTGGAGACAAAGGGGAACGATCGAGAGGCTCGCACGTTGCACTCAATGACCTTGATCTCGTTGTCCTTGGCAATGAACTGGATGTTGAAGGGACCAGTCACCTGCAGGGCCTTTCCAATCTTGGCAGTGGCAACGACGATTCGTCGCACAGTCTCGGGATCGAGATCCTGAGGGGGAACGATCAAAGTAGCATCACCAGAGTGGACACCAGCGTTCTCAACATGCTCGGAAACAACATGCATGATCAGCTTTCCGTCCTTGGCAACAGCGTCCATCTCAATCTCCTTGGCGTTCTCAATGTACTTGGTGATAACGACAGGGTAGTCTCGAGACACCTCCACAGCCTGGTTGAGGTAAGAGGCCAGATCGTCTCGAGTGTAGACAGTGTTCATGGCGGCACCAGACAGCACATAAGAAGGTCGGACCAAAACAGGGTAAGAGACCTTGTTAGCAAAGGCCTCGGCCTCCTCAATGGAAGTCAGCTCCTTCCAGGCAGGCTGGTCAACGTCAATGGTGTCCAGCATTCGAGAGAACTTGTATCGGTTCTCGGCAGAGTCGATCATCTCGGGAGAAGTTCCGAGAATGTTGACGTTCTGTCGGTACAGCTGGAGAGCAATGTTGTTGGAGGTCTGTCCACCCATGGAGATGACAACACCAGAAGATCGCTCCAGCTCGTAGATATCGAGAATTCGCTCCATGTTGATCACCTCAAAGTAGAGTCGGTCGGCCTCGTCGTAGTCAGTAGACACAGTCTCAGGGTTGTAGTTGATCATGATGGTCTTGGCGCCCTGCTCTCGAAGAGTTCGAACAGCTCGCACAGCACACCAATCAAACTCGACGGAAGATCCGATTCGGTAGACTCCGGAGCCCAGCACCATGGTTCCATGATCGTCAAACGTCAGATCGTGAGAATCGGCGTTGTAGGTCATGTACAGGTAGTTGGTGAAAGCAGGGAACTCGGCAGCAACGGTATCAATCTGCTTGACAAAAGGAGTGACACCAGCCTCGACTCGCTTGAGACGAACAGCCAGCTCGTTGGATCCGGTGTACTTGGCAATCTGTCGATCGTCAAAACCCAGCTGCTTGGCCTCTCGCATGACGTTGACGGGCAGGTTGGAGGTGTCGTACTTGGTCATGGTCTTGGCAAACTTGACCAGGCCGTCCAGCTTGTTGAGGAACCACTTGTCAATGTTGGTGAGCTCCCAGATCTTCTGGACGGTGTAACCGGAGTGCAGAGCGTTGGCAATGGCAAACAGTCGCTGGTCAGAGGGAGTCTGCAGCTCGGAGTCAATGTCAATGGACATCAGAGCCTCAGTCTCGTTGAAACCCAGGTTCTGGTAGTCGGTGGATCGAATGGCCTTCTGGATAGCTTCCTCAAAGGTTCGACCGATCGACATGACCTCTCCAACGGACTTCATGGCGGAAGACAGCAGAGTAGACACTCGAGTGAACTTCTTGAGATCCCATCGAGGAATCTTCACCACAACATAATCCAGAGAAGGCTCGAAACAAGCACACGTGACCTGAGTGACGGAGTTTCGAATCTCGTTCAGAGGAATGTTGAGACCAAGCTTGGCAGCAATGAAAGCCAGAGGGTAACCAGTGGCCTTGGAAGCCAGAGCGGAAGATCGAGAGAGTCGAGCATTGACCTCAATGATACAGTACTCCTTGGAGAAAGGGTTGAGGGCGTACTGGATGTTGCACTCTCCAACCACACCGAGATGTCGAATGACGTTGACAGCGGTGGTTCGCAGCATGTTGTAGTCCTCGTCAGAGAGAGTCTGAGAGGGAGCCACGACAATGGAGTCTCCGGTATGGATACCCAGAGGATCAAAGTTCTCCATGTTACACACGGTGATACAGTTGTCGAAAGCGTCTCGAACAACCTCGTACTCAATCTCCTTCCAGCCCTTCATGGACCGCTCAACCAGAATCTGAGGAGAACCGGCAAACGCCTTGTTACACAGCTCAATCAGCTCAGCCTCGTTGTCGGCAAAACCGGATCCCAGACCTCCCAGAGCGTAGGCAGCTCGAACAATCACAGGGTAGCCAATCTCCTTGACCACCTCCAGAGCCTCCTCCTTGGTAGAAGCAGTGGCCGACTTGGCGCACTTTTCTCCAATCTCCTCCATGGATCGAGCAAACATCTCTCGGTCCTCAGTGGTGATGACGGTATCGATAGGAGTACCGAGCACCTTGACTCCGAGACCCTCAAACTCGTCCTTCATCTCGATTCCGACGTTGAGAGCGGTCTGGCCTCCGAAAGTGACGTAGATGGCGTCGGGCCGCTCGTACTTGATCACCTTTCGCACAAACTCGGGAATGACGGGCAGGAAGTAGACCTTGTCGGCCAGACCCTTGGAGGTCTGGATCGTGGCAATGTTGGGGTTGATGAGAACGGTGTAGATACCCTCCTCCTTGAGCGCCTTGATGGCCTGAGATCCAGAGTAGTCAAACTCTCCGGCCTGACCGATGGAGAGACCTCCAGAGCCGAGGACAAGCACCTTCTTGACCTGCACTCGAGGGTGAGCAGCCCGGTTCTCCTCAATGGAGCCTCCAGGGAACTCGACGGCCTTGAGAACACCGGTAGCCTTGTGGTCAGTCACAGTCTTGATGAAGACGTCAAACAGAAACTCGGTGTCTCGAGGACCAGGAGTGGACTCGGGGTGGAACTGCACCGAGAAGAAGGGCAGGTCCTTGTGGTAGATACCCTCGTTGGAGCCGTCGTTGGAGTTGACAAAGAGCTCCTCCCAGCCGTTGGTCAAGGACTTGGCATCAACAGCGTAACCGTGGTTCTGCGAGGTGATGTAGCATCGGCCAGACAGCAGGTTGGTGCAAGGGATGTTGTGGCCTCGGTTACCAAACTTCATCTTGAGGGTGGTGGCGCCGGTGGATCGAGACAGGAGCTGGTGACCAAGACAGATACCAAAGATGGGGGTCTTCTTGGCCTCAACAGCCTTGGCGATTCGAGCAGCGGTCTCGGCGAGCACGGAGGGGTCTCCGGGACCGTTGGACAGAAACAGACCGTCGTACTCCTCGTTGAGGAAGTCGTAGTTGTAGGGCACAACCAGGAGCTCGACGCCTCGGTTGACAAAGCATCGGATCTGGTTGTACTTCATTCCGACGTCGACAGCCAGGATTCGAACAGGCTTGCCGTTGACGTGGATGGCTCGGTCAGCAGGAGGAGAGTACAGCTTGGGCTCCTTGATGGAGACCTCAGCAACCAGGTTCAGCTTGTTGGGGTCGATCCACTCAGGCACGTCCTTGCCAATACAGAGACGGCCCAGCATGGAGCCCTCCTCTCGGATGTGCTTGGTCATTCGTCGGGTGTCGACGCCGTAAATGGCCGGCACACCCTGCTCCTTGAGCCAGGCGCCCAGAGAAGACTCGGCGAGGAAATGCGAGTACTCCTCGGTGTACGAGGCGACAACCAGACCCGCCACATGGATCTTGTTGCTCTCAAAGTGCTTGGGCAAGCCCTTGACCACCTCGTCGACGGCCTCTCGAGAGGGCACGCCGTAGTTGCCGACCAGGGGGAAGGTGACAATCAGAATCTGGCCCTGGTACGACGGGTCGGTGATGGACTCGGGGTAGCCCACCATACCGGTCTGGAACACGAGCTCGCCCGCCACAGGCTTGTCGGCTCCGAAAGAGTAACCCTGGACGGCGGTGCCGTCTTGAAGCTCCAGGGTCATGAGCTTGTCCTCGGGGTTGAGGGGAGGGAAAATAGGGAGCGAGGGCGTCATTCTTTATTAGTATGGAAGAAAACAAAAGGGAACAAACAAACTATCCTGGGGGAGGGAGGGTGGTGCAGTGTTACATGATGATTGGGACAAGCTTAATGATGAGAGCAACTGACATTGATGTAGTGATGGGGGACTGGAGAGTGAACAATGGCACTGGAGAGCGAACAATGAAGCACTGTATAGTCGTCATGATACAGCATCACAGCATCAATGACACAGTAACACAGACACAGACAGCACAAACAGCACTTCAGTCGGACAGCACTTCAGTACCAACAGCAATCAGACAGCAGTTCAGTAGGACAGCTTCAGCAGGACAGCTTCAACAGTCACCACTTCACCAATCACTCAATCAGTCAGGCAGTATGACTCAATCAATCAATGACACAAATACAAAACACACACACACACACAACAGAAACCGACAAACAGTAACCAGCTTCTCATTATCGACCGTCACCACCTGCCCAGTCTCTGTTGTTCCTCCCTCCATCCATCATTCTCATTCTTCACTCACTCACTTTCACCTTTGCTACACCTGCCGATAGGACCAAAGATTTCGTGAGGAAGAGAGAGAGAGAGGAGAGGAGAGGGAAGAGACAACAGGTCTACGTGCCTATATAAATATAAGTCGCCCAATGAAAAAATTTATAACCTCAAGGTTTGGGTGCATGAGAATTGTATTGGGACGTTCCTAGCCCTGGGAGGACTTTTGAAGGGGAGTGAAAAGTGGTTGGATTGGGCTGAATTTTTGGCTGGTGCTTCTAATGGGCGGCAATTACCGGTGGTTTTTTTCCCCACTCGATTTGAGCAAAAATGAGCGATTTATCGGCCTCCCAAAATCAGGCTGCTTCTCATTACCTACCCAGCTACATATGGTTTATGAGATGCCGAAGGCCGAACAGAGGTTGTTAGAGAGCAACTGGAGTAAGAAGAGTGGGGTTTTTTTGTCCTCACGTGACTCTCCCTCTTCAATTGTATTACGTAAGCCATTATTTCGTCCAATATAGTCCCTTCCACCCCCTTCATTCAGTGGCAAAAGCCGTCATTGTCAAAATGTCGATTTCAAAAGGGCAAACCTTGAGGTTAAAAAATTGGAGACAATCCGAGTCATAATGGACCCTGCGGGGTGTGACTGAGGACAGTGATGAGGGTGTGATGATCGTGTTTTACACAAATAAGAGGTGATTTTCCGTTGTAAACAGGTCACGTGACACATTTCCACCCTTCTCCAGGTTTCACCCCACCTCCACTACCACTAGTAAAACGCACCAAAGCCAAATCAAATTTTTTTTGGTCCGTGCATCATTTCGGTACGGCTGATTGAGATGGAAGAGAAGAAGATGAGGATTTTCTTTTTGCCGGAAGTGATAATAACGGTGTTTGTGTTAGTTGTATGGTACGGCTGTTTGTGTAACGAATCTAATGATTGCTTTGGTCTATACCTATACATGTATTTATTACTGTGCCGTTTTGTATTGCTGTGCTCTCTTAGCTCTCTCAATACGGTCACACGATCTTCTTTCAGTTGCTAAGTAAGATAAGCTTAGTGGGTCCAAAGTATGCGAGATTTTTCTGACGTTATAGTAACGTGACAGAAAATCTGAAGAGTGCAAAATGCTCACCTCTTTCTCCTGATTCGATCTATATAATTTTCACTGAAAGTGCACTAACAAAATCTTCCAGTATCCTCCCCCAAACCCAACCTCCACTCTTTCTTGACAATGCCTCCAGCATGTGCAGCGGATACGTGATTTTTACCGAGACAGCGGGGATCTGTGCGCTTCAGGCCCGTTTCCGGGGTACCCCAAGAGCTAAGAAAAAGGCGTCGGTTTTACTCCAACTTTTGCTGATTTTCGAAATTTCACTTTTCTCACTCTCACCGACCCAAACCTCATTCAAACTCTCCGGCAAGTCGGATCTGGAATCCCGAGATATGCATCAAACGGCCAGAGACCTTTGTGTGACTCTACCTGGGTATATGCGGGTAGAGCGGCTATATTGCGGTGGGCTGCGGGACATAATGCACTTGTTGAGTCACTGGTTGGGGTAGTGGGGGTGTATGGGGTATGAAAATGTTCGTCTGAGTCTGGGGATTCCAGCTGTGGTGTTGGTTTTTCTCTACGGGCATTTTTGAGCGAGATATAGTGATTCCAAGAATAACGGTTTTATGAGTGAAATTTTCTACCCGACTTTTCTGGAAACTTTACTTGGCGCAACTTTATCGGAGTTTGAGCAGCTGCTTGTTTGCCGAGGAGGAGGGTTGGAGAGGTGGGATTTTGGCTGGGAGGGTGTTTTGGGTCACGTGATTATGATTCCGTGTTTTATTTTCCTCCATCTGTGTTATTGGGTCTGACTAATCAACCCTCTTCATCTCCCTCTGGTTGACTTTAGTAGAGAAACAATGAAGGTTAATTAAACTTAATAAACGCCGGAAAAGAGAAAACGCCGCTCGTTTGGGTGAATGAGCAGCTACAGGGTCCATATTTGGATATGAGGTGCAGGGCGCATGGGAGATGCCAGAGATCGACTTTGGGGTCGGTTGGAGGTGTTTTGGGGGACGAAGGAGGGAAATGGGGTTTGAGGGAAAGGGTTAGTTAAGGAATTGTTGTGAATATAAGTGGGAAGCGGTTTTCTGTCGGGGTTTGATGATTTCTGAAGGATTGAATTCGGTTGGGGAAGATTGGGTGGTGGAATATATGCTGTTGAGTTGCGGGAGGTGAATGGCATGTGTATAGATGAGGTGGAGTTGATTATGTAAACATTAATGTTGGAATATCGAACTCAAAGACATTGATTCTGGGTAAACAGAGGGCGTAAAATCCATTGGTGAACTTGGTTTTGCTGTAAGCGTGATGTTCAGGGAGCTATGTGCTTACTAAGTGGAATGTGTTGAGAGAAGAGTTGTATGGATATGTTGATTGGTTTTCATGCAATGGACTCCAAATTTTGACTGAAATTATCAATTAAGTGATTGAAGCATACTATGAAAGTATGAGATCACACGACTGATTATTGCGCTGTATTGATTGGTCTCTATTACTCAGCTTCTGAACAGAGTAATACTCTGTCACGTGATATGAAGAGGTAGGAGACATACATGTGATTTCAGCTGGTATATCAAGAGTCTTTGTTCACTGTGTCAACATCTCAAAGACTCAGTATTAATACTGACCATATAATCATAGCATTCTGTTCATAATAAGAGGAGCAATATATGGAGCACCCTGAGAGCTAGAAGTGTCACAGCGCTTAGTGGATTATACTGAAGTGATTCCACGGGCGCGAGGATTCCAATGGATAACTTCTTACTCCTATAGGGTATCTGCAGCGTTCAGGATTGGGTATATAGATATCTATATGATGTGAAGCAATACAGAGAAGAGAGAGTATACAAGCAAAGACAAGAACCAATCGGAAGTGTCAATCGAAGTTTCTAAACATAATGCAGTCTCTTTCAGCACCATCAGTACTTGCATGATCTCTGTACAGTACTTTTCCTTGTAGGATATAAGATCATACTGTCTAAGCATGTACAGCAAGAAGGATAGCTATACCCTACCGGTACTTGAAGAGAAAATTCGTCCATATCAGTACAGTACTCGTTCTGTGCTTTCATTGCTCATAGACATGATGTATCTCATAACATTGGTCCAATACAAACCCCTGCAATAATGCTTATCTTATCCATCAAGCACCCGAACCAAGAATTGCTCAGTGTTGCCAGAACAACGATAAAGAAACACAACATATACCTATCTTGATCATACTGTACACTGCTTGTGATTCATCTATAGCATATATCTTCGAACATCTTTATTACACAACAGCAGACCACAGTAACTACCCTCAGTGCTGTATGTCTATAGACTAAAGTGGCATATCAAGAGAAGAAGTCCACCAACAGAGCAACATCCAAATTTACAGCCGCACTCGTTTTGTACATGCATTACCAACACCTGACACTGCACCACCCCAGAGTAACTCACAGCATTGCTCCATCTGAAACGCTACACCTAAGCGCATCTACCTACTGTACCGAGATGTTCTTGGCATAGCTATACAGCAACAGACAATAGCTGAAAAAGCAAACCCATAGTAACACCAAATCCATACCAGCAACACAATATATCCATACCAGTAGCATACAACCTGAAACTGATCAGTTGATTTATTTGCCAATTTATTTCTTTTTATTTCTTTTTTTTTTTGGCCCCATTTCTCACACCCCTCTTTAGCTTGGCACTTCCGTCACTTCTTCGGATCGTGCCAAGCAGCCCCCTTGAAGCAGCAAAAACAAACAAAAATTTACACAATTGACACAAACAGCTTCATATCACGTGACCAACACTCACGTGACCCACAATAACCTGAAATTTCTATTTTTTTGCATACAAAAAAGCCGATTATCATACGTATCGAACACGCACCACCATCTAATCTATGCACGGGTGAGCACATTTTCCATTGTCTCATACCCTGCTTTGTCTGGGTTGCCACCGTTAAAACGCTTATTTTGCGCTCCAATAAAACAGCCGAGATTAGTTCACACCAGAGACACGATTGGTCTGTTTTTTAATTACCTCGAGCAGGCTTTCGAAAATAAAAAGTATACGAAACCAGGTCAAAAGTCACGTGAGAGGGTGTAAATTGATATAGTATGGTCACGTGACCACAATAATGCTCCAGTTCAAAAACCACCCAAATCAACCCACCCTGGCTCTTTTTGGACTCCTCTGCACTGCATATGCATCCGCATCTGATTACAGAAAGTCGACGAAACCACACCAAATATTGGGTTAAATACACTTTACAATATACCATTAGAGCCGCCTCAATCTCCTCTATCCAACCATCCAACTCCCATGTCAATTGCACCACTCCCCGTCATTCTACCACTATCAGATCATCTAATCTAATCAAATCCATCTAAATCCTCACCCTCGCATCCTTCACGCACTACAGACACGGCTCGCCAAGAGTTCGGGAGGCTGAGCAGCCATCTTGGCATGACTAAAGTGTGCTGTTGGGTGTCCAAAAGCAACATTTCAAATACTGTTTGTTTTTTGAAATAAACTACATATTCTTATTTGTCATCACGTGACGAGCAAAATGGTGGTGTTTAAATTCCTCTAGCTCTCTTTCTCACAAACCTACACTACTCTGAAACCTCATAAGATGTATATATGACTCGATATAATTCCGTTATGGACAGGGATAGAGAGTTATGATAAGGTAAACAGCGGTGATACACGGATGCATAGATTTTGCACTAGTTGGATTTTAATTCCGCTTGATAAGAACTCGAAAGGGCCTATCTGGGTCAAAATTGACGGAATCAAATTTTTGAAAATACTACAAGACTCAGAATCACGTGACGAATCGAACTATACCAAAATAAGCCTGGTTTGGAGCTTTTCACATCGTCAAAAATCGCTATTCCATTTTAACTCCGCCAAAGAGACTGAAGGTTAATGGGCCTCGGTTTACGTTATAGGCTTGGCTTAAACTGTAGGTTATGTTCCAGCAGTCTTCAGCACAACGAGTTTTCACTCTACAGCCAATCAGAGACCACCATTCTCCTCGCAAAACTCACGTGATCAAAACGTGACTTCTTAAACCTTAATCCAACAACTCTACCCTCTCCCACACTCTTGCAACCTCCAAACCTACTTCTGTCCCCTTTTCTCCCCCACCACTTGCTGCCAAGACCCCGGAAACAAATTCTAATGGTATGGGTGTGTAGCCCTTGCCGTGAGGAGTCCGGATCTGGCTTCCAAATCGCCTTTACTTGTGTTTTCAGTGCGCTACGTCACTTTGCGTTTTTCCGCTTAGTTTGACGGAACCAGCGGATGCATGTTCGGATGCAAGATAATCTGTGCAAAAACTAGCAATGTATATAAATCACGTGATGTGATTATGTAAGCAGAAAATCACGTGAATATTCGTACACACCGCAAAAAACAACCCTCTAACCACCCTTTAACATCAATCTATAGCTACGATAAATCTTGTTTTTTTTGGCTCGTTTTTTTGGTTCATGTTTTTTGCGTGGTCTCATTTACGGAGACATTTTGGAAAAAAGCGGAACCCACTTAACTCGCTGAATAACTGTCCAATTGGAATTTGGACGAAAGTAAAAGATTCGCGGTCACGTGACCAACACCTACATACAAAAATTAATATGCAAAACCAAACCCAGCGTGTACAGACAGCAATGGCAAAAAACCACAAACCGTGTCTTGTGTGGTTTAAACTCGGCTAATAAAATCTAGATGCCGTGTGGAATTTTGGCCATAACGAAAAGTTTACGGTGTGTCAGGTGGATTTTGATAAAATTAGTACCAAAAGAAAGAGCGTCACGTGACGAACAAAAATATACCATTCACGTGACTGTCACCCTCCCCTAACCCTAATTAAACCCCCCTCAAAAGCAAACTCTCACATGCACGCTTAAACCTACGTCTATTCTATTTCCGCTTGTTATATATCCTCTGATATCTGGCCCGAAAATGCTCGTATCAAAATTCCGACACTACTGCCATGCTCCAAAAACTGCCGCTCGAACAATTATCGACAGTATTTGGCTTCTGCGACGCCAAATCGTTACTGGCGCTCAGTTTGGTGAACCCGTACCTCCGCTCGTGTGTTCAATCGAACCGTACGGCTTATAGGGAAGCGTTGGAGGAGGTTTTTTTTCCCACAAAGGGAGATGACGTAAGGGGGAACACGCCAGTATCAAACATGCTCAACTTCATCACGTCCTTGGGCTCTGAAATCGACATTGAAAGTGAGGTGATGAAGTTGAGCTCGGAAAAAGTCTCGAAAACCGACATTCAACCGTTCCACAACGAATTTGAACTGCATAATAACGTTCTCGTCAACCCTACGGCCACTTTGGATAACTGCTTGTACAACTTCACCAATCCAATCACGCAGGAAGAGGATAGTTTGACATGGCTGGTAAAGGACTTTTTCTTTGTCACAGTCTATTCAATGAGCCTGAGAGACGGGTTTCTGAAAGTCAAGTCACGTGAGAGTATGGAGAACATGGTTGATCACTGTGGAACGTTAGTAAGCAGGACTTCTGAGCTTCAGATAGGAAGAGGACATTTAGGACACTACAACGCATCAAACGATACCCAGATTTTTCAAGATCACCTGTGGATAAAGAAGAAGGAGGGTCACGTGATACGAGCTATCATGCTTCCTATTGGGTATACTTTACCTGGAGTAGGAATACAACGGCTTCAACAGAGAGTCAATACTCGGTATTCGTATGTTCGTCTGGACTCCAAAGATGATTCAGCTTGGTTTTTGCTTGATTGGACGCTAGCCAAGTCGTTTCTACTGTTCAAAACCGACAAATACAGCGACAAAATCGATGTTCATGCTTGTCAAGATACAGGATGCATGTTTATCACGTCGAATACTTCTCTGAGGACGCTGAAAGTTTTCCCACGAGTTTCAGCACGCCAAGTCACGTGGTATACTGCTCAAACTAACGATTTACCAAAGTCCTTCCTCTCTTTACAGTATGGATGTGTAGTTAGAGAAGAAGGCTCTCAGGTCACGTATCTTAAGCATAAAGGCAGTATACTGTTAGTAGGACAAGTTGAAGGGGTTACACAATGCTGGAAATTCACTCGTCCGTTCTTGTCCAAGCTGGATACCTATGTTAAGCGGGTTTTGCCTGTGTGGAAGGGGGAGAGTGAAGAATGGAGGGACTGGAAGGTGGATTTGAGCGGGTATTTCTTTCCGCAGAGGAGAAGGACGAGGTAGTGCATATGGGGGTGTATTTATTTAGAGAATTGATTTTTTCGGTTTTTATTTTTTGGAAATAAGTGGAGGGGGGTTCATGTATTGGTAAGGGGAAAAATAAAAATAAAAAGTAAGATTGTAGGATAGAGAGTGTGGAGCTGGAATTGTAGAATACTGGACTCTACAGCGTTGTATTGTGCAATTTGTGAAAAGTTGGTTTTAGTTGGGAATAGTTAAGGTTGGGAGTTGGGTGAAGTAAAGTGGGAGGTGTCAAGTAATGTTTGGGATTGAATGGCGTCTACAGCTCGTTTAGTTGTAGTTGTCTGAAATATTAGTAGATATTCTGAATCTCCCAGCTCTGGAGATTCCAATGAACTAGATTATATCTCAGCAGCTATCCTGGAAGGCAATAAATGAACCCCCAAAGGACTTTTTATTAGTTGGCTTTCAACAAAACGTAAGTACAGCAACTACAAAAAATACCACCGAATGTGAGTGAGAAAAATGTGTCACTGTTAAGAAGTACCTGGTACACCCAGGGCTAAGTATTGCTCTGACAGATACAAGAGCTACACCATTCTCATCGCCTAAACTCGACGATTCCAACTATACTAATATCTCCTCCCCTACACGCCCATGAAAAAAACGAAGCTTACAGTTTACCGTCACCTCATAATCACATTCAAGGTTCTTGGACAGGCACAACATGGGGTTTGTAGATATTTACCTGCAGATCAGCATGGTTAAGCATACTGAGGCTGTGAGATGAGGTGTAGAGTTTCAGGTTTGTAGGGAAGGGTAATCTAATCAATCTATCTGATCAATCTGATCTGTGCACGTGCTGGAATACAAAGATATATCTTGTTTTCGTACTGAATCAGCATCAACATATGATTCTATGAGAGCTCTTCTTCTTAGTACCGTAGACATGTCACCACCTTACAACATGGTTATTGCCTTTAGTTACACTAAGTTAAAGTGTCGCATTCCAAACAAGCTACAAGGTAAAGTGGGTAACTCTCTGTTCTTGGCATGGCGTAATGTCCTCATCTTAGGAAGGGTAACCTCAATAATAAGTGAAACAAGTAGATCAGCGCATAGCACATATTACACAAACCAATGCTTCTGTGTTAGTTCTATGACTGTAGTGTCATAAGTTCAACATGGGGCATGTCTTTGTTCGTCACAACACTGCTCTCTAAGTAAACTCAGTTGGTCCTCACGCGTATTCCAGTAGAGACGTTTTTCCAACACCAGTCAGCTCCAGTATCATCCATCTACAGGTCGCAATATAGCTCAGAACAGGCTGAAAGTCGGTATACGAGCTCTCCACAGCCATACCAACCTCCAGTATTAACCACAAGTCTCTACCTTCAAAACTCACCGTCTCAAATCCTATCAGATGCTGTATCTCTAGGCTTGTGCTTAATTTCACACCCTAATTAATGCACCTTGAAGAATCAGAAGAATCAGAGTTCATGGGGAGAGAATATTAACATTACCTGAAAGATCCATACACGATGGTGGATATATGATGGCATTTCCTGAATCTCCAAAGTCACGTGATACCAACACAACTTTCAGATTTCCGATCAGACCAATATTGACAGAGTTAGACTTGCGCAATAATCAAAAGCACTCACAAAACATCGTTCACGCACCTCAACACCCTTATGTTTGGTACCATTCGACTCGCCTCCATCTCCTCCATCTTTGTCCACTACTCATTAGTGACCTACTCAGGTTCTCATTATTTCCCCTATTCATCCCGCCTCGGCATTATACTAACTCCTAACTCCGACTCTTAAACTCTCACTTGCTGCCTCAGTGAGTCTTGAGGTAATTAACATTCCAGCTGTTCCCTTGAACCCATGATCTCACACCATTAAATCTACTCAAACCACTGCCATTATATCCCCACACCCATATATAACACCACACCACCCTCAAAAATCAATTCAACCCATCTCCCCATTTTCCAATCTACTTGACCCTACTTACCTTCATCAACTAAATTACTCCACCCACTCCCATTTAACCTTCCACTCTCCTCCCAACACTTACCAACCCTAACTATCACCCCTATTGGACAGCTTTATTCGCTCCGGATACTCCCTCCCAAACCAGTCACGTGACCACCACCGGGATCTCCCTAAAGCCGACTCAACGGCTTTAACGGGATGCAGGTACGTGTAAATCCCGCCCCGACACCCAAACTTCAAACCCCGATATCTCGACGGAAACTCGAGCAACCAAATTTTCGACGGTGAATTCTTAATCCCGAGAATTTTCTCGTCCAAACCATACCAGACAACCCCCACTCACCCCTCAGCCACAGCCCCAAAGTTATCACCAGATTGCGTTTTTTAAACCCTCCTCGGAGTTTATATTTTTCGGAAAACACCACTCAACAGACTATTGTTTGTGTAAATGCAACAATATTGGTATCAATCGGACCGTCTCTTCGCGACGATTCGAACGCACCTACTGGCTAATCTCCAACCCCTCCCCATCTTCCTCAACACTATATCTCCGAAATACACTATGCACCTCCTTGCATACAAAGTGCTTCTCCTCTCTTATCGTTTAATACCCGCTCTTGGCATTTATATATAATGACTTTGATGGTAGCCTCTCTCCAACACCAAAATCACTAATGTCATACAACACTCAGGCTCTAGAACGAGGACGAGAGTTCTTCAACCGCATCAAGACCCAGATGAAGCCTCAGTCGGCTGATTCTGAAGAGTCCGAGTCGGCGCAACTTCAAGACTCGCTAGTCAAGTACTACGTGACTCGAAACAAGCCTCTTCCAGAGTGGTTGGAGGAGTCTGAAACCCGTGAGTCGTTGGAACGTCTAAAGCTTAATGTGGGTCCTAACTCGATGGATAATCACGTGACAGCCACGAGACCACTTGCAATCGATTCTTCGGTATCGGTTGTACCGGAATTGACCCATGGAAGTAGGTCTCCTAGTCCTCACAGTCCAATGACTCCTACTACTCCTCCCTCTTTCTCTAGACGTCCCTCTCTCAAGTCTAGCCCTTCACACATGCAAGATATCTATGCAAAGAGAGGTTCGAGTGTGGACGTGAGCAGGCAAAACTCGGTTGTCGGTTTCGAAAAGTATGGAAGGAGTAATTATGGATATGAGGGAAGGACGGTCAAGGTTCCTCCTCCATTGAACAAGGAACAGACAGATAGAATGAGGGAAAAGTTGAGGAATGTCTCGAGGAGTAATTCCGTCAGGTGTCACTAGTAATGTTTAATTTATAATCAACAATATGAATAATTGAGAGACTAGTAGGTGTGTAGCTCGATGGGAAAGAGAGGTACGGAGATGGGAAGTTGATTTTTGGAATTTAGAAGCAGAGGGGAAGTGATTGGTATATAGTAGTTGGTGGTGGAAGTGTGGATATGGTGAAATATGTTGATGTCTGTTGTATGTCATTATTGTAGATATTATGGGTGAAATGTTTTCTGGAACTGTAGCAACTATGGAGACTTGTGAATAATACTAATTGAGAGATTGCTGTTCTGATGATAAAGTTGTCATTTCTACTGCTTTATTATTCATCCAATACTCTATATACCCAGAGCATGTACTCATATGACTACACTGCCCTGAACGCTATAGATGAGCTTCGACTTAGCCGACTTCAGATCTAGGCTCCTTAATGTTTTTTGATTCCAAATATATAAAAGTTATTCCTCCTAGGTGCTTCCTTCAAATTTTCGGTATTTCCGTCTCCAAATTTCAAATTACGTAATCTTCTCAAAACAGCACTTAGCAGAAAAATAATTATATTTCTGAAATCTCCACGTCTTATTCACCCTACTGCCAATATTACAGCCCTCTCATACCACATCTTCCTTCTCGTTCTATGCTTACTAATACTCGGAAATCTTCAAACCTCGATATCTCATCAACCAATCACTCTACTACAAATCCAACTTCACCACGGCAATCTCCGACCTCAAATACACCCTCTTATCAGCTATTCTTATCTCCACCTCCCACATCCACCCTATCAGTGCCGTCTCAGTGCCGTCCACTTGTGCCGCACAAGGCACCACCTAAACCAGTTGAAAACAATCTTTGAACCCCCACTAGCCATCACCCAACGTCACGTGACCCTCAACCACCTTCCTCTTTTGTCCATCTTTTCTATTTCAAAGTTCTTATCTGGCTTTCTACAACGTGAGAGGACCGCCGATACGAGCTTGTTTTGACGCCGTTGGAGATCCGAAAAATTATTGGCTGAGTTTATCAGCTCGATGGAGGCTGATATTGGGTGAGTTTGGGTGAGTAGGATTTGTGGCGCGTATTTCCGGGAAATGAAAATTTCTATAACGTAACTGATAGAGTGAAAAAGCGATTTATGAGAGAATAAGAAGTGATAAGAGGATAGAACTGAAGACGGTGAATCGAATGGAGTAGGTCTGGAGGCTGTGGCATACCTGTGGCGGATTCTAGGACAGGTTAAAGTTGTATACTTTGGGGAGCTTCAGTTTGATTACTAAGCCTTCTATTAATAAGCTGTTTTGGAAGGAGTTTTATCACGTGACTTACTGTATACATCCAAAACCTCATGTTCCTCAGTATCTCCTACATCAATCTGAAGACACATTAATATCCATATATTTCAGGATATTCTCTTATGCTCACACTTTATTTCACTTGGGAATAGTTTAAAAACGAAAAACACTGTCTAACGTCTCCACTGTCGTTACTCAGCGAACGATGATCGCAGTTGAAAAATAATTAGTGGCAGTGCATTCCAAATAGCCGAAATACTCACTATCCCAATTTTCGCTCATTTCAAAAATTCGCCTCCTTTCTTTAACCTCCATTACATTTCCGTGTACATTGGTCTGACATGTACTTGAATGTAATATGCACGGTTACATATTACACAAGTCGACTTTGGATTACTTTTTTTAGCCTCGCCTCACACTGTTTTTTCTCTTTTGACTTTTCTGCACCCCACATAATTTTAAAATTTCGAGGACATTTGGGTTCTGTCTTTTTCCAGCATCAATAGCCGACCGGCGTATTTTTAGCGTGGAAACTGCGCGATTGCAGGTGTGGCGAGTTTGACAGGTGCGATTGCGTGTTTTGCGCTTGTTTCCGATCTAAATAGGGTCGTTTCAAGGCGGCTAATAAACCCTCCTGTAGCGAGTCTATGAAACACTATTTGCTCAACATGCAAACCCCAGACGTGCGGCGGCAGTGTATGAAGCAAAGAAGCGGTAGTGGAGAGTACAAGCAAGGCTCTGTTCTTTGTCTTGTTTTTCCGGCTGTGTGAAGGTGAAAACGCAAATGGCGTCGGAACAAAAAAATTCGACTACTGCCGGAATCTCCAGGTTCCGGGGATCACGCTAGTGCTGTCCACTAAGCCCTAGCTAGAATATTCAGCTCTTAGTCGGGTACCCCAAATTACAGCCAAGGGTCTGCAAATAAAGTTACACATGACGGCTCTTTTATCCGTCTCAAACGCGTCTCACAAGTGCTCTCTGGCTGAGATATTTTGGCCTCTCCTTCGCCATGCCAAGAAGAAGTGTGTTGCGAAATTCCAGAGCAATCGCAGCCCGTTTGCGCTCAGCTGAGATCTGTTGAGTTGTGTGGGGTAAGACTAACATGGTGTCATGATTTAGTGTGGGGGTTGTGGGGGTGTGGTAAGGTGGATACATGTACTATTTGAGATGGATTTTTAGCGTGAAACGCAATTGGCGTGCTAGAGAGATGAGCTAGGTATATTTGGGTTGGTGAGAGTCAGGGGAGGATGGTGATGTGTTTTGTAAGGCTGTAGCTATACTGTAGTGTCCGTGGCGTCCTATAGCTCCTTCCATATTGCCTCATTGAACATCAATGACGTGTATTTTTTACATACATTTTGTGTGCGTATTGTGTGCCCCAAAATACAAGTATATTGAACTCTTTGTCAGTTACACCCGCCGTGCACTGCACCGCGTAAAAGGTGTGGCTTTCGAGACAAGCGATCGGCGTTTAGAATTTAATGTCCCCATGGGGTGAAGGGGGGCGTTAGTAGATTGTGTTTTGTGGGCGCTAGGGGGTAGCTACGAGGATGAGAGTTGGTTAGCTAGAATTGGACGACTCCGGCGAGCATTTTGGTAGTCTTAAAATTCAGATCGGAGCACTATTACTCACTATTGGTGGACACTATTGCTGCTCGATACGAGCCTCTTGGGCATGTAGGCTGAGTCTAAACGAAGGAGTAAAAAGAAGACACCTTGATGGAGTTTAAAAAGACTTAGCCAAATTCATGAAACAACAGCCAAAAACAGCATAATTATATTAACAAAACCCATCTATACACTCAACTAATGGCATGATAACACCGTTTACACACATCACCAATTGTTGATCATTTACAGATTATCATATACTCACTAAATTCATCTCTTCAATTGACTAAAGTTATCACCAAGGCCTTACAATACTGTCTTCATCATCAACACTTGTAAATATTCATCAATTTATTTTTGTCTAGATTTTCATGTGTCTACAAGTTGTTACTGGTACTATCTACTGTTTAGTCTACTGTTTAGTCTACTATCTGGTCTACTGTTTGGCAGAAGCACTCGCGATAAATCGCTCTTGCTTCTGCCCTAGTCAAGTCATCAATATAATAAATTACTTACTGCTTCTTAGTCTTCTCAGCCATGTACTCAAAGAAGGCAAACTGGCCGGGGTTGGCGCCCTTCTCGTAGACAAACCGTCCGGCAAGGTAGGAACCAAAGATAGCCTTGAGGTAGGACTCGGGGACCCGCTTGAGCATCACATCCAGACCAATCTCGTTCACCAGCAGCTTGGGGAGAGCCTCGTGAAGAGTGGCGTTTCGGAACTCAACGTCATCCCAGAGGGTGGAGTTCTTGAGCTCGGTGGAGAGATCGTTGATGGCGATAGAAAGCTCATCAGACAGAATAGACCGAGGCTTGCCGGTCTTCTCGTGCTCTCTCCAGATAGCCTCAAACTCCAGTCGGGCGTTGTTCTGGATGATGGACTGCACCTCCTTGACGTAGGCCTTGTAGAACTCGGGCACAACTCCGTCTCGAATGCACATGTCCTTGGCGAAGGACTCGTCATCGAAAGCGAGAGAAGCCAGAACCTCAAGCGAAGAAGAGGTGACTCCTCCCTTGTTGGCAGAGGCGTCCTTGTAGACAACCACGCCGGCCTCCTCAAGACGCAGCTTGGCCTGCTGGGTGATGAACAGGTTGGCGCCCTCCACAAGCCACTTGATCTTGGGCTTGCCGTCCACAAACAGCTGCGACACGTTGTTGATGTCAATGGCCTCGGGTCGGCCTCCACAGGGCACAAACATGTCGACGGACTCACATCGGAGATGGTAGGTGTTTCGGAACTGGGTTCCGTTGGACACAACCTCTCCAGAGGGGAGAGTGACGTCATTCTCGTCAACAAGCACTCGGTAACCCTCGGAAGAGAGCTTGGAAACGTCGTACTCGGAGATCATGACTCGTCGCTTGGCCAGAGAAAGCAGCTCCTCTCGATCAAGTCCATTGGGGTCGTAAAGAACACCAGCACCGTCAATAATGGTGGTGTACTTTTCTCCAGAGAGGAGAATCTCGTTGGAGCCGAGATCTCCGTCAGGGCCACCGGTCTGCTGCTTTCGAACAGTGGGCTGCTCAATCTCCAGCTTTCGGTAGATACCCTTGACGTACTCTCGCACGGAAAGAGAGGTCATACCGTACTCGTCATGGGGAATACCACCGAGAGAAGGAGACTTGCCGGTGAAGAAAGACTTCCACCAGGGAGCTCCTCGCTGCTTGGCGTGCATGGTGGCCCAGTTGACCAGACCAGCGGTGTTCTCATCGGGACCCATAAAGAGAATCTCGGGGTGGCCATGGAGATCGACAATGGGCTCCTTGATACCGGGAGTGTCGCCCTTGAGCAGCAAGTCAATGATGGAGTCAATGTACTTGTGGAAGGCAATGGTGGCCTTGTCCTGGTGCTCGTTGTTGAGCAGAATGACTCCCTTGGAACCGCCCTCGGGAATATCCTTGTTCTTTCGCTGCTGAGTGTTGGCGAGGTTGTAGTTCTCGTCAAACATGGATCGCGCGTTGATGGAGTAGGCCTCTCGGTTTCGCGACTTGACGATTCGAATACCGCCTCGAGCGATATCGGCGAATCGAAGGTGGAAACCTCGGAACTCCTGGCCAACCACAAGGAACATTCCATACAGAGGCTGAGGGTACTCGGACTCGGGGAGGAAGTCAGGGGAGAGTCGGAACGACAAAGCCACCTTGGTGGGGGTGTAGAAGTTGGTCTTCAGCACGTGGGTGTTGAAGGTCAGGAAGGCCTCCATGACCATAGCCTCGTGGTCGTTAGCGGCGTTCTTTCGAATCAGCTTCTTGAGCTCCTCGGTGGAAAGAACAGACTGGGTCTGCAGTCGCTGGTACGAGAGAGTAGGGAGGAAAGAGTCGCCCTCAGACTTGGACTGGATGTAGTGAACATCGGCAAACTGCAGGTACATCTGCTTGACCACGTCGAGCTGGTTGTTGATCAGCTCGAAGAGGTAGTCTCGAGTGAAGGTCTCCTGTCGCAGACGTCGCTTGAGCTTCTCCAGGATCTCCACGTGCTCCTTTCCGGTGCCCAGCATCTGCTGCAGGGTGTTGTACTCGGATCCGAGTCGGTTGAGGAAGTGCTGGACGAAAATGAAGGCACAGTGGGCGTAGATCGACTCCTGAAGAGACATGTCGCCTCGAGCAAAGTGGTGCTTGAAGGCGTTGTTGGGGAGACAGAAGAGCAGAGAGGCCTCCTTGACAATCTGGTGGATCGAGTTCTCAATGGGAGGGTACCGCTTCATGGCCTTGATCTCGTCGGCAGTGTTGGCAGTCTGGGGGAAAGCGGGAGCCAGGTACATGGAGATGATGGTGACGCCGTTGGAGAACTGCTCGACGTACTTTCGAGTGGAAGTGAGGCCGTAGAAGTGGTAGAGATCGGACAGAGCAGAGAAGTAACCGGGAGTGGTCTCCTGCTTGTATCCAATGATGACTCGTCGCTCTCGAGAGCCGTCAATCTCAAACATCTCGATAACAGGGCCCTCTCGCTGAACCACCTGGTTGACAATCTCAGAGTAGATGGCTCGGGTGTACTCGGTGGCCTTTTCGTAGAAACCCTTGTCGGAGATCTTGGCGAGGTCGGTCTCTCCCTCCTTGGGGTTGGGCTCAATGAAATCGCACTTGTAGACAAAGTAGCATCTCAGAGCTCCGTCTCCGGGAATGGAGTCGTTGGTGGCCCGGAAAGTCTCGACTCGGAACTTGCCATTGGGAGAAGACAGGTACTTTTCGTCGATTCGAGTCTCGTACTGAGGACCCTCCAGGTTGGTGGTGCCGGGAGAAGAGGTGTCAATGTAGAAGGCGTGGGCCTCGTCCTCTCGAACCAGCTGGATCTCGAGCTTCTTGTCGGTTCGAGCGTAGGCAGCCACCTTGGCGGAGTAGAGGGTGTGGATGTACGAGACAATGTTGTCGATGGACTCGGTGGCGAAGAAGGAGTCGTCGATGGAGAGCTGCTCGTAGAACCATTTGGTTTCGTTTTCGATCAGGTTTTCGGGAATGAAGCCTTTGACGTCGATGGCGTCCATGACTGGGTTAGCACACGGCAGAGAGCGGCCGTAGGTCGCGAACGGACCCAATAAGCGGATCACATCAGCAACAGATAGCTGTGGTCATGTCAGCAACAGCTGATCTGAGCCCACACCCATCAATTGCTTCTGTGTCTGTCCGATCTGTGTCTGTGTCTGTTCAAGGCTGCATGCATCTGTGGCTGAATTGAGTTCAGACAGTGGCGACGTCGTGGTCAGAGGTCTGGCTACCCCACCCAAATTGTTGAGGTGACTTTGGCGATGTCGCGATTTCAACAGGAATAAGGTGTGGCCAGACCATCAGACAACCAGACAAGGCCGACAGGCCAGACAAAACTCAAGACAATGAACTGTTGGTCTCCTGGCAGAGGCACGCCTCAGCTGCAAAGTCGATACCCGACATCAGGTCATCCTAGAGAGCGAAAAAGAGCACTCCATGGACCACCTGATGAAGGTGTCGTCAGACAGCCGAGCATAAAGCCAGCATGAAGCCCACTTCAGAACACTGCAGAACAGAACACCACATAGAACAGCACAACAGAACAGCAGATCAGAACTAACAAAGATCATATCACAAAGCAGAGCTGCCTACGGCAACTCTGAGCCTCGTCCTCAGCCTTCGGCTTCGGACTCGGCCTCGGTTCGACTCACCCTTCTCCATCTGACTATCCTTCCCATCAAACAGCGGCGAGTTATACCCCGTCTGGTTCTTCAGGACATTGTTTCGAGGCACCTTGAGGCCATTGTTGTGGGCCAGGTGGGCGGCGGCGGCGTTGAGGGTGTTAGTGGCAGCCTGGGGCTGGTCACCTACGGGAGTGGCGGGCATGGTTGTGTGTGTACTTGTGAATCCAGGGTGGCCCAGGGTATATATATATACGCTGTTGGGACCACCGCTCTCCCTCCCCGCTCCACTTTTTGTTTTTCTCCTTTCCTTTCCGTGCTGCAGTGTGAACCTTGTCTGACAAACTCTATTGAAACTTTCCCCAAGTTCAAGTCCAAACTGGTCCAAGCTGAGGCCCCAAAATAGCCCACACCAAGCTCCACACCAAAGGCAAAGGACTAAGCCTACGACTAACAGTGTCATACAGAGCTGAGCTGAGCTGTGCAACACTGTATGAAGGTGTGTATATGGAAGATGTGTAAAATGTGTATAATGTGTTCGCTCGGGTGGCAAACAATAGTCCGTAAATCGTGCTTGGGTCACATTACAAGTCCATCTGACACGCCTCTCGTGTCCCAACGGAGTATACTAACGGAGCTACAACTCTGAGCTTACATTTCATACATATCGTGAATGTACCCCACAGAACGGCGATGACGAACGATACCCGAAGGGTGTCGTTTATTCCGTGAAATTAGTCATACGCTATGTTTAGTGCTATAACACGTGCCACACTCTCTCTCATATAGCACAAAACAATAACACAGCAGATACATTATGGCACTCAAACTGCTGTTGTACCCACTGCCTCTTCTCTCCACATCTTCTCGAACATGCGGCGCGTCCCAAAAAGGCAAGACTCCCAACCTTTGCTTGTAACGGCGAAGTAACAACTGTAAGCTGTAAGCCAGTATCCTACCCCGTGTCTAACAAGTACCGTACGTACAACTACTGTGTGTCTATAGAGCCGTGTGTACTGGTATACTGCTGTGTAGAGCCGTGTGTGCACTTCTGTATGCACTACGTCAGCATACAACACTATGCCAACATATCATACTGTATGGAAACACGTATTGTAAGGTAACGTTTTTCGTTCTTTCTTTCGCTCTCTTCTTTCGTGTATAATTTTTTTACTCTGTTTTACCGCCATTAACCGCCACTCCAACCGCTGACTTTTCTCTTTACTCTTCTCCCCACACAACAAGGTAGGGTAATCTGGAGACTAGGTTTCCGACGAACGTTAAAATCGCCGACTTCTGCTTGAGGCAGTTATCTGCGAGCCGGAACATTCTATCCGAGTGAGATACATGAACACAAGTCATACATAGTTCTACATATTGTACAAGTAGCCACCTTACATCTATCGTAGTGTTACACACACACAACTCACCATTCATCATGACGCTTATTTTACGCACAAGTTCATTTCGAGTTAGGGGGCAACTATTTGGTGCACGTCGGTGCACCTCTTGCACCTCTGTGCACAACAAGAGGCGGTAAAAAACATGTCTTTTGGAGTGGGGAAAGTGTGGAAAATGTTGCACGCACACCCCAGCCACAGCAACAGATACTTCCTCGCGGCCACTTGCATCACACCTTTTCTCCCAACTCCAAACCTCCTTAAAGTGGTGATGTCCCCATACTACGGGAAAGTCAAAAACCCGTCTCTATTCTCGTGCCAAGCTCTCTGCCTTATCTGCGGCCAATCACGCCAAAGATAATCTCACGAAAACGTGATTCCAACGCTCGTGCCTCGGCTATCAACAAGGGGAAAACGCCTACCAAGCTTTCGGCTGAAACATGACATGTCGTGTGATCCGGTTCGCACATCTAAGCCGGTATCGCACAAGTCGAATAGAGGATGTAGTTTTTTGCTCAGTAAGCTGTAATTCAGTCAGGATGGTCACGTGACCTTGCTTAATCAGCCGTATAAATATCACAGCCCTCAGAGCATTATTGGGTGACTTCTGATACAAGTATGATGTCTAAATCACTACAACATATCAGTCACGAAAATCCAAATAAACTTTGCCCTGGATTTTTCGTGCGGCTTAATCTTGGAAGTGAGATAACTCGCTCAAAACAGGTCAGAAATTAATTCTGACTGGACCACAAGAACCGCCTCTTTCCACTCTATCTTTTAGTCAAACTAGATTTTCTCTAGCTCTTCTACTCATCCAGTTGTCTGGCTTCTAGTATAACACCCCACACAACTCGTACCTTAACTATGACAAATCCAAAAGGCGGGCAATACCGGAATCACATGTCGTGGGGTGGGGGTCACGTGACCCTTGGTCTTTGGGTGACTCATATGTGAGGGGTCACGTGACAAGGACATGGGGTGATATCTTAGAGATGAGAAAGTGACATGACCATAAGATAGAAGAAGGCACGTGATAGTTATGGCACCGACGTTCTTTAGGTGATCACCACTCATGGTGGAGTGCTCTGCAGTGCTCGCACTGTGCAGTGATGAGACAGCTTTTGCTGATGCTACAGAGATGCCAAGTGTCGTTTGCTCTGTTACTACTGTAATAGAGACTACGTCACTCTTGTAGATGGTACATCAGCCAGAGTACAAGTACACATTATTTCAGCATCATAAAGTGCACATTGAGCAGGTATCGTACAAGCTTCATAGTCCTCCTTTTGCTCTAGCAAATAGATCTTGAGAATACTGTATCTAAGCTTATGCAGATGGCATTTGGCGTATCATAGTAAGGTATTCACTCTGATCAATAGAAGTGCTGAGTACCAGTATTTGTACAGTAATAATGATAACAGTGGGTATATTGAAGAGAGGTAGGTGAGACTGTACACCTGTTAATGACTGGCTTATTGGTTACCATTTTAAGAACACTTCAGAGCACATTATAGACACCTCCCAACACCTTATACTGTTGACCTTATAATACGGTAATAGGGCGTAAGAAGTCGTCATGACACCCCACAGAACATCTTCATACAGTCTACAATTGACTATTGTTGTTGTAATTTTTGTTCTCAGACTATTCTGGTATATTTATTGATCAATTGAAGTGTACAACTACTGTAGCTGTATCGTTGTATGATATAGTGAGGGAATTTCAAGTGAGTTGTTGGGAGAGAAGAGAAAGGTTAAGTAAATAGGAGGTTTAGTTGAGGGTAGAGAAATGGGTGGGGGTTAGTTGATAGAAAGTGAATAATATGAACTGGGATATTGGATGTGGATTATTGCCGTACTAATGAGACGGTTTGAGTTTTAAAATAGGTGGTATCATAAACATGTGACGTTGGAGGATGGTGTGAATATGGAAAAATGAGTGTGTCGTTTTGGTTGGAGTGCTGTGGAAGAAGTGGTGGCTTGAGAGGCATGAGAAGTTGGGAAAGTAATGAATGGAGGAATCCGGTCAGAATGAGGTAGTTTTGGAGGTTCAAGAAGGGATATTTTGAAAATTTGGATTTTTCAGAAAAGTTGAAAAAGTGAAAAGTAAGAAATATCAATGAATTGGAGCTGAAAAGTGGATTAGAGTGAGAATAAGGTCCTATGAATCATAATTCCACTCTCTGTTTGTATCTGAATTGAGTTGAAGTTCCCATTTATGACATGCTATGTTGTGTTACATAATGACCACGAAAAGTACAGAAATATGTCTCAAAGTGGAACGAATGCTTGAGAAATGGGTTCCAAATGAGGTTTATTTACGTTTGGGACAGTTTACTATGCCTTTATAGCTCAAATATTGACTGTAGGGTATTTCTCATTTTTCAATCTGCTTACTAAGAGTTTTGTTAGAGAAAATTCGTAGTTAGAGCTTCAAGCAGTTAATAGTAAGTAACATTGACATGTTTTCAACGATATGCAAAAGTATTAATGTCTCTAGAGTACCTATTACATAAGTTAGGACAGTTCTCATTAGTAACTTTATTAATATAGAGAAGAGATGTCATAACCAGAGCAATAAGTACAATATGAACATGGGGACTTCAGCAATTATCCAAAATGTGGGTTAATATGTATGTTAGCACTTGAAATACCACCTAAAGCTGATATTTGCAAAATCTTTAATTTTCAGATTTTGGCCAAATTTTCAGAAATGAGGAGTATCCATTTGAGAGGTCCAAGAGAAGTCTAGAAACTATACAATACACTCACCAGTCATAATGAAACTGATTTTGCTACTATATTGTATCTGAAATGTGTTTTTACAAGGATATATCTCTGGACGTGCTTAGTAATGTCGAATATAACCATATTAGAAGCATAAAACTAGACAGAAAGAGATCCAATAGTGATTAATGAGCGAAAAATAACATTCTGACGAACTCCCCTAACTTGCTAAACCTATTTCCGAAAAGTCAGGACCTTGAAACATGTACTCTTCTCATAAGACAACCAGTCAGTAGATATCCACTCTGAGCTTCTCTTCACCAGATATAGAGCAATGAAGGATAATAGTTTCATTCGTGTGCTTTAATTGTTCTATGGTAGACAGTAACAGTATATTTGTTCATATTGCTCAATTATAGTCTAGTAATATGCTGCTCTCCAAGTAACTAAATACTTGATTAGAATGCAAAGAAATCACCTCAAAATAAGTCAATACGCCATACAGTATGCAGGTTAAGATATTTGTACGTGTCTCATAATCTCATCTCATCTATACGTCCCAAATAATATTCTCAAGCTCTCAAGCGATATTGTAACCTTCGCACGCAAGGGTTTAATATCAGTGAGACATTCGTATACCGAGACTTTTGATTATGAAATTGCCGAGATTGGTAAAAGTAACGACATGCCCAAAGTAGTGATCACAAAGGTTCTGTAGTGGGCACCACATAGACCATGTAATGGGCATGACATGGACCATGTCATAGACAACTAAATAGGTACAAAGAGAATGGCTGGTGGTTGTGCATGACCACAGTGTACAGCTATAAAATGCCAAAAGTAATGACTTGAAAAATGTGGGTACAACAAAGACAATGTCATGGGTATTACATTACCAATGTCTTGGGTACAGCCAGGGGCATAACAGTAATTGAAGTTTTCTATACGCACGCCAATGTCTCAACTGCCAATATTCATACAAGTCTACAGTGTACCTGTGCAGCCCTACCTAAAAAAGTAACGACTTACCAGGTCATGACATGGTTGATGTAATGCCCATCACACTGGCTTTGTAGTCACCACAAGGGTCATGTAATGACATCCCAAAACACATATATTTTCCTTGTTTGGAACAGTTTGTACAAGCATACGGTGGCTTGTGATATCTGTACATCTCTACAGTGCCAGAACAAGCAACGATAGCCAGGTCATTACATAGCAAATGTAATGGGCACTACACTCCCAGTGTAATGGGCACGACATGGTCAATGTAATAGGCAATATTCTAGAAATTGTGGGCTTTTATAATAATGGGCACTTATAACTCATGTAAGGAGTAATCGCTGCCAATGTAGTGACTAAAAATGTAGCCACGACAAAGACCTTGTAATAGCCACAACACCCTCCATGTAATGGGCACCACATTGGTAATGTCGTGAGTACAAAGACCAAGTCAAGATCACCACTGAACTCTTGTAATGGAATTCATAGTCATGTCGTTACTTAGCTAATGTCATATTACATAGTCAATGTAATGCCCATTACACAACTCATGTCATACTCTTTCACAACCTCGTAAAGATCACCACACAGCCAACATTTCTTTTGCTGCACATTTCTCTCATTACATGACCCGCCACATATTGATTCTACACTCCTTGTACAACCCATTACATCGGTCATGTAATAGCCCTCAGCTATAGCCAATATCAGCCCATATTCCAGGCTGTCTGGCTGCCCTTTGCACATATTTTTTGACGTGGTTGCCTAGCAGCCATTTTGACAGCCAAAAAAAAAGAAAACCAATTTTTTTACTCATTACATGACCGATGTGATGCCGACGACATAGGTAATGTGGTGCCCATTACATAAGGAATGTCGTGGGCACCACACCCGCTCAGTAATGATTACATAAGCAGTGTTACATTATCACCGCCCATCACAAGCAGCCATAAAAGAAACGACTGCGGGAGAAGACCATTAGTCATTGCTTTTGCGGGAGGAAGCAGGGTGGAAAAGAAATTACGGATTAAAAAAATAAAAAGAAATCAAGGAAAATCGGAATCTCGGAAAAGTCACGAAAAAATTCAAAATAAATCAGGAAAAATCAGGAAAAATCAGGAGAAGCCATATTACACCAAGTATCACTCAGAGAATATTAATAGGTGAAGACTGAATTTTTTCTGAATTTTTCCACTTTTTAACCTGTCAAATGTGGTGCCTGTATTTTATTTTGTTTTATTTTATTTTTCCGCGCAACGGTAAAATCAAAAATAATTGCTCCCAACATATCCAAATTCCATTGAATTAATCCGCATTATTTAGTTGCTTCCTATTTAATCCACATTTAATTGTTACATTCTCTGGTTTTTCTTTTTACGCGACGCGTTTTAGTCCCGCTCATTCCTCCGCATCAGCTGACCTTCGTATTGCTGCGTTGCGGTCTTTTCGGTTGTTTCGATGCAGTGCATGTTGCAGCAACCTGATGGGGCCGCTGCAGCACCAGCCTGCTGCAGCGGGGTGGGAGCGTGACTTTTGGACGTTTGAGAGATTTGAGACTTGCTAGAGAATGTACAGAGCGAGAGCAATCTCACGCAAGTCTTAGATTTGGAATGTAAGCTGTATTCAGCCAGATATTCACCTTTTAGTATGCCTGCTGCAACAACGATGCAGCGGTTGCAGCTGCTGCAGCAGGACAATAGACCGTCAGTGGAAGCACCTAAAAGGGCGCTAAAAAATACGTTTTAATCGTAACAAATCCAGGAAAAATCCGAGACCCTCGTGTGACACCGGTAAACAACGCTGTACAAGCCGATTAGCTCTGGTATTGTTTTTCGCTCAGATATTACATTCCAGAGACGCCGCAAGATATCGCAAGATGCCCCTCGCTTAACGTTATCGATGTGGCATTATATGAATGCCACAAACAATGTAACATGCAGCAATCGAGCCCAGCGATTGTATTGTTGTTCGTATCTCCGCACTTTAGTCGTTTCGGAATATGAGTGACATTGGCTGGGCAAGATTTCCTAAACTGGAAGTCACGACATCCCTAGTGTGATGGGCACGACATGACCTATGTGATGGGCACGACATCGTGAGTGTTGGGAGGTGAGTGGAAGGGGGGTCAAAACAGGTCCAAAGTGGCTGGAAATTTGACAGGATGGGTAAAATCACGTGAACATCACGTGTATGAAATATCTAACCGATATATCCAAAACTCCAGCATTTATCGCTGTTCTAAGTATCCTCACATCTCAAATAGGCGTTCGGGACAACTCTAATTAACCGCCAGTTAACCGCCTCGGTATCAAAAACGTTCACATCTCGTTGAATATTGAAGCCAGAGCAAAATGGAGTTTAGATATGGAACCGCCAGGCTTCGGTGCGTCTTTTGCTGTCAAAAAAAGCGAAATCGCAACAACATTTCTACCCGCGACATTGGGTATGTAGTTCCCACGACATGACCTGTGCAATGGGCACGACATGTCCCATGTAATGCCCACGACACAGGTCATGTCGTGCCCATTACACGACTTTAGTCGTGGGTACAACACCGCCAATGTCGTTACCTCGGCCCACCTTCTAGAAGATCTTCCATGCTGATCCCGAGCTGTTATCCGCGTTAAATGCGACCAAAAGAAATGCATGCGGCTGGCCATGGCTGTACAATCCACGTGCTGCTTCACTTTTCCGGCTTCCGATTATTTAATTAATTTAATTTAACCGAATAAATCAAATTAATTCCTGGTGGTCCAAATCACGTGACAACAAATCAGCAAGAATTGCTACATTCGCCCCTTCCTTCGATCTAGATCACTGAAATTTTTCACGCTAATCACGTCAAAGATGGAGCATCAAAGTGTCTATCGAAGTGGTGAGAGTTTAGCGGGAATATTTAAATTCAAATAAATCCGACGAAAATCCGAAAACCAAAATAAAAATATGGAAAAATATTTCAGACCGAGGTGTATCGTATAGAAATACTCCCACTCATTTCCCAATTTTTCCTGAATTAAATTGAATTAAATTGAATTATTTCGATTTTCCGTTTATTTCTTTTTTCAACCGTTTTCCATCAAAGATCACCGTTGAAGATCCGTAGCCACAGTGGGACCTGGATCACCAGCACGTGTAACCGGTGGGGTATTTGGATGACTGAACTACAAGCGGTGTGCCGGATTCAATAGCCTGCGTTTTCTTGGCCGTTGTCTATCAGTTTTCCATTTTGGGGCTGCTTAGTAAGTGATTATTAAGCGATTACTAATACACTTACCAAGCAACTTACTAATCAGATTACATAACTCCCAGCTTAGTCAGCTGATCCAAATTCCACTTTTGAACCCTAACCCTTGTCTCAAATAGGAAATAATGTAGGGTTAATTACCCAATCCAGAAACCAACCCTCACCCTGACAAAACTTTAATACTAAACCTCCCATTTCTGGGTGAAAATTCACCACCACACCACACGACACCAACTAAACAACATGAAGGGAGGAGTGAGAATTCGACTGGCGCGATTTGGACGGCGACACAGCCCCGTATACAACATTGTTGTTGCTCGATCGACCCAAAAACGAGACGGTCTGCCTATTGAAGTTATTGGCACCTACAACCCCATTCCTGCTCCTCGATCTATTGAAGAAATGAACAATGGAGTTCTTCCCGTCAAGGATGTTTCTCTGGATTTCGAGCGGGCCAAGTACTGGATTGGTACTGGAGCTCAGCCTAGTTCTACGACTGCGCGGTTGTTGATTTTGGCGGGTGTGCTTCCTGAGGATTGGAGGGGAGTTAAGAAGGAGCAGAAATAAAGCGAACGAAGTGAGCTTTATTTGTTTTACTAAGAGCTTAGTAAGCTATTACGAAGCTGTTACTAAGCAATTAGTAAGGAGTTGAGGAACTTGGAGTGCTCTTGAGCTGTTGCATGTGGACTGCTCATGAAGGACTGACTGCATAGGTGAGTCTTGTACATAGATAATGAAGATGAGTGATATGAGGTCTATGGGGGTGTAGGTGTGTTTTTGGTGGTTGTAGAGTGATTTTTGGGTGTGTTTGGGGTGGATTTTGGGTTATCTCGTTTTTCGAGTTTCCTGAAGGCTACGTTTGTGCAGGAATAATTTGGGTGGTATATTTGGAATCGTCTGATCCAGGGGAAGAGGATGGTGGGATTGGATTTGAGATTGGGTGAATGCTCGGTCTGTTGTGGGGGTTTGAAGTTGGGGTGAGATTTAAGGATTTGTGTGGGTTTACCGGTATTTGTTGGATGTGAATGAAAGCGGTATGGTTGGAATGGTGAGAGTAAGAGGAATCTAATGGTGGTGTTGGATTTGCGGTGGGATTATTATTGCCGTGTTGGGGAGGATATAAGAATTCGACATAAATGTTACTGTGAGCTTTTTTGCATGGCGTTTGACCTACAGTGGTCGGATCGTAATGAAAGTGGTACTGTTGGAATCCTCTCGCTCCGGGGAATCCAATGGCAGTGTCAGTTTGGCCATTGCGATTTTACCCCTTCCGTAGGGTTGACTCTTGATAATCGCCAAAATTAAGGATTCCATTTTACTTCAGGCTTGTTGGGAGTGCGTCATCAAGAGAGTGATGATACCATGTATTTGACAAGCACAGTTACGTTGAAAAGATACAGAAGACATAAAAACACCTCCAAAATCCCCATATGTAAGCAGAGTATTCACGTGAATTTTTTTTTGCCTTAAATTTTCACCCTATTTTTGTGCATTCCTCTTGGCTCATTTTTCACTTCTCCTTGACACTACTGGTAACCTCTAATTAACCGCCAACATGCACGTTGGCTATGCTTGAAGCACTTTGCCTATGCCGTATTAAGTGTGCCACTAAGGTCTGTGGCTAAGGACACATGAATGGACATTTTTGCATGCACAAAGACGCTAAGGAGGCCGTTACATATTTGTTACAAGTCCTTTTGGGGCTGTCACACTTGGCTGAAACATTTGGGGCCGATGAACTGTGCAGGAGGTGAACAACGGTTTCAGGTGGTCCAAAGGGGAGCCGGAAAGACGGAATCGGGATACGGTGAAACGGGAAGACGCGTGATACGAAGAGATATTTATAGACACGCAGGAACGTCACACGGGAGTCTCACTGTTGATACAGCTGACTGTAGTATGATCTGATACAGTCGATCGGAGATCTATTTAGGGACAACACAACTAAGAAAAAGAAGGACATGGTGCTGTATTCGTATCGTGATTGGGTGGCAAATATCACCAAACATGTGGTGAGCTTGGCAAAGTAGAGATGGATAGTTGGCATTCTCAGCACATGACTACAGGCACCGAAGGGGCTATTTTGATGGGATTTTTTTTATTGAAAGCAATGGATTTGAAAGGGGAATAAAAATACGATAAAAAACAGTCCATTTATTGCATCTATACTGCTGTTCAGATCCTCTGTCCAGAGGGCTGGTTTAGATTCACCCGTTTAAGGCCAACTATAAGTCCCAACTGACTTCACAAAACTGCAAGACTAAACAGGACGACCAAAAGTATAGCCCTACCATGGTAACAACAAAGACTCCAAGAGCTGATCGTCAAAGAGCTACAAGCCAGATTTAGAGACGTTCAGTGTAATACAGATCCATACAGTGTAATACTTCTTTGCAGTAACGACTCCCAGTCCAACCTAGGTTTTTACGATTTCCCGGCCTCACACTCACGTAAGAGAAAAATAAACCCCGGATTCAGAATTAGCGGAAGAAAATAAACAATATGGCTTCTTCAGATTTCGGATATCTCGTTTTGTATGCCGTTTTGAAAGAGCCCAAAGACCACCCCTAAACGTGCGGCTCGGAAATTCCCCCGAGTATAATGCAGGCAAGTGTAATTCGTGTGACCTTAACAAGATACCACTATGAACAGCCTGTACCGTGCAGAGACTCTACAACATGAAATACGATACTGAACAGTAAGTGACGATATAATTACATAATACTAATTACATAATACTGACATGCAGAAGTCTCAAGATGAGTTGCAGTGTCTGATTGTGTTAAGGCTATCTTGTAAGCTGAATGATACAGCCATACAGCCGTAAGGATACAGCCCCTCTCAGTCTATACAGAGCTACTAGCTACAGCTATCTCCATATCAAAAGCGATATACCTCAATTAGAAGGCTGCAACACCTTATATCATTCACAGTATCATTAACAGCTCAAGCAAAGCACTTGACTGTCTTCAAAGCTCTAGCTATGCCTTACATTACTGTATAGCCAAGCACTTCTAGATACTGTAATACAGCAGCCAAGGTCACTGTAGATAATTACACTCACATTCAAAAGCTGTAGATACCCTATATAAGTGTCTATTAACCAAACGGTACTGAACTCCAGGACAGGCAATGTGTTGCAGTATGGCATCCTACTGGTCCTATGCAATGTGACAATTCCATCTCTATTCCACCCACCTACATCTGACTCCATCCCACCACTCCCATCCTTCCTCTTACACGTCACTCTTACTCTGAGTACACAACGCTCAACTCACCACCGAGGTTTCAATCATGGCCGGCTCTGGCACGAGGGGCACGAGCGTCAGCGAGTGCCCTGTGTGTACGAGTGTACTACATCTACAGTGTCTGTGTCATCTCTTTCACTACGTGAGTATCATTTGGTTCTGTGTTTGGTTCTGTGTCTGTGTTTCTGGGGTCTGTGTTCTGGGGTGGGGTTCACCTTACATTTCGAAGGTTGTGGTCACGCGGACATTATTTGGGGCTGCCAAGCCGAGCTTAATTGGTTGGGGATGGCATTGGGAGGGTGGTGGGGTACAGCAAGGCAGCGGAGCCGAAGGCCTGCTGCTGTGTGTAAGGGCTGGTGCTGGTGCTGGTGCTGGTGCTGGGGTACTACGGTGCTACTGTTGTGCCTGTGCTACTGTTGTGCTTGTGCTACTGTTGTGCTGTCTACTACGGTGCTACGGGGTATGAGCGCTTCGCACTCATACTACAATGTGCACAGGCCCTCGTGCTACGCACTCGTGCCCATGCCTACGGTTACCTGGTTATGCGTGCCAATACCAGATTGGCAATAATTACCTATATGCCGCCCGCGGATGCTGTTGTCAGTTAGCAGTTTTGTCAGAGTGAAGCAGATCGTGAGTATTCGCTCACGCTCAGATTCGTTGAGGCTTCACTCGCTCAGAAGTCGTATGCACTCGTGAGCGCTTCGCGCCCACTCGCTACTTCTTCTGCTGCCCTCTCTTAAACCGCAAACTATCTCTCTTTCTCTGAGATGTGATATTCGTGGGCAGCCCCTCAACATCTTCATCCTTGGGGTCCATCTCCTCCTCTCGCTTGCCTCTATCTCCCATCATCGGGCTCTCGGCCAGTCTCTTACCTCCACTAAAGTGGAAACCCTCCTGGAACGGGCTCTGAAGAGGCATGGAGTCCATGGAGAAAACAGGGGACTGATGACTAAGGGTGATGCGAGTGGGTCGTGACAGGGTGGGTGGCGTGAGAGGGGTGTTGGAGTCGATGGAGGTGTCCATGGCGTCGTCGTCCTGCAGCCAGTCCGAGTTGAAGTCGACGTGGTCCGGAGCACCGCCGTCGGGAACAACGTGGTCGTTGGAGCTCACGTGACTGCCAAACAGCAGTGTGCCGCTGCCGTCAAAGTTGTTCTCCTTGGGTGCTGCCGCCTGGGCTCCCCGCTGAGTCAGCAGAAGGAGTCTTCTTCGGATAGCGACCATGGAGTGGGGGAAATCACGCGACTCTGACTTTGCTCGCTTCGCACAGTCCTTGGCGACTCTGTGGATAATTCCCGAGGGAGGAGTGTGCCCCACAAACGGAGCAATGGTCGGGTTGTCCACAACCTTGTAGTAAATGTCCATCAGAAAGGCGTCGTCGTGCTCGGGCCAAAACTGGTTGGACACGGACGTCAGCGGGTTGGTGTTGAGGTCGCTCATGTACCCGTCCTCGTCCTCAGAGGTCGCCACCGACGACGTGATGGAGTTGTTTCGGGACAGGTAGCCGTGGGGAGTGTGTATGGTCTGGTCCATGGGGGTGGAAGGTAGAGAGGACTGGGAGGTGTTTGAGAGGGTTCGGCCGAGCGCTGCGCCGCCGCACGACTGCGGGTTGGGCGAGTTGTGCAGGTTGATGTGGAGGTTGGGGCGGGTGGTTTTCATTTCGAGATTGTTTGTCGGAGTTGTGAGTGACTGGAGTTTTTGTGTTTTTCGGAGTTTTCACGAAATGAGCTGAGATGACGCGTTTGGGGGTCAAAAAAGGCGGTGCACGTGTTGTAGAGTATGTGCCTGGTGAGTGCGATGTCCTAGGATGTCGTGTAGTCTTCCTGAGGGTGTAGCAAGGTGCTGGGCTTGCTGGAGTGCTGGTGGGTAGTGTGGGTAGTGTTAGTGGTGGTCGTAGGGTGTAGTGTTTGTAGCGCTGGTCGTGCAGTGTCTGGAGTGTCTGTGGATGCTCTTTTGTAGTGGTGGGGTATGGTGACGCGTGCTGGTCTCCAAAGTCGGTGTAGCTGGTTATAAGGAAAAGGGACGGTGGATATTAATGGTGGAGCAAAGCTGCAGCCCGAGGCTATTCTTATTCTGGCCAAGGTTTAGGTTTTGCAAAATCGCAAAACGGGGGGCGCGCACAAAGAAAAGCCTATTTCCCACACCGCTGCGCGATTTCCATTTGACTGCCTATTTGGGCCACGCCAGCACCACACACTACCTGAAACAAGGTTCGGCACGTCGATGGCGGGCTGGCAAGGGGTAAACCTAAACGACACGCGTCTAAATAATATCAGAAAAATTTCAATACGCGACCAGGAGGAGGGAGAAAAATTCGTGCTATAGCTGAATTAATTGTATTGTGTGTCTAGACGACGTGTAGATTTTTCCGGTATTTTTTTGCCTATTTTTGTGTGCATTTTTGCGTTTCTTGTGGCAGTGCTGGAAATAGAAAAATTCCAGGAATTCCAAATCCTACTCAAAGTCGAGCGGAAAACTGCCTATAATATATATCACGTGATGTAAAATCGAATGCAACACCTCTCGTGTCTGTATTTATTTTACTCGAGTCTCGATTTCGATTTCAAAAAATACCCCTAGTGCAGATCATCAAGGGCGTGACAAGAATGCGTGATGCATGCTGTCTGGTGTGGCCTACGTGCAGAACCGAAAATATTGTGGGGAGTCGGTCGAAACAACGGTGTTTTTCTTGTGGCATTATTTTCGCGATTTTCGCATTTTTTTCTGAATTTTAGGAATTTTTTTACATCCCCAAATCACTTGCTACCCCTTTCAAACTGAGACATGTCGTGTGAGGAAATAAAAATTCCCAAAAATCACAAACAATTCAGAAAAAATGTCACGTGACTATAAGCTGGATACTTCGACTAAACCACGCGTGTAGAATTTTATCCCATTTTTTGTTTCAAATTTCCATTCCCATCTCTATTCTTACATAAGCATGCATTACATCTAACAACGTGGGCGTCTGTGACACATGAGCACCACATACGAACTATAGAAATGAGCATTTCCGCCGTGCGAATCGTTTGAAACCGGTTTCAAGGCGGTAGCTCCAGTTTTCAGCGAGCTGAGACGGTTTTAGTGTCTCAAAATTTTGTTTTCGTTTGTACTACCGGAAATAATTGGTTTTGTGTCTTTTCAAATGGATAGACGGAATCTACGGCTCCAATAAGACCTATTTCAGGCACATATCTCCCCACACCCTCCCCTCAAAGCGGACCAGCTTTTGGGCTATTTTCGCATGTTTCAGATTTAGACTTTGGGCTGGTGATGAGATGAGTTACCCGGGAGTGAATTGGGGAGGGTTGTAACTGAGGAAATAATGGTGTTGGAGAGTTGAGAGTCACGTGAGGGGGTATAAATCACGTGATGAACATATTTACAGAATATTGAAAAGATTTGAGCACTTTTGGAGGAGTTGAAAATCATGTTTTAGTTGATAATTACTTAGCCTGATATAATATCACGTGACTTAAACACGCTGTGAATTTTGGGAGTAAGACCAATCGAATCTGCATCATCGATATACTAACAAATATTACTTAATATCAGTCACGTGACATACAAGCATGCTTAGTAAATGTGATATCAAAACTCATCTCCTAAGTAAAGTCTCCCAACCTTAAAACTGAATTAACGAGCCGCACGCTTAGGGGTGCACTTTTAGCATTGCTCTGAATCACTACTGGAAGCAGCTCACAGACATATAAAACCTTCAATCTTATAGACCCGTCGATTTCAAGAAGAATGCACTCTTCAGTTTTTCTCCTACTAATCTGTGAGGCGGGATAACAGGGGCTCTATTTCTCCACTAAATGTATCACTAAGGGCTGACCTAGGCTAACAAAATGTATCACATGTTAAGAGCACGTAACAGAATTTCTGAAGAGACAGATATATCCAAAATAATCCCCTGATTCCAAATATGAACTCCATTTTCCTCGCAGAGCACTACAAACCTCGCTATTCCAAAATCCCCATTACTTAACATTTACTTACACATTCTTAACTAACCTCCCAGCCTCAAACCTATCTCCCCTCCAATCATCACGTGACCACATCCATTCGAACCGCAATCCTCACTTTCCTTACAAATCCGTTCTTAGCTAAGCTCTAACTTACTTATATGATGAGTTACCCTACCTACTCCAGGGTAACTCGGCAGTGCATACGTCAATATGCCAACCCAGGGATGGGCAAGAATGGTGGGCGTTTTGCACTGGGCGGATCTGTTTCAGATTTTGTGTGTTACGTAATCACCGGATGGGGCACGCGTGGATGAAAAAAAAATTCTGATTAGCTCAGCTGAAAAATATTTAGCCAGGGTAAAAGCCGCAAAAGGCTAGCTGGAAAGGGGAGGTTGGGGGGTAAGTTGGAGGGTCACGTGAGCGGGTAGATTGGAAAATATTGGAGCGATCGACTATAGTTCCGTGGAGCTGATCGAGGTTCAATAAACAGCGATTGTTGAAGTAATCAGTTGGGAGGAAAGGCAAAGTCTAAGTAAAGGTAAGTAAAGAGGAGCACAGAAGAACCCCATTATCTCGTTCAATTGAGCTCCTAGAGCCTTCAAAGTTGTCGTATCTTGAAGCCCCGGCCTGAAATAATATTCTACCAATATTCCATATCTCTCACTCTAGCAGATCTCAGTTTACCCTTCTGTGCACTAAAATACCTGCTAAAACACGTCGAGAAGCCGTAGAGCTAACAGCTATTGTTGGGTGGATCTATAGGTGCGCATTATAGGCGGGGCAAAGTTTGACATATGTCGGGTGGATATTGGTCGATCTAGAGTTGCCAAGGATATTAGAAAAGGATACAAGTTGATCGGAAATGCTCCGAATCACGTGATTCAAGATCTCATTGGATAGCCCAGGTTCAGCTCTATCCTTTGGTCAAGTTATATCCTCTCAATCATGAATATTCGTCGTGCGACAGTCGGATACGTCCCACCCTGGAATATCCACTAGCCCAGCAATATTACACCTCTATACGTCACTACCAATGTACTAAAGTAGCTTGCCATCAGATAACTCGTCTCCTTGGCTAGTTCTGCCTATTGCGTGCTGACAGGCCCAGAAGTGTCATATTTTGATTTTGAGGCTGTTTGCGGACCCGGAAACGTGGTTTAATATCCGTTTAATAATACCTGGACCCTGTCCATCTCCCTTGACACAATATTATCCGCTAAAATTATCTGCACTAATTAAGCTTATGTACGAAGGTAACAAGATTGGGATAAGGTAAGTGCACAGTAAGTAAATTGTAAGTAGACAGAGAAGATAGTATGATGGTGTTTTAGGTATCTGAGAGTTTAGCTGAGTGTATATTTGGAATCAGCGTGTGTTGATTAGTAAGAATATCACAAAAAATACGCACCTCACTATTTTACCTCTTCTGTTCTCTACTCATCCCACCCTCACTGTTTACTTCAAGACCCAACCTTAAGCTTCACACCTCCTCTAATCTCCCAACTATATCCAAATACCTTAACAAAACAACCCCCCAACCTACCCCTTCTACCTCCCCCTACATTCATTCAACCGCTTCAAAAACCTCACCATCGTTTCACCACCCACCGACTTCCCCTCCACCTCCTTTTCCCAACCGCCTCCACCTCTACCCCTTATTTCCGGCCTAACTCCACGACAAAGCCCGGAAACACAAAGCCCCCTAGACCACGACCTGCGCCTGCTCACGCTCTCCCGTTTGAGCCCAAACACGGCTGGACCCGTTTCACATGTCGTTTTGCCAGAACCGGAAGAGTATGACTGTTGTGGATTTAGAGTTGTACAAGTAAAACATCCGGAAACAGAACATGTCTAGATCTAGACATTTTGTATGACAGCAGATATCATAAATCTCAGATCTGGATCCCCAGCCCTGAATAACCCATTTGACGTCTTTCAAATTTTGTCTCACCAAATTTTACACCCTCCACAGTGTCGTTTAATATCCCACCTGCATTAGCGTGTTCCGGATGTGGAACCTCACACAAATTTCAGTTTGATTGGACTTTCACGGGTGCAAGTGGTACGGATGGGTTGGGAAAGAGCTCCTGAAGACGATGAAAGTGGTTTCAAGTCAGTTGGAGGTGTTTTCGCGGTGAAAAAGCAAAATGCGTTTTTTCCGTCTTTAACCAGTATCAGAAGATTCTCCAGACCTTGAGCATTCGAATAAACTACGTCACGTGACCCCAACACAAGTATATATCTCTGCAACCCCTAAAAACGCGATAACTCAACAAATATTCAACTCCCACCCTTGCAATCACGTCTACACCCTCCCCTGGCTCGTGGCTAGCCCGTGAAACCGTTTACTCAGTGAAACCTCGTGTGAAAATCTCGTCACTCCGCATCCGTCGTAAATCGTCACCCACGGGATGAAAACCAAAGCTACAGCAAATTAGACTTTTCTGGGACGTTGCTGGGCGGGTAACGATACAGGAGGTATTTCTTAATTCGCGGTGAGATTAGTAATAAACAAACTAGGACAGTATTAGTAATACACAGACATAGTCTCTACTGAACGATACACAACAGCAGCAGCCAAACGGAGTTCAAATCCAGACTCTCCTACCCCAATTACACCTACTGGATAAACTTCCCATCCCCAGCACATCTGTCAAACCCACAAAAACGCACTATAAATCGTTCCTATCATAACGCAAAACAGCTATATCTTGGTCAAAAGCGGACGAGATGAAAAAATATTGGGGGAGTGAGTTTGACCCTGCCAAGGGATTGTAGGGTGAGAATTTGGGTGTGATTGAGTGTGAGGAAGGTGAATTAGAGGAGGGTATATACAATAATGTGTATCCGTTTATTGAGCGCTATGTAAAAGTTGAAGTCACGTGATTAGTATCATTCGAATCTCCCGAGTCACGTGATCCCGAATATCAAGTCCAAATTCTTCCAACTACCCTCAATCGCCCTCAAAACACGTTTGAAAAAATCAACTTTTCAAAAACCCACAACTCCACAAATACTCACACAACGCCCACGTGACTGCCACACCAGCTTCAATACACCCTCCCCTGCCTTGGACATCAATCCTGCACCTCTAGCACTAAAACAAGCAAACATATGTGCGTTCCCCTACATGGACCCCTGGTACCTCTGTCCAAAGACGGATTAATAGATGGTGCAAGGCACTAATAGGACGGCACGTGGAGAGTACATGGGTGAAGTGTGGAGGTGGTGAGTGAAGATTTGGTGAAGTAAGTGACATGAAGGTGTTTTAGGGAGAAGTGATTTTGAGGATGATATAATGGTGCCACTGAAATTTGGAGTTCAGATTTGGAATCAGCGAGAGCAGGGCTACAAGATGGTGGTTTCAAAATCCAGATTACATAATCATACAACCCACCAACTACCCTTCTCTAAATCTTACTAATACACCTGTCATATACCCAAAAGTAAACGTTTTTCTCCCAAACTCTGGCATATGCACCAGAAACGGTCCGCAAATAAACTCTGACAACCTCATGGCCGTAGGGTTTCTAATTGGCGAAATAAACGAGATCTAATATTTCAATAGAGCACAACTAAATAACCGTTGGTCTGGCAACAACGAAAGTAGTACCATTGGAAAGCCCTCGTCTCGGGGAATCGAATGGTAGTATTACCATCCCACCAACTACCTCCCATCACCCACAACAAGCCATAACGTTTACTACCCTTAAACCCCAACTAACCAGCCCTGGATTAAAGATTTCCTCTTCGGGAGTTGATTACATCACGTGACCTCCCGCCCCGAACTCTGACACACTTTTTCTAAGCGCCCAGCTTCACAACGGCGCTAAAAAAGTAGGTTTACAGGGGTGAAGAGAAGTGTTAGTAAGCAACGTGTAAGTCACGTGACTGGCTCAAACAGGCAACCAAACTGGTCACCCCGGCAACCCCTTTCTTGGCACACACTTTTTTTCCACCGTGTTCATACAAAGTTACAAGAGGCGCTACCCCGCTGATTGGCATGATCGACAGATCGGCATAGGTAGAGTTGGGCGAAAGCAGCTGTTGATAGACAGGGTATTTCGGGGCTGGCGATCACGATGAGGGGTGGGTGGAGTATGTAGGAAGTGTTTTGGGCGAGATATGGGGTTTTTTGGTTTTGAAATTCGGTTTTTGGGGTATAACTTTTTATGTGGGGGTGTGGGGGAGACGGGGAGTTGATAATTGAATTCTACGGGAAGAGACGGTTCGAATGGGTATACATAGAGGTAGATTTGGTTGTCCAAAGGGTCAACAAGTGTATAGTTCTGCACTACTCTACCCCACCAAGATCGACATGAGTTTATTGGATAAAGAAAAAACAATTGTTGCTATTTGACTAGTCAGGGAGCGACATCCACAATGTCGTGGGGACGACATAGGCGGTGTGGTGACTACATGGGTGATGTCGTGGGCACTACATTGACTATGTAATGGGCACCACACTGTGAATGTCGTGCCCATCACATCAGTCATGTAATGGGCACGACATAAGCTCTGTGGTGACCACATTGAGCTTGTCGTGACTTACATTGGTCATGTATGCCACAACCTGAGTCACAGCCTGACTCCTGTGCATTATCTGCTGCTGCTGCTGGTGCTGGCTGCTTACAGAGCCTCTTGTAAGGCTTGTAAGGGTCCACAAAGACAGTTTACTTGACTTTGGCCCAACACACCTTATCCAGCGATCTTCAACCCCGCAAAAGAGCAGATCATTCTTTAAATGAGTGCCACATACCCTCATTCTCTCCGCGCTGATCTCGCGGAGCTAGTGAAATTCAATTCGCAGCGATCAGACGGGTTTTGGGCGAGTTAAACCACAAACCATTGTCCTCAAGCGCAGCACGATTCAATGGCTGCAGCAACAATAAATAAAGTGATACTTTTCGCCAGGCAAGGGTCTTGTGGCCGTATCTGCGGTTTACGAATAAGTCGCCCAAAACAGCTCCAACACGGCTGAAGAGCTGGCAAAGTGGTGAGACAGCGGATACGAGACTCTCAGGCGAGTTTCACACGGATAGCTCAAAAGAGTAGCGAGAAAGAGACATTTCCAAACACCCCTGTCTGGTCGTATTTAGTGCATTAAGCTTAACTAGCTGTTGGGATATTAAGTAAATGTGGATAGAGAAGGGGATTATATAATTGTCAATAAGTGAGCTATTGGATTTTTGAGAAATGTATGTGGTTGCCACGGCAACGAACAATAGATTTACAAAATATAAGCAAAAAAACCCCACCCAAAGGCTCAATAAATTCGTCGTAATTTGGTCAAAAATTTCTTCTTCTAAATAAAGTTCACTGAAATGCTAAATACTGATGACTTCACTCGTCAGTTTGGGACTCAACTTGAGACTGTGTTCAGAGATGTAATATTTATGCTAGAGACTAATGAGATATATTACGTGATGCACCGTCCCCGTGGCAACACACCCATCCAATTCCCAACTCCTCAATCCCCCTAAACAAATTTTAATTCCCGAAAAACTCATTCCAGAACCTTAGAAACCGCCTAACTCCCCCCAAAACCCTCCCATTACCGTCAAACCTCTACCAACTACCTCTCCCACGCCTCTTTCACGCACATGTCTCACATTAGTGTCAGTTCACTTTCCACACAGGTCTCACTACATGTCTTAGAATGTCTCAGTGTGATCTACACTGGCAATGTCGCATTGACGTCGGAGATCTGGATACGAATACATGGCGGTTGGATAATAATAAATGGAGATTTATGAATCGATGCGATTAGATATGGGTGAGTAGGAGGTGATAAGAGATATACGGAAGAAGTGATATAACAGGCGCGAATTAAAGGCTACTAAGAAACCCTGTGAGGAGGGGAATCTAAGACCATCGCAGAAATAGCCGCCAGACAGCCATCTCAACAGAAAGAGTATTGGGGGAGCTGAGGGGGGTTGTATAAATGGGCGTTTAGTTGAGATAGTCAACAACCTTATTTTGGATAGTTGGGATAGGTTAAGTAAATGGGAGAAAAGGGGTGTACAGAAATACCTCTTTAAAACCACGATTATACGAGGTACAGCAAAAATTGAAACTGATTCTTGCTCCCACACCTCGCTGTAACCCCAGCAACCACTTTCCTATTTCCCTACCTCCCAGCCCGTGTCTCAAGACTCCTTGATGCAACCACTCCCTGCTGTCTCACTTTTACGACCGAGATCTGCGCGATCGGCGTTCTGAAACTAATGGATCTGCACAAGAGGAGATGACGGTGATGATGTGAGCCTGCGTGATGAGATTGGTGGGAAAGAAAAAAGGGGGACTTTTTGAATGACGTCATAACAAGCCCGAAATTTGGGTAGTGAGTAAACTGGACACGGGGAGTCGAATGGAGGTAGTGGGCAGGCGGTGGCGTGGATATTGGGGGAGTTGTGGATGTGTGGATGGGGTGGTGGGGTTTTGGGGTTTTAAACTTATGTTGTGTTTTGTGGGTGATTGAAGAGGTGTGGAGGTATCGGAGTAGTATAGTTGGATTCGTGGGAGGGAGGGGAATCGAATGGTGTAGTTGGTGTAGTTGTGGTGTGAGTTTTGAGCGTGTGGGTGGGGGTTTATGGTGGGAAATATGGGGGTTTGGGTGTAGGAGGACGGGGAGTCACGTGAGAGGGTAGGAAATGTGGGTGAGGGTTGAGAGGGAGGAATTGTGCGGTGGGGAGTTTGCCCAGGGTGATTGTGATTGCTGGTTGAGGAGTAGGAGGTTGAGTATGTGTGCCATGATGAGCTTCATTGGACTGAATTACTTGCTGATGTGTTACAGGTAGGAGGATAACTTCTATATGGTTGGAATTGCCTTGAGACGGTGATTCTAATTGTGGTGTCTATATCTCTTTGGCTATTATATTTCGTCTGAAGTAGTAGATGTTGAGGATAGTGATAATAGAGAAGTCAGCAATATCATATTTGAAGCTACTATAATACAAGAGAAGTTGATAGTTGCATTTTCTTGGCTTCAATTATCACTAAAATGTCTTTGTTCTTCCTCTACGGAGTATGGCTTGTTCTACTGTCTTACCACTTCTAGCTGCTGTGTATTTATATATTGAAGGCTGTAAGACAGTCATACAACAGGCTACTCAGCAGCTATAATTACATCAACATAATTGCGCTTGAATACATTATTAATCAAGAGAACAAGTACCTTATAGCGATTGTGCACAAATATCTTTATATCCAGCTCATGGGTGCTGCTGTGTTGTGTTCAGTTATTTTGTAGTCCTCTCTAAAGAGACAATGAAGCTCAGCTAAAAGTACAGTGCTCTGTTTTTACAGTCTTCTCTTTTAGAGTGATGTCAGCTATTCAAGCTTAAGAACCATCAGCCTACACCACATCTTTACCAGTATAAATATCCAAGATTCAGTTACAATAACCCGAAAACAGTTACTATCACCATCTAAAACGGAACTGTGCTTTACAGTATTCTCTTAGCTGTCTATATAGTGTCCTGTATCCTTCATTAATTACAGTCTCTGACTAACTACTCTTCAGCACCCAGATAGTTCAATAGATACAGCTCTACCACAGATTCAATTGTCCACCCCTACTCAATCATTACTGCCAAAATTACTGGAAAGCATTTGCTTCATTTTTAGTCCTGTAGTCATGTTCACTCTAATTACGTCCACCTTCTTTTCCTCCTCACCACCACACACCGAAGTGAAATTCTCCTCCGCGGGCTTTGTATGGACTCCAACGAGGTGACTCTTGTTGCTGAGGTGGCAGACGCTAGTCTGCCAGTGGTGGACAGGCACAGACGCCAGTCTGTGTCACTCAGGCCACTTTGTGGTCTGTCATAGTGTCACGACTTTGGTTGTGACACTGGCAATGTCGTTCGGCATTGTCTTTGTGCCTTATGGCATTGGGGACGTTGATGAGGGGTTATGGGAGTTGGGGCTGGAGTGTGGCCACGTTTCTCCGCGTGGCCAGCCCCAACGGAAAGGGACACAGAACGACAGATTAAGAGTATCTCCATTTTAAGGTTCCATTCAAAATCTAAGTAGATAAGCTAAGTAATGTTAAGTACGTTAGTTGACTAGAGGGAACAGCTGCCAGGGAACGTAAAGAGAGGTCAGAGGTGGCTCAATAGTTCCAGAATTGAATGTATTACGTGAATGTGAAAAATAATTGCTGACTTTGTATTCACATCAGGCTCTTGAACACTGCTAGTCTGTAAAGTAAGAACACAACTCAGAACATCTACAACATCACGTGACCTCTCAGTCACTCGTACACCCTCAATTAACGCATCTGAACACTTTTCAGAACATCTACAGCCTCCTACTGTTGTCTACTCGTTTCTGCAGTTTTTTTTTTTTTTTTTTTTTCATTAATTACATCTTCCTCAGTAAACCACCGATCACTCGAGTATCCACGCCCTCTCACTCCACCACTGATCTCTAATAATATCACAATGCATAACCCTCACCTTTCCCATCTTCTTCATCTTCCTCTCAACCTGTCTCTGACTCAATCCAGTCGTATCAAACTCCTTGACAATCACTGTTCCCTTCTTAAACACGTCCGGCTCATTGTTGTAATTGAGTCCAAACTCGGTAAAGAGTAGCTCATGTTTATCAGCTGAAACAGTCTTACTCAGTCTCTTCTCTGCCTCTTGAGTAGTCATGTTACCCTGTTGAACAAGCGTCCAGAAGGACGTATTGTACAGATTGTTGATATGGCAGTCGACCTGACGCCAGGAAAAGTAGTCTCTGATGGATTGGGTGGTTGGATAGACCACTGCTCGTGCGTCAAAAGTGGGAAGCATGGACAACTTGAGTTTCTGGTCACGTGACGCAATATTAGAGTTGACATTCGTGTTCTCCGGAGCAGCGCGGTCACGTGAGTTATCTTCGCTAAGCTTCAGGTCACGTGTGTCGTCCGTGGTGAGCGATTGAAGGTCTTTAGTAACAGCCTCAGTATCGGACTTTTGATCACGTGATTTGTCTTGTGAATCACATGACTCGCTTCGCTCGTCACGTGACACAAAATAGGTATCCCACAGTGCCACATAATAACTCGTAAACGTACTAGCAAACGTACTCACAAGCTTACTCTCTCGCCTCTCAAACAATGTACATTTTCGCCTCAGCAAAAAACTGTACTCGTCTGAATCACCATATGCCATAACCACGTCGTCGAAATTCGTCACAATCAGCTCAGCGCACTTGTTCATCAGCTCGATTGCTCTCAAATCGTTGGGTTTTTCAAAATTGTAGAATTTGGAAAATTTGTGAAAGCCCCGTCCGTCCACTCGGATGATGATATGGCAGTCGGGAAGGAGATGGTTTTCGCGTTCAAAGGTTTTGACGTATTCGTATCTGGTTAGCAGGGAAAAAGAACATGACCGCAGGTCATGTGATTTTTTCTGAATTTACCGGAATTAATTTGGAAAATCGGATTAATTCGGGGTAAATCGGGATAAAATCGTGGTCACTAGTAAGGAGATGTCATTATGATCTCCTCACTCCAGGGATTCCAATGGTAGTGCTGGAAATCACGTCACGTGATTTTTGGGTGAGATATGGCCGATGTTGTGTATGCACGACGTTGGAATCGTCCCCAGAGGATGAGTATTCGAGTCACGTGCTTGGAATTTTCAGGGATTGGATAACGTGACGTAAAAACACAAACCACATCATCTCTAAAGTGGTCACGTGACTTGCACGTCTTCCAGCTGACTGATACCACCCTCAGAGTGACTCCAGCTTGGTGGAAAGTCACGTGAGTGGAATCCCAGTAAGCGCGTTTTGTAGTGTTTCGTCACGTGACTCGAATCCATCTCACGTGATCTCCACATCTCTCACGTGACCCACTGACTCCACACATGGCTCTTCCCTGAAACTCGATTTCCCCAATTTTCCGCTCAGTAAGCACGTCACGTGATTCACAAAACAGGTCATGTGACTTGTGCCAATTTTCCACCCCTAACCCACGTTTATCGCACTCATACTCACCTGCTTTTGGCCATTTTGTCGAGGTATTTCCAGTATCTGAAATTTCGAAAGATTTATTTTCACTGCATGGTCAATGCGGTTTAGAGTTTGGATGGTGGAGGAAGTGGGTAAATGGGGGGAGCCAGATGAAGTGGTATATAGAGGTTATAAGAGAGGTTTTCAAGGTTATTTAGGAATCAGGAAGTCGAGAAGAGTAATATGCAAGTTTCAGAATTTCGATAGCTCTAATTTTGAGGGAGCTAGGATCGAGCTTAGGGTAGGAGAATGTTTGGGTCCTGAGAGGTGGAGTTGGATAGTAGGGGGGTTTAAAGTGGTATAGGAGTGTTGCAGGAAATAAGGGGGTTCCGGCGGTGTAGTTGGTTTCCCTGTGGGAGTGGTGGTTATGGAGCTAAGTGAGTAGTTCTGTGCTGTAGTGGGACTATTAAGATAGCTTGGATGAAAGTAGCAAGTGGTATAAAGTGAACAAATAAAGACATTTTAGGTATCTATAGAACATTTCTAATTCAAAAATCAAGCTTGGATACCTCTTAGGTGATTGGACTGTCTATGAAGTTGAATGATTGTATGTTGCTGGGTATGTTACTATCTCATACTATCATCTTCCTGGACCCACTGTTTGGTATATTTTCGATCAACTTTTAAATCTGAATAAATCCAACCCAAAAAGAACTTAGACAGTGCTCTCTATGTTCTTACTATGCTCATGATGTCTGTTCTCTACATACTGTTATAAGAAACACAACAGCACCACCCTACAGCCCTTCATCACTCAATCCATCAAGTACTCATTTTTCCAACCATCCATACCACTCTCTCAAACCCCTAAATACCATTTCAACCCATTCCAGTCCCTCACCTTCTCAAACAAACAGTCTTCTTTTTCCCATCCACATTTAGTTAACATATTACTTAACAGTAACCTCAGCACTCTTCCCATCCATCACCTTCCAGTCATCTCCGAGACTCACGAACTACACCGATCTGCTCCAAATTCTCTGCACATCCCAATTCCGTCGAAAACTCACTCTCCCTCCATACAAATATTCCCCTCCCCATCATTCACCATTTCTCAACTCCCCAACATAAACTTCCACCCGTACATTCACATGGATCCACTCTCCTCTTCCCCCTCCATCTCCTCAATCCTTGGCCGAAACCGCCCAGAAAAAAACTCACGTGACCGCAATCACCGTGCCAACCACCACACGCAATATCTAACGAATCCACCACATTCGCCACCACCACCAACATTCTCCATGTAAAAAATCTCAACGTAAAATCCTTAAACCTTATTTCGCCGTCACCACGACGGCGTATGTCGAGAAAAAACACATTTCCCAAAATGAACAATAAACCCCATAACTAGATCAATCACCTCCTTCTCGTCAAAATGCACTCTTCAGATTCCCCTACCTCCCCTCCTTCATCCACACTACTAAGTTGTGTTGTGCGTCATTCATGCACTCCCGTAAACTTTTCAAAAGATTTTAGCCCAATCTTCTTCCCAACTTTTCACCCATTTTTTTTTTGCGGCACCATGAACGAAACGAAAAAAGCGTCGTTCCACACGCTGGAGCGCGAGGAGTACTTTGCCAACCCGCCCGACGAGCAAAAGTACCCTTTACTACGAGATGCCGTGGCTCCCCATATCGGTTCTTTCAACGCCTTGACTGAAGGAGGTATGGAGTCTCTTCTCAATCTTGCAGCCAAAGAGGTTGGAGAACGAGTAGTGTTTGATGGAGACGACGAGAATCTCGGCAACCGGTTGGCTGTGCGAGTGGCTAATGTTCAGCTAGGCCGTCCTTCTGTTTCTGCCAAGGACAAGACTTCCATCAACCGAAAAATCTTTCCTTCTGAATGTCGAGAGCGAATGACGACTTACCGGGCGAGACTGGTCTTAACTCTCGGTTACTCGGTTAATGGAGGACCTGAACAGTTTGAAGCACGAGAAGTCGGTATGGTGCCTGTCATGATGGGTTCCAATCGATGTCATCTTGAAGGCATGGGGCCTAAAGATCTGGTTGCTCACAAGGAGGAGAGTGAGGAGCAAGGTGGATACTTTATCATCAACGGTCTGGAGAAGCTGATTCGGTTGTTGATTGTTCAGAGACGAAACCACCCTCTGGCAATCATTCGAAAATCGTTTGTCAAGCGAGGTCAGAATTATTCGACTTTTGGTGTTCAAATTCGGTCTGTGCGACCCGACCAGTCGTCCCAGACTAACGTGCTGCATTACCTGCATGATGGAGGTATCACTATGCGTTTTTCGTGGCGAAAAAACGAGTACTTGGTGCCTGTCATGATGGTCCTCAAGGCTTTGGTTGAGACGAACGACCGGGAGATTTTCGACGGAATTGTTGCGTCTGAGACTTCCAACTCTTTCTTGACCGATCGTTTGGAGTTGTTGCTGCGAAACTACAAATCCTACAAGCTGGTTAGTAAGCAGGAGAATTTGGCCTTCCTCGGAGAAAAATTCAGAATCGTCATGGACGCTCCTAAAGATATGAGCAACGAGGAAGTCGGCAAACTCATGCTGCACCGAGTCATTCTCGTCCATCTCAAGGACAACACGGACAAGTTCCGAATGCTGCTGTTTATGATCAGAAAGCTGTATGCCCTTGTTGCTTCCGAGTGTTCTCCCGATAATCCTGATGCTGTTCAACATCAGGAGGTGTTGTTGGGTGGCTTTCTCTACGGTATGATCATCAAAGAGAGAATGGAAGAGTACCTGTCCAACTTTTGCATCACTGTGAAAAGTGAGCTTGCCAAAAAGAGACAGCCTTTCCATCTCGATGATCCCAAGATTATGACCCGAATCTGTCCCCGGATGAACGAGGATATCGGTCGAAAGTTGCACTACTTTTTGTCCACCGGAAACCTTGTTTCTCATACTGGTCTGGATCTTCAGCAGACTACGGGATACACTGTTATCGTCGAGAAAATCAACTTTCACCGGTTCATTGCTCACTTCCGAATGATCCATCGAGGATCTTTCTTTGCCGAGTTGAAGACTACTGATGTCAGAAAGTTGCTGCCTGAATCCTGGGGCTTCTTGTGTCCTGTTCATACTCCAGATGGATCTCCTTGTGGTTTGCTGAACCATTTGGCACACAAGTGTCTCATCTCAGTGAAGAAGAGCGAGGTGAAGGACATTTCTTCAGTTCTCAACGAACTCGGAATTTCCCCAGCTGGAGCACTCGCAAACACTCCCCAGAAAAGTGTCGTCATGCTCGACGGAAAAATCATTGGATGGTGCACTCATGAGATTGCTCAGACTGCAGCCAACACGATTCGCCAGTGGAAGGTGTCTGGAGACGAGCGACTTCCTCAGGACTTGGAAGTTGGACTCGTTCCTCCTTCTAGAGGAGGTCAGTACCCTGGTCTTTACCTGTTTGCAGAGGCTTCTCGGTTCATGCGACCTGTCAAACACCTGGCTACTCAAAAGGAAGATATTGTCGGTCCTTTCGAACAGGTCTACCTCAACGTTGCTGTTACCCCTGACGAAATCACCAATGTCCATTCTCATGTCGAGTACTCTCCCACCAACATTCTCTCCATTCTGGCAAACATGACTCCTTTCTCCGACTTCAACCAGTCGCCCAGAAACATGTACCAGTGCCAGATGGGTAAACAGGCCATGGGTACTCCTGGAGCGCTGACTCATCGAAGCGATAACAAGATGTATAGGCTGCAGACGGGACAGTCACCCATCGTTCGAGCAGGCCTATTCGACGAGTACGGTCTTGACGCTTTCCCGAACGGTATGAACGCTGTTGTTGCTGTTATTTCATACACTGGATACGATATGGACGATGCCATGATTGTCAACAAGTCTGCTCATGAGCGAGGTTTCGGCCATGGAACAATCTACAAGGTGGAGAAGGTGGATTTGACGGAAAAGCAGAAACCTGGAGACCCTACTCTTCTTCATTTCGGTTTTGGACCTGATTCTTGGCCTAAAGAGTGGACAAAGACTCTGGATGTTGATGGTCTGCCTCTGGTTGGAGCTAAGCTGTCGAACGGAGATCCTATTGCTGCTTACTACGACTCCAACGCCAACAAAACCATGGTTGCAAAGTACAAGTCTGGCGAAACTGGTTTTGTTGAGGAGGTGAAACTTCTCGGAGACGACTCAGCTGGAGAACTGCAAAAGATCACAGTCAAGCTGCGAATTCCTCGATCGCCTGTCATTGGAGACAAGTTTTCGTCTCGTCATGGACAAAAGGGTGTCTGCTCGCAAAAGTGGCCTACATACGATATGCCTTTCTCTGAGAGTGGTATTCAGCCTGACGTTATCATCAACCCCCACGCTTTCCCTTCTCGAATGACTATCGGTATGTTTGTCGAGTCGCTGGCTGCAAAGTCAGGAGCTCTGCATGGAATGGCTCAAGATGCTACTCCTTGGCAGTTCAGTGAAACCAACACTGCTGCCGAGTACTTTGGAGAACAGCTGTTGAAGGCTGGATACAACTACCATGGTAACGAGCCCATGTACTCTGGAGTCACTGGACAGGAACTGAGATGTGACATCTACGTCGGTGTCGTCTTCTACCAGCGTCTTCGTCATATGGTGAACGATAAGTTCCAGGTGCGATCCACCGGTCCTGTCAACCCTCTCACCATGCAGCCCGTCAAGGGCCGAAAGAGAAGTGGAGGTATTCGAGTGGGAGAAATGGAGAGAGATGCGCTGATTGGACACGGTACTTCGTACCTGCTTCAGGATCGTCTGCTCAACTGTTCTGATTACACTCAGACGGCAATGTGCAGACAGTGTGGCTCGTTGACTGCTACTCAGGAGAGTCAGAGCACCACTGGACATCGACGAGGCATCAAATGCAGACGATGTGCCACCCAACTGGAGAAGGACTCGTTTGAATGGGACTCGCCTCCGGAGGGCATGTGGCAGGATGCAGTGGGTAACTGCTTTGTGGGAGGAGACGATACGACTACCGTGGCCATTCCGTTTGTTCTGAAGTATCTGAACTCGGAGCTCTCCGCCATGGGTATCAAGATGACGTACAACATTGACCCTTAAAATACTGATAATTAATTGATAGATTTAACAACGGTAGCGAGCACACGAAGCCGTAGGCTGAGTGTGTGAGCGGACCCAATAAGTGGGTTCCTGTAGCATTGTAGTTGTAGTTGTAGTTGTAGATGTAGTTGTACTGTAGTACCATTAGTTGTTAGTTCAACTAAGGACTAAATAGTTGAATTTGGGGCTGCTTACGTAAGCAGATTTTGGGCGACACTTGTACCTCATGGAGAGGGCACAAAGAAAGAGCCGTCTCCAAAGAGGTACAGAGCAGTGCAATGACACAGTCTGTACCCCCAAAAAGAAAACAAAAAGAAAACAAAAAAACAGAGAAAACAAAGAAAAAAAAGGGAAAAAAGGGAGAAACGGCACAAGGCCCGTCCCCAACAGAGGCAGTGGGTGCCTCATCAATAGACACAGCCCGTCCATGACAGGAACGAGTGTCATTGGCACAAGGCAGTACCTCATCAACAGGTACAGTTCGTGTCCAGTGACGGGCACTCGCTGACGCTCATGCCCATCACATTGCCCAGGTGCCTCCGTCATCAGGCACCAGCCGTCACCTCCGGCACTCACTGACGTTCGTGCCCACATCCCCTTTGTGGCCTAAAGCCCATCCCCATAAGCATAACCAGTACCTCATCACCAGGTACCAGTCACCTGCAAGAAGCGGTGCCCCATCAACTGGCACTCGCACTCGCCCTTGCCTCGTCATCTGGCACTCGCTGACGCTCGTGCCCATGACATCCCCTCTGTGACACAGCAGGCACTCGCTAACGCTCGTGCCGTGCACACGTCAGACAGCTTTCGCTGTCCTCACATTCACAATAACGACTAGAGTTGGTAACCCCTAAAGGCCCGCGGCATGGTGTTTTGCTTCAGTTTCTGTGTGGTGTGTAGGAGGAAGGGTTAAGGTGGACAGACACAGACTTGAGTATTGGTTTGGGACTTGACTGGTCAGATGGGATTTAAAGTCATGCCAAGCATTCGGATCTTTCAGATAAGAGCATGGGGTTTAGGGACCTGCATTGGAGTTGGCAGCACCACATCTCAATAGTTTTTCGTCTGTCGTTTCTCAAGGCGTATTAATATTGGTACCAAATGAAAGCCCAAAATATGATGGATCTAATAAACTACTTTTTATTCTTCTGGCTTTAGTATTACGGGAGTTATCGACTGATATAAAGTCACTATCTCGTAACGGCACAACCAGAGGTGATATTGTTTAATTATTATCATATTCGGAATCAGCTCGCTTCAGGGAACATGTCTATATCTATATCTTAAAAGTGCCATTTTTTTCTAATTTTGACCCAATAACTCAAAAATAATTGGCCGAAAAGCGAACTAAATACAGAATAAATAGTACCACATATGATGTGTAACATATCAGTTATATATTTATATTATATTGGTCTTATAGACCCGGTGATTCTAACAGTATCAATAAAGACTCTCTCAGAGCAATACCCAGCCCTCTAGAGCTATTATTCACCCCAAAAGCGCTCCTCTGGACGATCAAAAGACATTCTTGCACAAATAACCACCCTCCGTTCATTTAAACGGCCCAAAAATGCTCCATTTTCAATTTGATCAAAATCCACCACCAACTCCACCTTCCAAATCCATCTCCATTTCTTGCTCTATGCATACCCGATTTAGCTGACATAACCTCTCATCAATATGACTTAAAGTGACCCAGAAACCTCTCCAAAAACTCCAAATCAACGCGCCCTGTGATACAAACACGACCCGAACAAACCCCATTTCATTTGAACGAAAACTCCAGATTCTATAGCGTATCCAAATATTTCCCTGCACAGCCTTACATAGAGCACTTGTACAACTCACTCAAAAACCCTCCAATCAAAATTTTGAAAAGTGCATTTTGTTCCTCTTCCAATTCCACGCCAATCCCCCTTACTAGCTTCTCCCCTACATACCCACAACCCACCACTACTCTCACGCCCCACTTTCACCTCCTTCAAATAAGGTTTGGCACTAGGCATTATCACGACTGCGGGAATGTTGAGACTGTCTATCCTTCAACACACGAAAAACAGGACTTTTTATTTATTTATTCTTTGAGGCGCTGTGCTCAGGCGTTTTGGTGAGTATGAGAGGAGAGTCACGTGACCACCAAAGACGAGAAACTAACACAGAACTACATCAAGAGCAACATAATCACGCCACTGGTAAGACGATAACACTACACTAGATGTGAGTATGAGATGAGAAGACACGATATCAAGGGTGAGCTAACACAGACACACAAATCGGACGGTAACAGAGATACAGGATGTGAGTATACAACAACTAGCGATATGGCAGTATGGGTGTCAGGTGAAATTTGGTGTTTAAGAGAGATTTGAGGGTGTTTGAGGGTGTTTGAGGGTGTTTGAACAGGTTGTGAGGTGTTTTGAGGTGCTTGGAGGGGTTCTAGGGCGTTTTCTGTGCGTGAAATGAGGTCAAAACAGAAAAACGCGGCTCTGATGCTGCTGAAAGTTCTGTCAGGCCTTATGGATACTCACAGGAACCTCTGATGACGCTGCTTTTCAAATCGGACTGTTTGAGGGTCTTTGGAGTGGTTACATGGGGTTGGTTGTGGGTGTTATCGTTATGCTTAGAGTGGGTTAACTAGGGTGTTACTCTAGAGCTCCGTGGCGTGACTGTGATACTCATCCGATCTCTAGGCACTCTAACGTTCAACTACAGCTGATTTGAACAGTACTACGTGGTTGGTAGTGTCTGGTGTGTCATGGTGGTAGGTATTCACAGTACTTCTACACTATGACATTCGTACCAGTAACACCTGAAGCTCTGATGTGGTCATGGTCAGAGCTCTGTTGACTCTCCACATCTACTCCATGGTCTGACTGAAGGAAGAGTTACTTGAGGTTGGTCATGTTAAAGGTGTTGAAGGTCTTTACCAGACACACCCTACTGAACTTCTATGACACTTCTCTACCATGATCTGGAGTACTGTTGGTCTAGTCTTCAGAAGTATTATGGCACTCAGAAGACACCTCCTATGAGCTATCCACTCAGACACACTCTCATCTTGAGCTGTTCTACGGCAGTTAAAGAATGAGTATTCTGTATGTGGTGACTGAAGGAGGCACTACCCTACACCTCCGAAGCCGTCAAACACCTCAAGCAAACACTCTTTTTTTTTTGGCAGGTCCATTTTGGTCTGGCCTACCCTCCCTTTGGTTTGAAT